>CM041778.1:163678790-164045761 GCA_023374045.1 Limonium bicolor | reverse complement strand
GTTGAAGGGAAAAGCCAACCAGGTAGCACCACTTTTCTCTCACACTGGTGTGGAGACTGTGCTGCTCTTAACCAATCCGGCGAGTGGAGACACAGAGGAAAACAGAGGGACTCTGATGCCGTATTTATACTAGTATAGTAATTGTAAAAGAGTGGAGTCGTTGCAGATATGTAACGTCCTGCTTCGGTAGCTGAGATTGGTGTTATAAGGTGGGGGCGGCACCCACACCGATTGAGCCATTCCATATCAATGGTCCAATGGAGTACTATGGTCCCATCAACTCAGAGAAGATAATAGATAGATTTTTGATAGATTTTTCAAGTTATTATAACAATTTTATACTCCCTCGTTCATTAATATCTGTCGTTTTAGAGGGTGACTCTTGTTCAAAAATATCTGTCATTTTAGCTTTTTGACACACTCCCTTCCACTTTTACCCCTACTATTCAATATAAAAGTAATTATTAGCTAAATGGAAAAGTAAAAAGTAGGGGCACATGCGTCATTGTCATACTTTTCTTAATAAGTGTACAAGTTTCTAAAATGACAGATATTGTTGAACAGAGGGAGTACCTTCTAAAATTTTGTTTTTCTTTACATTAGTTAGTAAAAAATGATCATATAACAAATGGAAATTTTATTTTTATTTATTATTATAAAAATTCTAATATTATATATTTATTAAATAGGTTTGGGGTGTTTGTTTCAGCGAGGGAATGAAATGAGAAAAATTCCCGTTGATTTTTCTAGTTATTTGTTTGAGTTGAGGAAAATAAAATAAATAATCAGTCAACAGTCGTCGTCAATGGCCAACGGCCGTCGGTCAATGGCCAATGGCTGTCGGCTGTCGGTCAACGGTCATTAATTGTCTGTCAATATTCACCGGTCACCGGTCAATAGTCATTAGTCATCGTTCAATGTCATATGTCGTCGGTCAAAATGTGCTGGGGAAGGGGAATCACATTCCCTATAGGGGGTGGGGAATCAAAATAGAGGATTTTGGGGTAATCTCATTTTTTTCCCTTTCTTAAAAATATGAAAAACTGGTAAAACAAACAGCAAGAAAAAAAAATCATTTTGATTCTCTTTCCTGATTATTCCAAAACAAACGCCTCCTTATTATCTAACAGAATATTTTTGACCTAAAAATAGTTTTCTTTGCTACTTTACTTTGGTAGTGTGTTTTTCTTTTCTGTCACGAGAAAGCATAACGGCCCCAAGCAAAACGAACATCTCATCAATATCGGAAAACAGTATGTGTCTAAGGGCATCTACAAGAAGAATCCACACTCTCGGTCGGTAAGTCTCACTCATGAGTTCTAATTTAAGAATTGTATTTGCTCTATGTTATTGGTAGTGACACTATAAAAATGGTCTAAATGTGTGGTCTCTCTTTGAGTCTCTTAAATTTAGAGAAAAAGTAAAAATATTATAGAGGAGAGAAGTTAAGAAATTTTGTTATTATAGTGAAATAAGTGTCTTAATAAATAAATATATTATTTTAGTGACGTGGTACATAGGAAAGTGTTAAGAAATCATATATTATTGTGATTACTCTAACATGCTAACTAATAAAATAATATAGAGAAGAAATTAAAATTAGTTACAAAGGAAAGTAGTTTAAAAACTACTCTTATAAACATGTTTTTGTTCCATAATAGTTGTAGACAAATAGCATTAGGCCCAGTTCAGAAATAGTTTTTTGATAACTTTTTCAGTTTTATTATAAAATCATGACATGTGTTATTATTCTATTGGTGTAGCTCTTAAAATCCTCAAAATCTCAACCAGGGTATAGATGACAAACCATCATTAGTTAAACAACCTTAACCATGCCAAACTGAAGCATAATTGTTGATTTTGATACTTTTTGGGAGAAAATGGGATGACACCTTAGAATGCCATATAACTTAGCCATTGACGTGTAACAACGCCTCTGTTTGTTGCAATATTGTGTATTATTTTTTTCTACTTGAACCCAATCCAAATGATATTTTGGAGTGTATCTAATAGAGAAATCCAATATATACTTCTTTTATGATGTATTTTTTATTTCCTTTTAAGCTTGTAGTACTAAACGTGTTCCTTTCAATTTGCATTTCTAATAGAGTAAATTACTCAGAACCCCCTTGAGGATTCGGGATATTACAGTTAACCCCTTGTGTTTATCATAATTATTGGTAACCACCTCAAGGTTAAGGTATCTTTGACTACGAGCCCCCGAACTATAATTCTGTGATAAAAAAGTTAACTATGTGTTGACTTATTAGCTTAATCACATTAATAATGTAAGGCTGGACAACAAAACTGCTTAATCAACATCATCTAACTCTCTCTCATCCCACTTTAGATGCATTTTCAAGAAAGGGTTGACATTTTTAGGAAAATAACAATGCAGATTAAGTAGTGTTTTTTGTCCAGCATGATTTTATTAATATAATTAAGCTGATAGGTTAACACGTAGTTAACTTCCTGATAACAGAGTTATAGTTCGGGGCTCGTAGTCAAAATACCTTAACCTCGAGGTGGTTACCAGTAATTATGATAAACACAAGGGGGTTAACTGTAATATCCTAAACCCTTAGGGGGTTCTGAGTAATTTACTCTTTCTAATATATAGTATCATCACCAAAGGTATCTGATCATTCAATTATTCTTTATCGTTTAAAATTTTACAGTATTTATTAATGGTTAGGGGTGAGCATTTGGATAATTCGGTTAATCGAACACCAAATGTAAAAAATAAATGGGATTGCGGTTATTTTGGTTGAAAACCGAACTATCCAAATTAAGATCAAACCGAAAAACCGTTATCCAAATTATCTAAAATCCGAATTTTTTTGAGTGAAAATCCGAGATCCAAACTGAAATCCAAATTTTAGCTAGTTTGGATTTCAACTAACCGAAGTATAGGGTTTATGTCCGACTATTTGGCACTAAAGACTAGAATTAGGAATGAGAATGTTTTTTTTTAATTTGGATAATTCGGTTAACCAAATTAGACAAAGTCAAACCAAAATCCAAACCAAATTATAATTTGGATAATTGGGTTAACCGGAATTTAATTCGGTTAGAAAATTCTTTTAAAAATCCAAAAAAATGGTTAATTCGGTTTTTGGATAAATCCAAAATATTCAAACTGAATATAATGGTGTCGAGAAGAAACAAAAATGAGAAGCCAATTTTATTACATTGAGAGAAATATATGGTTCCCACCATATTCTAGAGATTTTGCACCTAAATCTCATAAAAGATAATCCATAAAACGTTGGACATCGACTCTTGGAAGGTGTTGCCAATTTTTCCTCAACGATCTAATGTGATGTTGGAAGGTTGCTGGAACTCATCAGTTAACCCAAGGAACCATGCACTTCTACCCCTTAAATTTTTTTGCTCACCCTTATCTAGACGACGACACTTAACCTAATCGTCGAGAGAACTATTTCGATCCTCGGATAGCTAAAACGGATGAAGTCTCACGAAGCCAACCGAACCGACCCCCAAATGTCGTTTGTATAACACCTACCTCTTTAATTAATAGGGTCATCTACGCTCAGTCGTGTTTTTCACTTCGCACAGTCGGAAAATGAATCATTTGCCCTGCTTTAAATATCTTTCAGAAATTACCTATATTTACCCACAATTTGTGACATATTACGAGGTGACCCCAAATTCATTACTCATAGTCAGAATTTCAATACGCTCAGTCAGAAAATGACCAATTTAGGGGCTAATGTAGGCAAAATTATTAAAAGCGGTTCGAAAAAAAAAAGAAAAGGATTTCGAAGTACTTATATAAGTAAAAAATATATCATAAAAATTATCAGCAAAGTATACCATGACAAAGTAGACGAAAAGACGAACGCGTCGGCGCAAACAGATCGAAAAAACGGAGCTATAATGAAGAAGATATGGCAATTTTAAGACCGGAACTCGGCGTAGGCGCCGGTAAAGAAGACCGCGCGCGGGCGCGCGTCATTCTTTCCCGCGCCGGCGCGCGGTCTTCTTTACCGGCGCCTGCGCCGAGTTCCGTCTAAAATTGCCATATCTTCTTCGTTATAGCTCCGTTTTTCGATCCGTTTGCGCCGACGCGTTCGTCTTTTTCTACTTTTTCATGGTATACTTTGTTGATAATTTTTATGATATACGTATTATTTCTTCTTAAGCACAACATTAACTATCATCGACGTCTTGTTCGAAATTGTCTATCAACCACTTATTACATGTCCATTGAAGAAGAATCTATTTGAAATTCATTAAAATTTTCTATCATTTCCACCAATTTCACGTCCATTGACGAAGAATCTATTTGAAATTATCAAATTTCCTATCAATATCAATATTAACTATCATTATCGACATAACTATCATTGACTTCTTATTCGACAGTAAAACGAAGCAGGGCTGAGTGGACCGTAGGGAACACAATGCACGCTACAGGGCTAGTACGAGGAGACGACGTCCCCCGACTTGATTAGTGCAAACACAGACTTGATTAGTGCAAACACATTTGGATTTCATGTACTGGTAGTCAACATAATTGTTAATTGTTCTGGGATTTAAAGTGATGCGTGTGTCGAATAAGTTGTAACATTATGAGAAATGACGTGCGAACAATGTTGTTTGAAAATGAAACTCCGAAATAGAATCGCTTTTGAAGTCCTGAAAATATGTTACAAAGATGTATATATTTTCACTTGTTATAAAAAAAACCTTTTAGGAGCAATCTCCGACGACAAACCGATCTCGCTTTAGAAGTATTGAAAATATGTTTCAAAGATGTATACAATTTCATTTGTAAAAAAACATCTTTTTGAGCAATCTCCGACGACAAACCGATCACGTTGTTCTTAAAAGAATTCACTAAATAGAATCCACGAGAATCATGATACACTAAAGGGCTAACGCACCCACAATTAGCACTAAAACCTAGACTAATTCCTAACGCCACTGTTCATCCTCTCACTTCTCCTGTCAAAATGTATCAGATTTCTTCTTTTCCTCTACCATGTACCCCCAATTAGGGTTTTCGTGTTAGTCATTTGAATTGTTAATTGTTCTGGGATTTAAAATGATGCATGTGTCGAATAAGTTGTACCATTTACCCTTCAATTAGGGTTTTCATATTAGTCATTGAGGATTGTGGAATGCATTTCGGGCATCAATTGTCGAAATGAATTAATTAGTGGAATCGGTGGAAATGATAGACAATGTTAGTGTATATGGAAAATCCCTGCTGTTTAAAACTAAAAAATAGACAATTACTGCACACTTTGAAGTCTTGATCTTCTTTAGTCTTTCCTCATCGCTCTTGCAGTCTAGTTGAAGATCGTCAATATGAAGTAGTTCATGTTTGTCGTCATCATTTACTGCACACTTTGAAGTCTTGATCTTCTTTAGTCTTTCCTCATCGCTCTTGCAGTCTAGTAGAAGAACGTCAATATGAAGTAGTTCATGTTTGTCGTCAACATTTACTGCACATTTGAAGTCTTGATTCTTTAGTCTTTCCTCATCGCTCTTGCAGTCTAGTAGTAGATCGTCAATAGAACTATTGTTTTGAGAATCTCCGACGACAAACCGATCTCGCTTTTGAAGTATTGAAAAAATGTTTCAAAGATGACATTTTTTGAGCAATCTCTGACGACAAACCGATCTCGCTTTTGAAGTATTGAAAATATGTTTCAAAGATGTATACATTTTTATTTGTTATAAAAAAACATTTTTTGAGCAATTTCTGACGACAAACCGATCTCGCTTTTGAAGTATTGAAAATATGTTTCAAAGATGTTTCAAAGATGTAAACATTTTCATTTATTAAAAAAAACACATTTTTTGAGCAATCTCCGATGAGAAACCGATCTCGCTTTTGAAGTATTGAAAATATGTTTCAAAGATGTATACATTTTCATTTGTTATAAAAAAATAACATTTTTTGAGCAATTTCTGATGACAAACCGATCTCGCTTTTGAAGTATTGAAAATATGTTTCAAAGATGTATACATTTTCATTTGTTATAAAAAAACACATTTTTTGAGCAATCTCCGACGACAAACCGATCTCGCTTTTGAAGTATTAAAAATATGTTTCAAAGATGACATTCTTTGAGCAATCTCCGACGACAAACCGTTCTCGCTTTTGAAGTATTGAAAATATGTTTCAACGATGATATTTTTGAGCAATTTCTGACGACAAACGATCTCGCTTTTGAAGTATTGAAAATATGTTTCAAAGATGACATTCTTTGAGCAATCTCCGACGACAAACCGATCTCGCTTTTGAAGTATTGAAAATATGTTTCAAAGATGACATTCTTTGAGCAATCTCTGACGACAAACCGATCTCGCTTTTGAAGTATTGAAAATATGTTTCAACAATGACATTTTTTGAGCAAGACGACAAACCGATCTCGCTTTTGAAGTATTGAAAATATGTTTCAAAGATGACATTCTTTGAGCAATCTCTGACGACTAACCGATCTCGCTTTTGAAGTATTGAAAATATGTTTCAAAGATGTATACATTTTCATTTGTTATAAAAAAACATTTTTTGAGCAATTTCTGACAACAAACCGATATCGCTTTTGAAGTATTGAAAATATGTTTCAAAGATGTATACATTTTCATTTGTTATAAAAAACACATTTTTTGAGCAATTTCTGAAAAACCGATCTCACTTTTGAAGTACTGAAAATATGTTTCAAAGATGACATTCTTTGAGCAATCTCCGATGACAAACCGATCTCGCTTTTGAAGTATTGAAAATATGTTTCAACGATGACATTTTTTGAGCAATTTTGATGATTGTCAAATAAATTCTTCTTTAAAGGACATGAATTTAGTGGAATTGATAGGTAAGTTCGAACAAGACATTGATGATAGTTAATGTCGATACATCTAACTATTTAGATTGGTGTCCAATTCATGTGTTAATTAGAATAGAACATGCTTGATATTTTACTATAGAATAAGAAGTTAATGATAGTTAATATTGATATTGATAGGAAATTTTGATAATTTCAAATAGATTCTTCGTCAATGGACGTGAAATTGGTGGAAATGGCAGAAAATTTCAATGAATTTCAAATAGATTCTTCTTCAACGGACATGTAATTAGTGGTTGATAGGCAATTTCGAACAAGACGTCGATGATAGTTAATGTTGTGCTTAAGAAGAAATAATACATATATCATAAAAATTATCAGCAAAGTATACCATGACAAAGTAGACGAAAAGACGAACGCGTCGGCGCAAACGGATCGAAAAACGGAGCTATAACGAAGAAGATATGACAATTTTAAGACCGGAACTCGGCGCAGGCGCCGGTAAGGAAGGGCCGGCGCCGGCGCCGGTTGATAATTTTTATGATATTTTTTTACTTATATAAGTACTTCGGAATCCTTCTTTGCTTTTTTCGAACCGCTTTTAATAAATTTTGCCTACATTAGCCCCTAAATTGGTCATTTTCTGACTGAGTGTATTGGAATTTCGACTGTGCATAATGAAATTTGGGGTCACCTCGTAATATGTTATAAATTGTGGTTAAATATAGTAATTTATGAAAGATATTAAAACAGGGGCAATATCGTAAAATTTTTCTAAATTCCGACTGTGTGAAGTGAAAACACGACTGAGCGTACGAGTTCAGCTAATTAAACCGTCAACATCAGCTTGAATCCAACTAAAACTCTATAGACCCCGGCCAATGAGGTAAAAAGCTGATCGAATTTCGACAATTTTGGGAACATAAATATAATGAAGGGTCGATTTGACACCACTAGTAGAGATCGATCGAATTTATTGAATTAAATTTTTAGTTATAGGATTTTAATCTCTTCGCATGGGAAAATAGGTTATGAGATCTATACACTATTACACTTTACTGGAAGAAAAAAAAAGAGAAAGAAAAAACGATGAATTATGGTGTTTTATTAAAGCAGCAAGCATATATACCTCCCTATCATTATTATCATGTGATGCTCATATAATTCTATCACATGATGCATGACTCAATTCTTCCGTAGTTGATAGCCTGGAAAGAACTATGAACACCCCTAGCGGCCATGTTAGCATGTCACAGTGAATGTGGTAATAATGCTTTGCTTGCTGGATCTTCACTTTATTTTAAGAAGGACGATCTAATACACTAGTGGTCAACAATACGCCAAGTCGACAACTCGAACTTGTCAGTTAAAGTCGTTATCGATTCACACACAAAAATGTATATTAGTACAAACTAATTCGTAAATCATACCATATATTTATTTTATGTTGGTCAAATCAAGTGGGTATGGTCAAAGTTAATTCTTTCGAGTAATAGTAAAAATTAAACAAAACGCTGCGTGCTGTTAACAGATGCAGGGGCAGTGGTAATCATTCTTCCAGGTTAGTGGGAAGATCATGGAGAAAGAAAGGGCGCGCAGCTCAGACCCAGAGTCCAATGTTAAGGTGTTGTAACACAGCAGCATATATACTTGTATTATTATTATTGTTATTTCATAGTATGGTATGGGTCTTTTCATATTATTAAGCATGTGCTCCCTGCCTCAATGTTATCATCTTTGACTGTTCTTTCTCTTAAGAACTATCGTTATCATAGCAGAAACATCCATTGTTCTGAGTTATTCCCATCTCTTGTTAGTTACAGATTCATGCTACGTACGTAGTGAGAAATCTTGTTATAATAGCAGACAGATCGATTCACCACTCTCAGCTGTTGTTCCCATCTCTCGTTTAGTGCTGGGAAACCAAGTTCATGGACTACATGTATGTTTTATCCTTATCTGTTCATAGCTGCTTATCTAGAGACAAGGGGATTGATCGGTTACTATCAAAAATTTCGAGGTAGTATGAGTTTATTGTTAACATAATAGTATAAAATATTGGGTGCGATTGTGGGCAAACACTGCTTCTGTCAGCGTTTATGAATTTCAATGTTGGTCCCATTATTTCTCCACTACTTTATTTTACAAACTGTGTTTAATAGCTGACATTAATTTCAATGTCGGTCTCACCATTGTGATTTACTTTATTTTAACAGTTGCATTTGACACCTGACCACAAATGGACTTAGACCAAAAGGTTGATATTTTTTTTATTCTATCCGTATGGAAGTATGGATAATTCTCTCTATTAACTCGCTTTTATAAAGCAAAAGTATCATAAAATTTAATTATAGCCATTTATGTCGGACATTTGCCTCATTTTAGTAGGAAATTTCATGGAATATCACTATATTTTTGGGCAATTCATGAAATATCACTAAAAAAGTCACGAAACACCACTACATTTTTACAAAAGTTCACGAAATGCCACTTCGCGTTGATGGATGTTAGTTTATCATTAAAAGCTGAAAAAATGACTTTTTTGTCCCCAAATAGTCATGTTACTGTTCAAACGACTATATTTTAACTTTAATGACTACCTTTCACAAATTAGCAAAAAGTTCATGAAATGCCATTTTGATAAAGTTCATGAAATGCCCATGTTACAAAAAAACGGTTTTTTTTTCTAACGGTTAGTTATGCATTCATATGCCTTTTTGTGCTATAATAACCCATTATCAACCTATAAAATGTCCATTTTTCAGCTCTACTCACCCATAGCACATTAGCCATGTATCCCCCTACTTACACAACCACAATCGATGAAAATTTTCAAACAATACATTGCAAGTTCATCATATCGACTGTGAATGTTTAAAGATTCTATAGCACTACTTCTTATACTTTTGGTTGTCTACAAGTTGTGTTATTTTACACAAGTATGAAAGCTTCACATAATGGGTGTTATGCCAGAACTATCATCGCTTAAAAATATTGAGAGGGCATTTTACCATGAAAGACCAACTTCCAAGTTTAGAATTATGTGTCATTATTATAACCATTTATAATGCTAATGATTTTTGGGCATGAAAATTAGACCGTGGTGGTAATGTATCCTCTAACTAGTTTTAACTGATAATGCAAGTTAGGGCAGGCGTATTCCTTTGAACCTTCTTTAAAATCTTTGGTTTACCTTTGTGTGCATCGCTTCTAAGGTGAAATGTTCTTTCAACTTTTTTCAGTGATGATGGTTATAGCATAACATCCCTTATGTGGAACTTTCATATTTGTGTAGAATAACATAACTTGTAGACAAACCAAAAGTATATGAAGTAGTGGCTACGTAATGTATAAGCATTCCTAGTCGGAATGATGAACTTGCAGTGTATTGTTTGAAATTTTCATTGATTGTGGTTGTGTATGTAGGGGATACATGACTAAAGTGATATGGGTGAGTAGAGCTGGAGAATGGACATTTATAGGTTGATAATGAGTTCTTATAGCACAAAAGGCATATGAATTCACAACTAACCGTCCGAAACAAAAATAACCGTTTTTTTCATAACAAGGACATTTCATGAACTTCACCAAAATGACATTTCATGAACATTTCGCTAATTTGTGAAAAGTAATCATTGAAGTCAAAATATAGTTGTTTGAACATTAACCTGATCGTTTGGGGGCAAAACAGTCATTTTTTGGACTTTTAATGAAAAACTAACATCCATCAGCGTAGAGTGACATTTTATGGACTTTTGTAAAAATATAATAGCATTTTATTATTTTCTTTTTTTCCTGGTGACATTTCATGAATTAGCAAAAAATATAGTGATATTTCATGAAATTTCCATTTTTGTTATTAAAGTGAAATCTTTATTCATAGGGTAGTAAAAGACTGATCGAGTGAATAAAATTTCACTCAATTTCAGTGTTTTTTTCTGTTGAAGAACCGTAAATTGTCAAAAGCGGATATTAGCTTTTACAAAAGAACTGCAATTAGTGTGTTTTTACCGATCAAAGTGACTTTGTTAATGTGATTCCTTTATAAGAATGAATCTCGTTTTTTTGCAGCTACAAGACTATATATGGGGTGTTCATCCATTGCATAATTCATCCGTTGAGTTCACAACCTTATTTCTTTCTCCTTGCATATTTCTCCAGTTTAATTTCTCAATGCAAAGCTCTCCGATCTTTTGTAGTTTGAAGTTATAGAATTTTCAAAAAAGTCATTTTGAAGTTGTATAATTTCTAGAAAAATATCTTTCGAAAGTTGCATAATTTCCAAAAAAGAAGATATGGTGGCTAGGCAATGTGTATTGACACCCAAAGCCAAAGGTCTGATCCGAAACGTAGGACTTGTTTTATCTACAAATGATCCACATCTCGTATGCTATATAATCTCACGAGATGAGGTTTGTCAAATTTGTATAGTTTTGTAGTATTTTTTTAAATTATAACGTATAGTGTCATCTATATTTAGGAGTTAGACATGTTATTATTTTTAGTGTTAAAATTAGGAGTTAGACATATTATTTTTAGTGTTAAAATTAGGAGTTATTAAATGACCATAACATATAGATTACTGGTAGACATAGTCGAAATTGGTGAAACCCCTCGTAGCTTTTTTTTTATATAATTGGACCTTTATAGCTTTGTCGTGTCATTTATTTAAAATGCTAGATTATGGGTCTCGTTAGATTATTAATAAAATGAAAAATTCACAATATACTTCTAAAAAATTTTGTAATTCACAACCCATTTTAAAAACATGGTCACAAGATACCTTTAAAAAGTTTTGAAATTTACAACATACCCCTAATCCGGTCTTTCTTACCACACCCATTAGCTTCAAAGGATATTTCAAAATCAACATGTTTGAAACCTCTCCGGTCACTATCAAATGCGCGAAAAGGAAACATGGAACTGGGTGGGATTTATGTCAGTTTTATGTCCGTGATCAAAGATTACGACCATTGATCATTAGCGAAGACTAATTTCATTTTTGGAGACGGCTAGCGCGACTAATTAATTAGAATGCTCATTTCGTTAATGTTATAAGAAGTAACTCAGGACATAAAGCCGAGCCAAATCGTTGGTCAATAGTTCAAATCGGACTCCATGACCACAAACTCTCCAAACCATATTTCAAATTAATTCTTCAGAGTCAAGATCAACAAGTGAGCAAATAGAGTCAGTGGAATCAAAGTCAAGAGCATAGAGAAAGAATCGGTATTGGACCAATCCACATATTGGTCCAGCCCATATTGTCAGTCCAACATGCTAGGATAATAGTTGTTTAGATTTATTTAGAGTTAATTGGCGTTACTTTGTTTGTTAAGATATTCTAGATTGTAATCTCTATTTTACTTTCACTAATATGTGTATAAATATACGATTAGACAAGAACGAATACAATGAAACAGCTTTATACAGAATATTTCCCAAGTCTTTCTTCTATCCCTAGACTTACTAAATCTCGATCTGTTGCATAAACACTCAAACTCCATTAATCGGAAGCAAGAGCGTAAACTCATACCTAGTGTACCTTGCTTAGCTGAGAAGAGAAAACGAAAAAAAATGGTAAGGAAGAGGTTGGGTGGTTGTTCTGGGTCACATGTGTGAAGCTTCGCACGCTAGGTTTCTTCTTCCTCACGCTTTCTCCTCGCTCTATTTGAGCTCCGCTTTGCAAACTGGAACGGGCGAGCTCGAGGTGGGGACAACAATGGTAACGAAGAACGAAGGTAAACGGCGGAGTTTGACGGCGGTCGAGGGATGAAGCTCAGGTGAAAATAGCGTTCAAGAGAGAGGGGAGTTCGAACGAGAGAGATGAGCTTAACCGAAAGAGAAATGCAGAATGAAGAAGTTTTTTTTGTTGAAAAGACAAGAAATGCATAATGAAAAAAGAAACTGGGAATTGGGGTAGTAATCGACTTTGTCGATACATAGTGTAATGAATTAGGTAAGAATTAACACATGATATTTAACATTTTTATTGTTATAATTATGAAATTAATAAGTTATACATAAACATATACTTTAAAGTTTTAAAGAAAAAGTATGCAATTAAATGTATGCAATTAAAACTTTTTTTTGTTGAGTAACAATTGTTTTCTAAGAGTGTTTCAACTTTATAAACGTTGTATTTTCACTTCAATATATAATTAAATGTTAGTATAGATAAATGGTTTATGCTTATGTCACGAAATAAGGTGGTGTTAGTAATTTTTGTGTGCCCATATTTGATCAATAAATAATAAGAGAGGAGTAAAAAATGACAAGCCTTACACCTAAAAATAAAAAGGAAAGAAGCAACCGTATTTTATTTTCTCTATATATATACTCAAAAAATTTAGATGGTTAAGATTTTAAAGATATATGTGAATAATGTAAAAATCACATTGTTGTTAATTATAATTTCATGCTTTGAACAAGATTTAGCGTGGACATGTTTCAACAAACTTAACATTTTGTAGTTTTCACATTTGCTATCACACATTTCAAAAGAGTGTATCTAATTTAATTGTAAAGTGCATCTTATTCAACTCTTGAATCTTTCCATTGCGAAACAAATAGAACATTTTGTACTGCAAAACAAATACGAATATTATCATTGCTAAGTAAATTTGTATCAAACCCATCATGGTGGTGTGTTTTATTTAGGTCTAAATTGTATCATACTCAAGCATAGAAGTACCATTTCTAAGTTGAATTGAAATATTTATAAAATGATGTAGATAAAATTAATAGATAATATGTATCATGTATTAACTTTCTTTGTGATTTTAGTTGTCCTAGAGTTTGACCCCTTTACCCCAAGCTTTAAGTTTTACAATTATCGTTTGTCTACATCATTAAACCTACTTCGATAGTGTAAGCCTTCTTTGACTGTGTTGGTCACCTTCCGCAAAGCTAGTGGTGATTGATTACACGATCACATTTTAGGATTTTGGGTATAAATTTAAATTTTGTAGACACTATACCTTAAACCTTAGACTCTACAATCATCTTCGGTAGTGTTATTTTTTTCGATAATGTAAGCCACCTTCGACAATTTTAGTCATGGTAAAGTTCAACACTACTAATGTAAGGCGCCTTCAGCAATGTTAGTCATTCTAGTGTTGACCACTACTAGTGTTAGCTGCCTTCGGTAGTGTTAGTCAGCGTAGGGTTGACCACCACTAGTGTTATCTACCTTCCAGTACCCTAACCTTTAGCTTTTAGAAGCGTTAGGGCTTTTATTATTCTGTAGTGAGGTTCATGAAATATTATGTACATATCGAACGGGTAACTATGTTCGTTTTAGTTGTGTAGTCATTCACATGAAATAAATCCAATATCAAAGTAAACATAGAACAGAAATATGAATAATTTAAAACTAATTCGATCGATACAACTGAAGTTCGAAATGAGAAGAGAAGACTTTGGATGGGCTCCAGGCACTCAAATGGTAGCCAGACCTGATAAACAATGAACAAAATTGCTTATCGTTTGCTTCACAAATAAATAACAACATTAGAATTCATAACCAACTTCAAGTCAATAAATCACGATTGAAATACCCCAAACCTTGATATGTTGTTTAAATAGTAAACTATGGTATATTAAGGCTAAAAAGTGCCTTAGAAACATTAGCGAACAATTTAAACCATAGAAAACACAATAAAGTATCATAAAGGCAATTAGAGCAAAAACATGCTCTAAGCTTGGGATAACCTTGGTTAAGACTCAAAGAGCTTACCAAGACTTTATTAACATGCTAATGGACATGTTAAACCAATTACTAAAGAAAACCAAGCTTGAAAACAAGTTACAACACAAAATGTGCTTTAAGGAGTCTTAAAGCACATTTTTGAAAAATTGTCTTGGAAATGGGTTTTGAGTGGCTAAATGCCCATCATTACTCTTTAATCAATATTTTTACTACTTAGTATCACATGGGAAATCAAAAATTTCACACATATGTGCACTAATTTGTGAATAGTGCTCAAATAGTGCTAGTTTAAGACATAAGTTAACATAAGTTAATTAAATGGTCAACATAAGCCATAAAGTGTCCTACATACTAAAGGGGGCCGGTTTTTAAGTGTGATTCACCACACTTGGCTAGTTAAATAAGGAAGAAAGGAATGATAAAGTAAGATAACTATTTGCTTTTACTTAAATATCTTTCAAAAACTTACCTCTCACCTTATTCTTTCTTTCCCCTTGTTCCCACCGTCTCCATCCTTCATCCTCCCTTCTCCATCGGTTTTGCTACAGCACCATCACCATTCTACATCTTCTTTTCCTTGTAGCTCCTAGCTCTATACTCCAAATTCAGTTTCAAGACTACCATTCTTCTAGTTAGAGCAAGCTCTACAATCTTGTCTTTTCAAATCTTCAAAAACTCCATTTCGGTGCCATGGAGATTCACCATTGAAGGAGCAAGAACTCATCTTTTTATACCTTGTCAATCTCCTTTGCTTCAAGGTAAGGAAAACCAAAGAAAAATTACATTTCCTCTCATTTTTGTTCATGACCGAGAATCACCTCTTAATGGTGCTTTCTCTTGCTCTTTTCTTAGCTTGATCCAACTTCAAAGGACTAGAAGGAGTCCTCTCTTGCTACTTAATCAACTCTCGTTCAATTCCAATGTAAACTTCCATTTTAGTGTTTTAAAACACTTATGTAACCTAGGGTTTATATGTGAGTTTAAGTATGAAGCTTAAAGCTCATTACCCTTATATGTGTGTATGGTTAGAAGATTGACAAGTGATCAAGTTCCTTGCTGATTTTCAATTCAAGAAAACAAGAAAGGAAGTCTTGAAGAAAAGAGGTGAATAACCTAACTTAATGTAGTTTATGTGCCTTAGGAAATTGAGCTATATTTGCTTAATAAACTACCTAAAGAGCCAATGGGAAAATGAGTTAGTAAATATCCACAAGGAGGTTATTAAGGGCATATGTGATGTTGTGTGTATTTGCAGGTCAAAGGCAATTAATATATGGAAATTCAGTGTTTAAGATTAATGCAATTTAAGGGTCAAAGAGCCATGCTATTTAAGGGCCTAAGTGCCAAGCACTCTAAGTTTATGCACTATATTGTGATGTAGTGTAGTTTATGGTGTAGTTGTGTGTAAAGAACATTCTTGGTGAAAATGAATGTCTTTGATTGTTTAAAGGTGAAAAGCTATGTGTTTTGGTGTAAGAAAGTGTTAGTGAAACTATGTCAAAATTTAGTGAGTAAATAAGGAGTTTTAGGTGTTTAAATGAAGTTGGTGATCTAGATTGTACTAGGAATTGTTAAGGGTTGTTTTGGTGAAAGAAAGGGGAATTAAGATGTTCTGAAGTATTAGAATGACTTAGGCATTGTTCATGGAAGTTTAGAGACCAAAGGGTGATTTTAGATACACCAAAGTCATGGTGGGAGTGTGGTTAGGACTTATGCAAATTTTGGGTAAAAAGGAGAAGGGTAATATCTTGTAAAGGATTAAGTATGAGCTTGTGGAAAAATCTTATGGAGTTTGTGTAAGGGAGATGTTGTTGAGAAATAATGCTTTTGGGGTAGTTGTAATGGTGGTGAGACAATACTTTGGTTAGTTGAAGCCTTAGGCAAAACTACAAGTTGAATGTGTAAGGAAAAATGTTATAAGTGTTAGGGTTTTGTAGGAAATTGAGTAAGTGCTTGAGGAATTTAGAAGTGAGTTAGAAAATGAGTTTGGTGGATGATTTATGTAGGTTTAAGAGTGCCTAATGATGTTAGAACCTATTAGGAAACTTGGAGGGAAGTTTGGAGAAAATTTGACAAATTTTGGGAAGATTCTGCAGTCGACCGACCCAGGGGACCAACCCTGGCTGGGTCGGTCGAACAGTAATAAGGCAGCGGGTAAGGTTCTGGAATGGACCGACCCAAGGGGTTGGGTCAGTCGGTCGGGCAAAAGACAGTGAACTAGAATGTTTCTAGAACGAACCGAGCCAAGGGGTTGGGTCGGTCGGAAGGTCGGCCGACCCGTACTATATAAAAAACAAAAAAGAAATGTGGCATAAGTAGTAAACCCTAGTGGGTATAATGAGGATAATCAAGTGTAAGTTTAAGTATAAAATCATGCCATGTAAGTATGTAAAACACTTAGTAAATTGGAAGTTAAATAAGGTAATTAACCGATGTTATTAATTATGTATAGGAGTTGCATTCGGTGGAACTCAAACACAGCAGGGACCAAGGTATGGTTTTCTTGCAGTCTGTTTGCTACCGGTTTACATCGGCTTGTGTGTTTGTTGGTTTTCTGAATGTTTATGACATTGTAAGACTTAAATCATGAAATGAGTTTACAGTCATTGTTATTATTCTGGCGTGTGTGTACCGGTACCGTTAACATCAAAATACGTGCTAAACCCGTTAGTTAACAAAACTAGGATACGTATGAGGGCGGTACTCGGTTTAACATTTCAACTTAAGGAACGTTCTAACTACGGCTATGCTTGAGTTAGTTGTAGTTGGTGTCATTAAAGTGTATCCCATCTCCCTTGTGTGACTAACTGGGCCTAAACACTTGTGATTTATTGTGTTAAGTTCCAACAGTGGGACTACTAACCAGAGTATAACTGGGGGGTGAGGAATCCGGTCGTTATGGTCACGCGTGTATGTACGGAAGTCGATATCTGAATCATATTCGACCCTCTTTATGTTATGGTTATTCTCCTTCTTGGATTACAATCACCCAAAAGCTTAACCAAGGCTTACCTATCTGACTATTGATCGGACTAGGGGGATTATATGTACGGTGTGCTTGGATCACTATATCCGACACATCTTTTGGGTAAAGTTAATTGTTCGACAAACAGAATGGTAACGAGTTATGTAACAAGCTTAACATGAGAGTGAGATCATTCTCTAGGCTTACAAAGTTGACTAATCAGTGTTCGGTTCGTTTCTTAAAGAGAAGCGTTCCTGTTATGTTATGTGTTGTTGTTGATGTGCAATGTTTATTGTTATGTTTAAGTATGATGTTTGTTAGATGAATGCCATGTTATCATGACAATTAGTTGCGTGTATCCCAGTAGCCGATGGGCTGCACGATAATCATACCAGCCACGGGTTGCTGAGCCCCTTTGGGGCACCATATTTCATTTTGCAGGATGAGGATCGTGGAAGCGGAGTGGCTTTAGATCCTAGGTGTAATGAAATACTTTTGTTAGTTTTGGATGTTGGATCCGGGATGCGCCTGTGCTCCCGTGGTGATATATTTTAGTAGTAACGGATTACAGTGACGGTTTGTATATATAAACTCGGTATAGTTGGTTGTAATTTTGGATGTTAGTAACTATGCTCGGGAGTCTGTGCATCAGACCGATACAAATGTATGTATTCAGCCTTGTTAGCCACGTGGGTGGCTAATGGCGTGTAACACTGACTCGTTTTAGTTACCGTTTAAGTTATAAATTTCCGCTGCAGTTTCAGTTATTGTTAAGTTACAGTAGGGGTGTTACAAAAAGTGGTATCAGAGCGAAGTATCGCTCTGATGACCGGAATACCGAGCTTAGGAACATACCGAGTTAGGAAATCTAACCATAGTAATGTGAGTGAGCAGTTATGCAAAGGTTAACCACTAACTAAGTGTGGAGATACCTTGTAGTTGGAAGGTGTTACAACCGTTGGAACCGATAAGTTTGCAAGCATAATGCTAATGTATATTCGTGTAAATTCAGATGGCGGGCCGACCACGGGGAGGAGGCCGCGGGCGCGGTACGGGAGAACCGGGGGATAACCCTACAACACAAGTGATGGCCGACATAGTGGCAGCCGCCGTTGCCCAGATGGTGCCTCAGCTTGTCGCTGCTATGCAGCAAGGGCAATAGCCCGAGGTTCAGCCACCACCACCGCCACGCGAGACCAACTGGGTCAAGGCGTTGGCAGACCTGAGGCCACCGTCATTTCACGAGGAGACCGACCCTAGTAAGTTGAAGGCGTACATCTTCGAACTGGAGACTGCCTACGAAACCTTGGATGTTCCTGCTGGTGCCAAGGTTCGTCTCGCCGCTTACTATCTGAAGGGTTCGGCAAGAAGTTGGTGGTAGTTAGTGCGGGATGACAAGATTGTGGATCCTGCATTTGGATGGAGGGAGTACACGGCTCTGCTACGAGCCAAGTACTACCCGGTGCATGTACAAGAGGCTAAACGCCTTGAGCTGGACAGTCTGAGGCAAGGGGACAAGATGTCGGTCGACGAGTACTATACCGCCTTCACTGACCTTATCCACCTACTACCAGTCCTGGGTTACTCGAACCGGGTTCTGGTAAACCGTTTCTACAACGAACTCAGCCACCGCCTACGCTACGGGATGGGGCCAGCTGAATATATCACCTTGCAGGTAACTAAAATACCGCTTGATATGAATAAGTCTATACAATGAGTAAGTGTGAATGTGAGTTTGATTCGCGGGGCATGACTGACATCCTAAATTCACGAGTGCTATCATGCCGCTACTAAGGTCGAGATCACCGTCCGACTGAGGGACGTGGAGAATGCGCATAAGCGTAAGGCTTCGAGCGAGGGCCAAAGCATGCAAGGGTACGGGGGAGGAAAGAAGAAGAAACCTTACCCCCAGTCCCAGAAAAGCCAGCAACAGGGTGGCAAAGGCCAAACCCAGACCACCACTGTTGAGGAGCCGCTACAGCTCACCTATGCCTATGCGGCTAAGCCCCTACACTCTCACCCGCCCAAGGGTAACTACTTAATTCCGAGAACCGAATTTAAGTGTGTGTTGTTAAGTTGTGAAGTGTGTATTAATGGTGTAATGTGATAGCAGCTAGCGCGGGCTCTGGATCCGAGCGCCACTACTACTGCAAGTGGTGCAACGGAGACCACCCCGGCAAGGACTGCAAGGGTAACGATGTGCAATGCCGCTATTGTAAGAAGATGGGGCACCATGACTACGAGTGCTACCAGAACCCCAATGATAGAAACTACAGGCCTAAGGGGAAATGGAAGGGAAAGGCCGTCGTGACCACTGAAGGCCCGAAAGCGACTAACCAGCCATCCTCAGATCAGGGGAACACTAACTCCCAGAAGAGGAAAGGGTCGGGACCTGACAAGGCCGCCCTGAATGTGGTAGACCGGTCTGAGGCAGCTGGACCCTCTTCTAGACCAGGTACTACTTAAACTGTTGAGTGAGATAATTGACTGCTTACCGCATTTCATGCATGAGTGTTAGCAAGTCTAAATGTACGACTATACGAGTAACGAGTTAAAGTGTAATGACTAATTCACCTAAGTTAGAAAATTCTAAACCTTAGGAACCTTCAATATTTGTTATCCAATCCCTCCCACACCAAACCCCGAAGAAACCACCATTGACATCACCGAATTCCCGATGGAACAATGTCAGGTTATCCAACCAGGTATGATATTATTGAATGGGTACCTGACACCCGATGCACAAATCCACATCATCCGACGATTCGACGAACTTGGAGCAGCACCTGGAGGTTTCTACACACCCGAATACCCGAGTGGATCAAAGATGAAGTTGAAGATGATGTGCATGGGTAAGGACTGAAATCCTTACACCAAGACATATCAGGACAAGTGAGCGGAAGATGGAGCAACAGTACCGAGAATACCTGGGGAGTTCCTTGTGGTCGTTAACCATGCCGTGGGAATTGCTCAGCGAGTTGAATCGGATCCAATTCCGAGTGTTGAAGTAGATTTGTGTATTGTGAACTTCTACCAGAAAGGTGGACGGTTGGGTTTACACCAGGATAAGGACGAAACACCCGAGTCTCTGAGTAAGGGAGTACCCGTGGTGTCTTGGTCCATTGGTGATACCGCAGTGTTTGTGTATGGCGAATAGAAGTGTGCTGATCTCGCAAAGAAGTTGGTGTTGAAGTCAAGAGATGTATTAATCATGGGTGGGCAGTCGAGGATGCTATATCACGGTATCAAGAAGATCAAACTGAATACCGCACCTCCGATAGTAATCAATGCCACAAACATGAAACCTGGACATTTGAATTTAACTTTCAGGCAATTCTAAAGCCATGTGTAACCGTGTAATGGGTGAAACCAGTTGTATGTTAAGGATGCTATATATTTAGCTATGTCGACACAATGTAAACCGACTTATGGTGTAAGGGGTATGTTAATGAATAAAACGACGTTGTTTTGAAGTATGTCAGCCGTGTTGTTACTGTGTACTTATAAAGTTTGTGAACTGAATTAGGCTGTGCACTCGGAATGGGAGGTATACTGAGTGTGTGTAATGAGGTAGAAGCCGGCAAAAGCAGCACTATCCTCACCGGTACCTTCCCAGTTAATGGCGTGGATGCATCGATCTTGTTCGACTCTGAAGCCTCACACACATTTATCTCGCTTTCGTTTGGGAGAAGGCTGGTGAAGAGATGCCTGACTTTCTAGTCACTCTCCCGTCGAAAGAGCGGATCAAGTGTACCCGCTATCACCGAGATGCAATTGTCCAAATTAAAGATGAAGAGTTTCCTATCGACATGATAGAGTTCGAGGGACTCGGATTCGATGTAATTATGGGATGAACTGGTTGGAGCGATACAAGGGACGAATCCTATGTGCCGAGCATCGTCTGCTTCTTCGGAGTCTGACTGGGGTTACCATTTCATACTGCCAGAGGCCCAAGGAGCCTTTGACTCAGATTATCTCCGCTATGGCTATGTATCGTGAGTTGCGGAGAAAGAATGATGTATACCTCTGCTATGTCCTGGACATAGAGAGAAATCCGGAGTTTAGTCCAGATGTGCCGGTAGTGTCGGAGTTTCCTGAGGTCTTTCCTAAGGAACTGCTAGGCATGCCACCAGCACGGGCAGTGGAGTTTGAGATTGAATTGGTGCCGGGTACCTGACCAATAGCGAAGGCACCCTACCGTATGGCTCCAGCTAAAATGACAGAGCTCAAAGAGCAGCTGCGAGACCTACTCGACAAGGGATTTATACGCCTGAGCATTTCACCATGGGGAGCACCGGTCCTCTTCGTGAAGAAGAAGAAGGATGGTAGTCTCCGCCTCTGCATCGACTACAGAGAGCTGAATGCTGTTACGGTGAAAAAACGTTATCCTTTACCACGAATCAATGACTTATTCGACCACTTGAAAGGAGCATCAGTATTCTCCAAGATCGACTTACGATCCGGTTACCACCAGATTGCTATTCGAGAGGGGGACATTGAGAAGACCGCTTTCTGAACCAGATACGGTCACTACGAGTTCACGGTCATGCCGTTTGGTTTATCCAATGCACTAACCAAATTTATGGACTTAATGAACTGCTTGTTCCAAGATCAGTTAGACAAGTCAATGGTAGTCTTCATCGACGATATTCTTGTATATTCAAAGTCGAAGGGTGAGCATGAAAGCCACCTAAGAAGTGTGTTGCAAACGTTGAGAGAAAATTAGTTATATGCAAAATTCTTCAAGTGTGAATTCTGGCTGGACCAAGTTTCATTCCTTGGTCATGTTATTTCTGAGGCTGGGATCGCTGTCGATCCGGCCAAGATTGATGCAGTGCGCACCTGGCCTAGACCGAAGACGGTTACCGACATTCAGAGCTTCCTCGGTCTGGTAGGATATTATAGGAGGTTTGTGAAAAACTTCTCCAGTGTCTCGAAGCCGATGACTTCCTTGATGAAGAAGGATGCACCATTCGAGTGGACAGACAACTGCGAGAGTTCCTTCCAGAGTCTCAAAGACGCTCTGACATCTGCACCAGTGCTGACTATACCAGACGGTACAGATGGTTTTGAGGTCTACTACGACGCATCAGGCAGAGGTATGGGTTGTGTGTTGATGCAACACGGGAAGGTCGTAGCATACGCCTCCCGACAGCTGAAGAAGCATGAAGAGAACTACCCTACCCACGACTTAGAATTGGGTGCCATTGTCTTCGCGTTGAAGATATGGCGACATCACTTGTATGGGGTAAGTGTGACAATTTATTCAGATCATAAAAGTTTGAAGTACCTGTTCACTCAGAAAGAGTTGAACATGAGGCAAAGAAGGTGGGTCAAGTTCCTAAACGACGACGACATCAACCTTCAGTACAAGGAAGGTAAAGCAAATGTGGTAGTTGACGCATTGAGTCGCCGAGCACACTCTCTCCATTTGCTAGTCTCTCATTCTAGCTTGGTTGAAGAGGTGCGGAGTGCTCAGATGTCGGATCAGTACATGCAAGAGATTAGACAGAAGCTTATTGATGGCACATTCGAGGGTCAGAAGTATGATTTCTGACTCAACGATGATGACCTGATTAGGCTTAATGGCCGACTGTGTATTCCGATAAGTAGCGTCGAGCTGAAAGAGCGCATACTGAGAGAATCCCACTGTTTTACTACTTTGATTCACCCCGGAGCTTCAAAGATGTATAAGGGCATGAAGAGATATTTTTGGTTGACTGGAACGAAAAAGGATGTGAATGACTATGTTGTTAGGTGTCTCACTTGTTAGAAAGTCAAGTTTGAGCACCAACGGCCTGGTGGTATGGTGCAGCCAATGCCAGTGCCAGAGTGGAAGTTCCATGATATTTCCATGGACTTCGTAGTAGGGCTTCCGCCTACAAGGGGAGGTCTGAACATGATATGGGTCGTTGTTGACTGACTTACCAAGGTGGCCCAATTCATACCGATGAAGGACACTTGGAAAGTGGCAAAGCTTGCAGAGCTCTTCGACCGGGAGATTGTACGGCATCATGGAGTACCAAAGACTATTGTGTCTGATAGGGATACCAGATTCCTCTCGAGGTACTGGAGAACTACACGTGATGCGCTTGGTACCGAGCTGAAGCTGAGTACAACATTCCCTCGGACAGATGGTCAGAGTGAGCGCACATCCAGACGCTTGAAGATATGTTACATGCATGTGCACTTGACTTTCAGACCAGCTGGATTAATAAGTTGCACTTGATCGAGTTTAGCTACACCAACAGTTACCATGCTTCGATCAAGATGTCTCCCTTCCAGGCTTTGTACGGTAGACCATGCCGTACGCCTTTATGCTGGGATGAGTCGAGTGAGGTGGTCATTATAGGACCCGAATATCTGGAGCAAGTACAAGCAGAAGTACGCCAGATACGAGCTAACATGAAGGCAGCCCAAGATAGGCAAAAATTGTATGCCGATGTGCGTCGACGTGACCTGGAGTTCGCCGTGGGCGACCAGGTATTTCTTAGAGTTTCCCCCATGAAGGGTGTGTTTTGTTTTGGCCAGAAAGGCAAGTTGAGCCCAAAATATGTGGGGCCTTATGTTGTGACGAAGCGGATAGGCCCGGTAGCTTACAAGCTTGATCTGCCTGCTGAGCTGGGCAAGGTACATGATGTATTTCATGTATCACAGTTGAAGAAATATATGTCTCATTAGTCTCATGTACTTCAGCCCAAAAGGCTAACGTTAGAGCCAACCATGCGATCAGTGGAGACTCCCGTACGGATTCTGGACACTAAGACTCGAGACACTCGCCATAAGTCGGCTCGACTGGTGAAGGTCCTCTGGTCTAACCAGGAAGTCGAGGAGGTCACTTGGGAGCTGGAAGATAAAATGAGGGCAAAATACCCGTCGTTGTTTACTCTCTAGATTTTGTATGTATAGGGTACGGGGTGTACCCCTTTTTAAGGGGGGTAGAGCCGTTTCGGTTATGTATGTACGACATGTATTGAAATACATTGTCTATGATTCTTATGTTACAGAACTTTGAGTCTGAATGTGATTATGACCTTGAGTCCGAGGGTTGTTGTGTAAAGTATGTTGGTTATGGAAGTGTTGTTTTACAAGTAATTCCCGTGTTCAAATTTTAAATGATGCGTGGGAAGTGTGAACTTTGGGGACAAAGTTCTTTTAACGGGGGTAGATTGAAATACCCCAAACCTTGATATGTTGTTTAAATATTAAACTATGATATATTAAGGCTTAAAAGTGCCTTAGAAACATTAGTGAACAATTTAAACCATAGAAAACACAATAAAGTACCATAAAGGCAATTAGAGCAAAAACATGCTCTAATCTTGGGATAACCTTGGTTAAGACTCAAAGAGCTTACCAAGACTTTATTAACATGCTAATGGACATGTTAAACCAATTACTAATGAAAACCAAGCTTGAAAACAAGTTAAAACACAAAATGTGCTTTAAGGAGTCTTAAAGCACATTTTTGAAAAATTGTGTTGGAAATGGGTTTTGAGTGTCTAAATGCCCATAATTACTCTTTAATCAACATGTGTACTACTTAGTATCACATTAGGAAGTCTAAATCAATGGGAAATCAAAATTTGCACAGATATGTGCACTAATTTATGAATAGTACTCAAATAGTGCTAGTTTGAGACATAAGTCAACATAAGTTAATTAAATGGTCAACATAAGCCATAAAGTGTCCTACATACTAAAGGGGGCCGGTTTTTAAGTGTGATTCACCACACTTAGCTAGTTAAATTAGGAAAAAAGGAATGATAAAGTAAGATAACTATTTGCTCTTACTTAAATATCTTTCAAAAACTTACCTCTCACCTTATTATCTTCTTTCCCCTTGTTCCCACCATCTCCATCCTTCATCCTCCCTTCTCCATCGGTTTTGCTACAGCACCATCACCATTCTACATCTTCTTTTCCTTGTAGCTCCTAGCTCCATACTCCAAATTCAATTTCAAGACTACCATTCTTCTTGTTAGAGCAAGCTCTACAATCTTGTCTTTTCAAATCTGCCAAAACTCCATTTCGGTGCCACGGAGATTCACCATTGAAGGAGCAAGAAATCATCTTTTTATACCTTGTCAATCTTCTTTGCTTCAAGGTAAGGAAAACCAAAGAAAAATTACATTTCCTCTCATTTTTGTTCATGACCGAGAATCACCTCTTAATGGTGCTTTCTCTTGCTCTTTTCTTAGCTTGATCCTTTTTCAAAGGACTATGAGGAGTCCTCTTTTGCTACTTAATCAAACTCTCATTCAATTCCAAGGTAAACTTCCATTTTATTGTTTTAAAACACTTATGTAACCTAGGGTTTATATGTGAGTTTAAGTATGAAGCTTAAAGCTCATTACCCTTATATGTGTGTATGGTTAGAAGATTGACAAGTGATCAAGTTCCTTGCTGATTTTCAATTCAAGAAAACAAGAAAGGAAATCTTGAAGAAAAGAGGTAAATAACCTAACTTAATGTAGTTTATGTGCCTTAGGAAATTGAGCTATATTTGCTTAATAAACTACCTAAAGAGCCAATGGGAAAATGAGTTAGTAAATATCCATATGGATGTTATTAAGGGCATATGTGATGTTGTGTGTATTTGCAGGTCAAAGTCAATTAATATGTGGAAATTCAGTGTTTAAGATTAATGCAATTTAAGGGCCTAAGAGCCATGCTATTTAAGGGCCTAAGTGCCAAGCACTTTAAGTTTATGCACTATATTGTGATGTAGTGTAGTTTATGGTGTAGTTGTGTGTAAAGAACATTCTTGGTGAAAATGAATGTCTTTGATTGTTTAAAGGTGAAATGCTATGTGTTTTGGTGTAAGAAAGTGTTAGTGAAACAATGTCAAAATTTAGTGAGTAAATAAGGAGTTTTAGGTGTTTAAATGAAGCTGGTGACCTAGGTTGTACTAGGAATTGTTAAGGGTTGTTTTGGTGAAAGAAGGGGAATTAATATGTTCTGAAGTATTAGAATGACTTAGGCATTGTTCATGGAAGTTTAGAGACCAAAGGGTGATTTTAGATACACCAAAGTCATGGTGGGAGTGTGGTTAGGACCTACACAAATTTTGGGTAAAAAGGAGAAGGGTAATGTCTTGTAAAGGATTAAGTATGAGCTTGTGGGAAAATCTTATGGAGTTTGTGTAAGGGAGATGTTGTTGAGAAATAATGCTTTTGGAGTAGTTGTAATGGTGGTGAGACATTACTTTGGTTAGTTGAAGCCTTAGGCAAAACTACATGTTGAATGTGTAAGGAAAAATGTTATAAGTGTTAGGGTTTTGTAGGAAATTGAGTAAGTGCTTGAGGAATTTAGAAGTGAGTTAGAAAATGAGTTTGGTGGATGATTTATGTAGGTTTAAGAGTGCCTAATGATGTTAGAACCTATTAGGAATCTTGGAGGGAAGTTTGGAGAAAGTTCGACAAATTTTGGGAAGATTCTGCAGTCGACCGACCCAGGGGACCAACCCTGACTGGGTCGGTCGGACTGTAATAAGGCAGCGGGTAAGGTTCTGGAATGGACCGACCCAAGGGGTTGGGTCGGTCGGGCAAAAGACAGTGAACCAGAATGTTTCTGGAACGGACCGACCCAAGGGGTTGGTTCGGTCGGCTACTTTTAAAAAAAATAGAAAAGAAATGTGGCATCAGTAGTAAACCCTAGTGGGTATAATGCGGATAATCAAGTGTAAGTTTAAGTATAAAATCATGCCATGTAAGTATGTAAAACACTTAGTAAATCGGAAGTTAAATAAGGTAATTAACCGACTTTATTAATTATGTATAGGAGTTGCATTCGGTGGAACTCAAACGCAGCAGGGACCAAGGTATGGTTTTCTTGCAGTTTGTTTGCTACCGGCTTACACCGGCTTGTGTGTTTGTTGGTTTTTTGAATGTTTATGACGTTGTAAGACTTAAATCATGAAATGAGTTTACAGTTATTGTTATTATTGTGGCGTGTGTGTACCGGTACCGTTAACATCGAAATACATGCTAAACCCGTTAGTTAACAAAACTAGGATACATATGAGAGCGGTACTCGGTTTAACGTTTCAACTTAAGGAACGTTCTAACTACGGCTATGCATGAGTTAGTTGTAGTTGGTGTCATTAAAGTGTATCCCATCTCCCTTGTGTGACTAACTGGGCCTAAACACTTACTTGTGATTTATTGTGTTAAGTTCCAACAGTGGGACTACTAACAAGAGTATAACTGGGGTTGAGGAATCCGGTCGTTCCGGTCACGCGTGTATGTACGGGAGTCGATATCTGAATTTGATTCGACCCTCTTTATGTTATGGTTGTTCTCCTTCTTGGATTACAATCACCCAAAAGCTTAACCAAGGCTTACCTATCTGACTATTGATCGGACTAGGGGGATTATATGTACGGTGTGTTTGGATCACTATATCCGACACATCTTTTGGGTTAAGTTAATCGTTCGACAAACAGAACGGTAACGAGTTATGTAACAAGCTTAACATGAGAGTGAGATCATTCTATAGGCTTACAAAGTTGACTAATCATTGTTCGATTCGTTTCCTAAAGAGAAGCGTTCCTGTTATGTTATGTGTTGTTGTTGATGTGCAATGTTTATTGCTATGTTTAAGTATGATGTTTGTTAAATGAATGCCATGTTATCATGATGATTAGTTGCGTGTATCCCGGTAGCCGACGGGCTGCACGATAATCATACCAGCCATGGGTTGCTGAGCCCCTTTGGGGCACCATATTTCATTTTGCAGGATGAGGATCGAGGAAGCGGAGTGGCTTTAGATCCTAGGTGTAATGAAATACTTTTTTTAGTTTTGGATGTTGGATCCAGGATGCGCCTATGCTCCCGTGGTGATATATTTTAGTAGTAACGGATTACAGTGATGGTTTGTATATATAAACTTGGTATAGTTGTTTGTAATTTTGGATGCTAGTAACTATGCTCGGGAGTCTGTGCATCAGACCGATACAAATGTAAGTATTCAGTCTTGTTAGCCACGTGGGTGGCTAATGGCGTGTAACACCGACTCGTTTTAGTTACTGTTTAAGTATAAATTTCCACTGCAGTTTGGTTATTGTTAAGTTTACAGTAGGGGTGTTACAATGATAAAAATTCAACAGCATCTCCCATTTTTCAACATTCCCAAATAAAATTATCAATCCAAATGCAACAATGTACTCATCAACATCCACTGTATTCAAACCGAAACCGAAAAAAAATGAATTATCTTTACTAACCAAGAACACCTCGAAGCATTACCAATCAATTCGTAGCCCAATAAATTAACTTAATCACCACGGTTCTAAACCTAAAAATTTTGTCGTTTCTAATCACATAAGGGCTAACAAAATTGAATGTGCAAAAGCTAGTCAAATCAAGCCGGAGTACCCATTGTAATCTAAATTTGCACAAATAAAATCAAACTCGCTACCCTTATTACACACTCAAATTCATTCAAGCAGTGTAAATATCAAAAAATAGTGCTCAAAATTTTGAAATCGCACTCACGCTATGTTGATTGCTAGATGTCGATGCTAAGTCTACAACTCAGAAGGTGTCGATGATCTGAGTTCAGAACTGAGGACGAACGGGGAGAAAGAAGGGAAAAACAGATGAAGTAAAGGTTGAACCTTTATTATAATCACATATAACAAAGGTTACACAATCACGTATTCAATATGAATACAAACCCTCACGTCAAGAACACTATCGTGACATAACTCACACATAATTTGAGTTCTAAACTCAAATTACCTACAACACAACCAGCAACTAAACTCTTTATGAATTGCCTCTCAGATCTCACTCTCTATGTTTTTCTCTGTACGCTTTTACAATGAATTTCCCTAAACTCTCACAGTTGCACTCGCCCGTGTTTGTTTTCTCCTTTCACAAGCACCCCTTTAACCTAGACTTTCTTCCACTTATATAGATACAGAAACCGTGTGAGAAGCTATCATATAAGATTTTATCTTTAATAGCTAGATAAAATCTTGTTGGATATTTTACTTATTCTCTACTTGGCAGTTCAAGACTGACGGACTTCGCTTCAGGCTAGTCTTAAAACGGGCTTCAGTATTGAACTGAGTTTGCCGATCAAAATAGCTTCAACATCTTCCCCCTTTTTGATGCGGCAAACTCTATAAGTCTTGAACTGATGAATGTTCCCCCTGAGTCAGTGTATACGTGCAAGACCAATTGGTAAACTCTGTAAGTCTTGAACTGATGAATGTTCCCCTTGAATCAATGTATACGTTCAAGACCAATTTCCCCCTTTTGCCAAACAAAAAAGGAAGTTTCTCTCCGTAGGTAAAGAAATGGTGAGGCATATTCTGAGAGTGCTTATGGAAGTGCATCATGGTCTGATCACTGTGAAGGAGATAAACAGTCTATAAAAGGTGAGATGTCTTCTTGGCAATTCTGATAGGGCTGATTAGACTTTGGTACCCAGACTCGTTTGAACTCAGTTGTAGACTCAGACTTTGAATGGTTGATAGGGAGCCACCTTTTAGTATGTGATCTATTGGTTTTGTATGAGCTCCGCCTCGATGATACTTCACGCAATTGCTTTCTCAACCATTTGGAACACCATTTGATCTTGTGTCCTAGCTGATGGCAATATCGACATGAGTGTAATCTTGGCTGATGTCTCGCAGTCCCAGTCTGTAACTTCTCATTCGTAGACTGAGAGTGTGTTTCGGACTTATATCCTAAGCCGCAATTGTCTGAGTTATCATTCCACATCATTTGCTTCAAGTTCGCCTTCTCGGTATACCAAGTTGGATTAGTAGGAGTCTGAAGTTCTAACTTTCGATTTGCCTTGGCTACCATGTCTGAAAGTGTTTCACATTCTCTTTTTAGCGATTTGTTGCTATCCAAAAGAGAATTTATCTCTTCCTGTGCCCAACAAGGAAGAGTGAGAATTGTAGTTTCCAAAGGATTTACAAAGTTAATCCTTGGCTTATCTAGACTCTCAATGACAAAGTTTTTGCTTTCAGTGGAAGACTGACGCAACTTTTCCACCTTAGCCCTGAGTTCTTTAATCTCAGTATCATACTAATTCTTCAAGAATTTTATCTCAAAGAGTGCAGAGGTTAACTTAATAAATTTCTCTTCTTTTTCAAGAGTATCCTTCCAGATTTCATTCTCCTTTATGTTATACTCAGTATTGATGTCATCACCTTCGTGAGCAGATGTTGTCAAACACATGTGAGCGTACTCCCCGGGTTTTGAGTCTGTATATGAGATATCCTGTCCCCATGCAGCTGCAGTTGTATTTGTGTGTTTCTTAATCTTCTTCTGAGAGTTTTCCTTCTGGTGGAGAGGACAATCCTTGACAACGTGACCAGGCTTGTTACACTTAAAACATGTATTTTGTCCCTCCTTTGACTTACACTGTTGGTTTGACCTTTGTTGTCTACTAAATAGCCTCCGGATGCGATTTACCATTGAGGTAATTTCCTCATCTATATCAAAGTCGTCATCCTCTTACTCTGTTGCCGTGTCACGTGCTTTCAGGGATAAATCATTGAATGGTGCTGACGAAGTAGCTTTTTCTCCCTTCATCTTTCCTTCATAAACCATGAGTTCTGAACTCAGTTCTTCAATGGATAATTCTGATAAATCCTTTGTAGATTCCAAGAGAGTAGTGAAGTTTAACCACTCCTTACACAAACTATCGAGAAATCTCTCATTAACAACATCGTTTGAAAGAACTTCTCCAACAGTCTTGAACTCACAAAGTATCTTGTCGAATCTTTCTAGTGTTTGTGAGAGTGTCTCTCCTTCCATCATCTTGAAATTGTCAAACTGTCTTTTGAGTTGTTTACCTTTCGCCTTTTTAACAGAATCAGTTCCAGCATATGCCGTCTTAAGAAAATCCTATACCTCCTTGGCAGTGCGTAATCCCAGTACTTTCTGTTGGTCTGAGTCTGACAGCGACGACATAATGACTCTTCGTGCTTGTCTGTATTTGCTAATCATCTTGTTATCATTCTCATTCCAGCTAGACATTGGGTTTTCTTTTGAAACTCCATTTTCTTCAATCTTAGGCTTAAGATCTCCTTCAGTTACTACATCCCATAATTGTAAGTCGATGGAGATCAAATGGTCTTCCATCTGCTCACACCAGCTGGTGTAGTTGAATTTTGAGAGCTTTGGGGTTTACATAGTAGGAATTCATAACGATCAACCCTGAAGAAGTTTCTTCTACATTTAGGGTTATCTTGCTCTAATACCAATTGTTGATTCCTAAATGTCGTGCTGAGTCTGTAACTCAGAAGGTGTCGATGATCTGAGTTCAGAACTGAGGACGACCGGGGAGAAAGAAGGGAAAAACAGATGAAGTAAAGGTTGAACCTTTATTATAATCACGTATAACAATGGTTACACAATCACGTATTCAATACGAATACAAGCCCTCACGTCAAGAACACTATCTTGACATAACTCACACGTAATTTGAGTTTTGAACTCAAATTACCTACAACACAACCAACAACTAAACTCTTTATGAATTGCCTCTCGGATCTCAATCTCTATGTTTTTCTCTGTACGCAATTACAATGAATTTCCCCAAACTCTCACAGTTGCACTCACCCGTGTTTGTTTTCTCCTTTCACAAGCACCCCTTTGACCTAGACTTTCTTCCGCTTATATAGATACAGAAACCGTGTGAAAATCTATCATATAAGATTTTATCTTTAATATCTAGATAAAATCTTGTTGGATATTTTACTTATTCTCTGCTTGTCAGTTCAAGACTGATGGACTTCGCTTCAGGCTCGTCTTAAAACGGACTTCAGTATTGAACTGAGTTTGCCGATCAAAATAGCATCAACACGCTACAACCGGTGGCGTTTGTTTTCAACCAACATGAAGGGTTAGAGGGGAGAATGTTGGTGATTGTGGAGGGATGGCGTGAGCTCAAGGCAGTGTCGCTGGTGGAGGGGTGATGCAAGATGTCACGGAAACAGTGTGACAGAACAGGCTAGGCGGTGTCACTAGATTGGCGTGAATCATGATGGCGCGAATAGTTGGGCCCAAAAGATGGTGGCATCTAGCATGAACGAGGTGGCGCAAGGTTGAAGGCGAGTGGTTGGTGGCAAAGGTTGTGGTGGTTGTTTTTAGTGATGACTGGCGAGAACGCTGGTGGTGAAGGTTTTGGTTCGAGAGGTTGAAGACGAAACGTAGAGAGAGCAATCACACGGGAGAGAGGAAGTGTTTAAGAGCTGCGTGAAATCATAAAAAAAATCGGGGTGTTATAGGACTTTTAATTACAACAATGAAGAATGGCTCATGAGCCTCGACCATTAGGCCATGAGTTTCATCCATGTCCATATTGATTAACTACATATATAATGTGTTACTATAATATATAATATTAATTTGTAACCAAAATGTATATTGATTAATTATTAAATATTGTATAACATAGAATAAAGTTTTTTAACATTCATTGTTAAAAACATTTAACTTTCATTAATTTATCTTATGAGTGTTTCAAATTATTTTAATGAAAACATTAATTTTTGGAAAATTTATTAATCAAATTTTTTATTTATTTTATAAATATGTTGTTATATCTTTTCTAATATACATATGCAATACTTTCATGTAAAATTTTCAATTGGGCATATGTAACACACAAACATTAGTATAATTTAAACTATTCAATTGAGGCTTACTTTTTATTATATATAAACGCAAAGCATGTAAAATGATGTTGTTTCACTGTGCACGACGGACAATAATTGCGGTTCCTGCTGAACCGTAATAAAAAATCTCCGCCATTTACAAAACAACGTCGTTTTGTCTCTGGGCGTGGGTGTTTGGCCCATAGGGGTTTGTGAACTTTAAATTTTGGTTCCTCTTTAAACAGTAATTATAAGTCATGCCTGTAATAACCCGGTTTATTTCTTACAAGTTAGCTTTAGTTTACGCTTTATGTTATATTGTTTATGTCATTTAGGACGTCTGAGACATTTACAAAGAAGCGAGGGATAAGGGGGTCATCTTCCATCTTGCTATTTTGGTAAGTCCTAATTAATTAATAGAGGAGGAGTTCTTTTATTTTCCCCGTAAGTTTTCAAAAACGTCGTTCCTCTCCCCAACAGTTTGAGCGAGCGGTTGTCTTCTCCCTCTCTTTTGTGCTTCTAGATTGTTGGTGTAAATTGTTGCGTTCTGTTCGTCTTCTCCTTTGCTGATGCGTGAATAATCTACTGCGGTATTTCAGGTTTGTATTGTGGTTGATTCGAGGGCAGTTCGTTGTTGATTTGGGGATTATTGTTTTCTGATTTTGGGTCGAACGTATTGTGAATCCAGCATTGTTTGGCTCCTCTTCTGCCTGCGTTGTGCTCAGTTGGCTGTTGGCTTCATCTGGATCGTTGCTTCTTTTCGAACTGAGGTAAGTGGGGATGGAATTGAGGTTGTTTACTCACCCATGGGGGGTTTGAGTTCAATTGTGTTATTTCTGTGATTTAATGCATTGTGCTAAGTGTTTTCCCTGGATTTGAGACTAACTGTTGATGGATAAAACCCCATGACTCACCTCTAATGTGTTAATGTGTGTTATGTAATGTTTCAGTCAAAATCTGGTGTTGAATTCGACAGTTTTGTGCCTCTGTCCGTCGCGTCCAAACATCTGTTCGAACCCTGTAAGTTCGGACAGAGTCTGGGCGCGATAAACTTCTCTTGTTTTCAAACGTGTCCGAACATCCATCCGAACATGTAAGTTCAGACGAATTGCGGGGACGAGTCTGGTGTGCAAAGTCTCGACATGTGTCCGAACTTGCATGTCCGCACACAAGTTCGAAACAGGGTTTTCCTGATTTACAAACTCTCGACATGCGTCCAAACTTTGGTGTTCGAACGTATGTTCGGACACAATGATTTATAAGTTTTCTGACTCTCGGCCTCTGTCTGAACTTACAAGGTCAGACGCAAGTTCGGACACTTTGAACTTCTGAACTCTCGGCCTATATCCGAACATGCATGTTCGGACGCATGTTTAGACTGGCCTCTAATATTGCACAAACTCGTCGTTTGAGCTCCGTTTTGAATTCCATTTATGGGTTGTATTCCCCTATCTGAGTACAAGCTTTCCATGTTGTTTCTATGCACTATTATGCGTTTTTTATCTGTATTTATGAACCTATGTTTTGGGACCTAGTTACTATGCTTCTAAGCCTTGGATGGTCGGTTCAGGTTGTCCCGTAGCATTCTGCGCAAGAATTCCTTCTGTATAAATTCCTTAGGGTCTCCCTTAGGACGTTTAGTGACTAACGGGTCCGTTTTCTGTCTCTATGGCTTCTTAGTGGGATCTTCGGATCCATAGGATATTAGTGTTTGTCCTTCTGATGTGTTAGCGAGTTTCTAGTGTCCCACCTTGTGATTCTATTTCTGAAAGTCCGACTGATGTTTTGAGGTGATACTCTGCTCTAATTTGAAATCCGTTATGGTTCTGTTTTGTCGGTTTGCAAAGTAACATTGAAACACCCACGAAATTTTGAGTTAGGAATAATATAATATATGGTAGGAATGGGTAGTCTGTGTTAATAATAGTAGTGGCCCAGGGAAGTTAAGCTAACTCCTTATATTGTTTTCCTTTCCCTTCCTAAGATGGTTAAAAATATCTACATAAACGGTTATGATTATCTACCATCTCCTTACCCTATTTAATATTGTTATTATTATTATCCAAGTATTACTTCATGTAACACCCCTAATCTTAAACCTGTAATAACGTCGCAAGTCGTAGCAAAATGAATAACAAATCGCAGCGGAAATAAAAACTATCTACCTTGGTGTTACACGCCGTCACTCACCCTTGTGAGCAACAAGGCAACCTTACTCTTTCCAACAATACAACTCCTCACGCTGTGATGAACAGATACTGAGCACTCTAATTATTACAACCCAAATCCAACTAGATGAGCAACTAACTGAATACAACAACCTTATTAATACAATACATAATAAAACCAACGGTGTTTGTTGAAAACACTTCAGCTACCCCCGTGTCCCGCACTCCGGCTTGAGTCTTCTTCAATAACCTGGAATGTTTGGCCCATTGACGGGCTCAGCAATCGAAATGCTGGTATGCTAAATGTAGTCTTAAATCATTTAGATTCCTTAAGTCGTTTTAGCCATCTTGATATTAGATTCATTACATAAAATACCGGTTTACAATGATAACAGTAATAACTGTAAACATTTAACAATCACATAACAACTCTCCTGTAAACATCAGTGTACGATAGCACACAACACCAATAACCACACAACAATAATCCATAGCAATAATCAATAGTCACACATTAATATCCCATAACAATCACCAAACAAGATACGCGTATTAAACTTGTACTTTGTTAGTTAGCCACCTGACCCTTCCATTAAACCAATCATTTAACCTTTTCCAATTAATTTCTACCACAAGTGTCATGTTAAGTCAAACCTTAATAACTTATCAATGGACGAATGTCCCCTGTGTTCCATTGGAACTGTTTACCAGCTGACCCTATGGCCCTGGTTAATTGACCGATCCGATCGAACCTGTGCACCAACGGCAGGCCTTCCGCCATCCCCGAATGTGGCTGATGGATTTCCTTTGAGTGACTCTCCATTGAAGTCTCTCGTAGTGATCACAATGCGCAACCAGAAAGTCGAAACAATCTGGATTCCTCTCTTTATAAGTTAGCCCTTTTTGCCAGTGACATAATAACCAATCCTTGAGTTAAGACTATAACAGTTGACCATCAGTTAGGTTCATTAATACCTAAAGGTCAGTTAGTCTTGTTCCAGCTTAGATGTATAAACTTCCAGTCATAAGACGTTCGCGTATAAATAAAATGCAACAAAGTTGAGCAATACAGTATACAATATCATTCACATAAAATCACAGATATCGCTCTTAAACAATTAGCACATAACGTCTGGACCTTAGGATAATCCTTAGGACTTTCAGACCACACAATTAACATACCGTTCACCAAGTAACTGCTAGCTTGACAAGTTCCTGTTCAGTAGTCCCTTCCCGTACGCTGCTATTTAAACATGCAATACCGGGTAATATTAATATAACTATTTATTAAATATTACAGTACTGTCACTGTAGAGTTTATTTACGTAGTATACTAACTCCGTATGTTCTTTAGTTTCCCCTGTTATTTATCAGTGGTTCTAGGTAGTTCAACAGTTCGTTTTTTATGTGATATTCACATGTGATAAAGAATTTCCACCTTGTGGTAAATTTCTATTTCCTCATTTATAAACTCATAACTGTTCCCACTTATTCTTTATATTATATCCCTTGGTCATTTTTATTATAACCACAATTATTTTATAAACTTTATATTATACTCCATAATATACCATATTACATTATATTACCCAGTTTTACTTCCTTTCCTTATTAAGTTACAAAACCAACCTTATTAATTCGGTATTTATATTTTATACCCAACAACTTAATAAATTACTAATAACTACATATAGTTTCCGGTAATCATAATTTGAACCCATTAACTTTTACAACTTACCAAACAACCATATACTTTTATAATTACTCAATACCCATATTAATTTTCGGAAATTGTAAAACAATTATATTAACTTCTATAAATTACCAAATAACCTTATAACTTTTATAATTCACTAATTACCCACATTAACCTTTGTAGTTATTAATTAACCATACTACCTTTTTAATTTACTAATTAGCCACTTAATATTTCGGTAATTCCAAAATGGATATTCTAATTTTATAAATTACCAAATGACCTCATTAATTTTCGGTCTTGACATATACTTTCCTTATATTACATTTTAATCCCAAAACTTTATATAAGTTACATATTAACTTATAAATTATAGTTTTAATATTTAATTCACTAAAATAACCAAAACAATCCATAACTTTCTTCAATTTACATTTCCGCCCCATATTAATTCTATTTTTCATATATACTTCCATAAATTACATATTCACCCCAAAACTTTTATAAACTTAATATTTTATGTCATAAATCATTTTAACCCAAAGTTTTTGGTCAACACTTTGACCAAGACTTAATTTCATAATTAATACTTTACTATACCCATAAAATCATAAGTAATTCTCGGTCATACACTATTTTTCCAAAAATTATAAAATAGTCCCAAAACTTCATGAAATGTTATTTTAACACTTAACCACTTATTTAAATTCACCAAAATTCATAATATTAATTCCTACCTTATTATAATGTAAATATACAAAAAACCCCTTTGTCCTCGGTTTTTATTATTTGTACTCTAAACTTTTCAAAATTTATATTTTAACCACATAACTTATTAAACTAGACATATAAATACTTGTAGCTATTTTTAATGTTCCAAAAATTTATAAAATAAGTTATTACACTTATATACATTTCAAAATTCCAAATCTCATATATTGCTCTCGGCCCTAATTAAATTTTATCATGGTTTTAAAACTTGATTTAAACCTTATAATAAATACATATAAATGTTTATAAGCCATATAAACACTTCTAAAAATTATGCTAATGACTTAGAATGATTATAATCTCAAAATAGAACAAATAAACCTTAGATAATTCGGTTTATATTTATATGCATCCTAATTAATTTTGTGACACATTTTTATACCTTAAGGTAATAATCTTACCTTATATGTTATAAATTATTTCTTGACAATATAACCCAATATTTTCGGCCTTAATTTATGTAATGGTTATACATAATTTTTATACCAAAGTTTGAAGCTTAAACCAAACATAAACTTAATAAACCTTACTTATATAAACTTACCCTTAAATCAAGAAAATTCTTGTACTTGATTTTTCCTTGAATTCCAAGCTCTCCAAATGCTACTTTGATGAAGGTATTTTCGGCCTCCTTATACACATGTTGGAGATCTATTTGTTAGACTTCTAACAAGGGTTTATAAATAATATTTGTAGTAATTTTACAAGAGTTTACCTTAGGAATTTAACAAGGTATTTTTGATACACCTTGTGATGACTGTAGATCCAAGTTCCCTTCATGAAATAATGAAGAGAACATAGGTTTAGAAGTTCTAAATTTTTGAAAATGGTTTAGGTAATTACTTAGGATTTTTCAACATGAAAATATACCTTAACTTGATCTTGTTCTTCCTTGTGTTGTTGTTGAATCTAGGAACCTTCTTGGAGCATATATGCTTGGCGATTTCTTGTAGGTTTGCTAGGATGATTTCTTGCTTCAAGACTTAGTAGATTTAACTAGGAATTTACATAGAAATGGTGTTAGGAACTAATACACCATTAATGGAGTTTATTAGCACTTAGGAACTAACTTAGGAAATGAAGAAAGGAGAAAAGAGAGAGAGCAAGAGATTTACCAATTCGGTGATGGGCAAGGGAATGAGTGTGGCTACGTGGAAACTTAAGGAAACAAGGCTGAATTCAAGATGAGAATAATTGGTATGTCACAAGACTTATTTTATGTCATGTTTATTATTACTTTGATTACTAAATTTAGCCACAAAGATCCCTTAGATTGGCTAGGCATGCGGCTGGTTGGCTGATGGAGAAATATGTGACTACTTCTACCACATAGGCAGTGTACCTAATCGTTTTGCGGGATAGTGGATTCGTGGGGTTGTCGTACTCTTGGGGACCTCGCTGTGGATAACTGACAGTGGATTAAATTTAGTGAGACTTCTAGTAAATAGATTTTATCGTTTTTTAGGAGAAGAAATAATTACAAACTTAACTTAAACAGAATAATAATAAAAACAATTAAAATAGAACAAGATAATAAAAATAGAAATTATTAATCTTTTTGTCTTTTAAGAAAACATCCCAGGTTGTTCTGCTCACCTATTTATTCAATTATATTAATATAAACTTTACCACTTAAGTAATAAACTCAGAAACTATAAATAATTCGTTGACGACTAAATCTAACGAACCCTAACCAGTTGCTAGAACTAGCAGCAGACTAATGCTCTAATCCGGACACAACCAATCGCATAAAGAACAGCTTCCATTTGAGACTAATTAACCTATAGGCCGGATCAGGCTTCTAGCTGTTAATCAGGTTTAATTCCTATGTCTTGTTTACTATCTCAGCTCTCGCGTGTTGATTAGAAAACTACAAATATACTTTAATAATTGATCAGAGAATTAAAGCAGATGAAGAACTGGAATTAAACTACTACTTTAGATAAAATCATAGTGGAAAGCTTAACATAACATAATTATATAAAATAGGCTCGCATCCCAAACCTGGGAGGGCTTAAGTTTATTAATTAAACATGACTATATATAAACAACGCTTAAACAAAATAAGAGAAAGGGTAGAGAAAACTCCAGCTAGCAAGTCGACTCTGAATCCCAGCTCCGCCTCTGTATCCACGTCGTACTAATAATAATAATAATAAATGGTAGAGATGTGATGTGGTGGAAAGACAAATAAAAATGGAGAAAACGGGGAGAAAAGAAATGGATGTGGTTTGTACGTGGTGAGCGAGTGAGGTGAGCTGTTCGTGAACTAGGTGATGGACTGGTGAGCGAACGTAGTGAACTGATGAGTTTTGGATTTAAAGAAGGGATGATTTAATAACAAGGGAGCGTAGTTTATTTATAGGAAAAGTGAAGAAGAAGCAGACAACGGAGCAGGCGGTGTGATTAAATGGCGGTGGAGTTGGTGAGCAGATCGTGGGCAGCAGCAATTGATTGCAGACAGAGCCATCGTCACGCGTCAGTGAATTAAGGTGGGCGCCGTCTGCAATTAATGAAGAGCAGTTGGAACGCGGCGCCGTGAAGAAGGAAGAAGAAAACCCTGTTCGTAATTCTGTTTTGTCCGCGAGGCGGTCATCTGTGTGCTGTCCGCCCGATAAGAGGCGGACGCCTCTGTCCTGTCCGCGACCAAACCAGGCGGACGCCTGTTCCTTGTCCGCGACCAAACCAGGCGGACTCCTCTGTGATGTCCGCGTGATAACAGGCGGTCGCTGCTGTCTAGTCCGCGAGGCGGTTGTCTCTACCTTGTCCGCTACTTATGAGGCGGACGCGCCTCTTGTCCGCCAAGCGGACGTGCCTCTGTTGCTATGCGACATTGTATATATATACTAATGTACTACAATCTTCAACCGGCTCCAGATTCTTCGTTATAAGTCCGTTTTACTCGCCGTTTGCTGCGTTGGAAAGCTCATGAGATTATCTATCCATTTATATAGCTTTTTCCTACATTTAACACATAAAATATATCAATTCATATCAAAAATATAAATCTAGGAAAATCATATGATAAGTGTAAAATATGACATGCATTGTTATAAAAATAGGAAGAATTAAAGTCCTAAGAATAGATATATTTTACACTTATCAAACTTCCTCACACTTAGCTTTTGCTTGTCCTCAAGCAAATAGAGAATAAATATATCTCTAAGGCCGTAGTATCAAACCTCAGGGTTAAACAGATGCAAAACAGAGCAAGCAAATGACAATCAAAAGAATAGTTCTGCTCCTGGTTGTAGGTTTTCGCAAACAGTGAAAAAGAATAATTTTTTAAAGCATGGATAAGTTAGACTACAAAATCTGAATGTAAATTATCTTGGGATCTTCCACCATTCTTTTCCTCTAACCTTTGGATGACAAGGGGTGTGAAGTAACACCTTATTCCGTGATACCTTTCAACACCACATACTCATGATCAAAATATGAAAATTAAACTGCAATTAACTCTTTTCGTATGCAAAAACATTCTTCTTCAAGAAATATATACAACACAATTGAATAATTGCGAATTGCAGAGTTTTTCCGTAACCCAGACTTTTCTCTCTATCCTTGTAACGGTGTTGGGCCAACTATCCCAGATCGCGAGACCTTAGGTAGATAGGTGTTAAGGCACCCCTAGGACTTAATAACCGGATAGACGAGGCCTGCATTTGTTAGGAAAATTTTTGATCAGCGGAGTACCTTGCCTTATCCTTTCATTCCAAACTTTCATATCATTTCCAAAATCCCAAGACAAACTAATTCAGTTTCCCTAATCAACTTAATCCACCAAATTTCAGTGAAAACAGATTAATTTTAATAAAACTAAACAATCAAACACCTAGAGCAGAAAGATTCTTGAGGTGGCCACCTGGCTTTACTTCAAAATTTATGCAAAAATTTTCACCCAAGAATTCAACATTTATAAGCACTCAGAGCATGATTCCCTCAATGCAAGAAGACAATTAAAAACATGTGTGGCATTAAGTGCAACTGGCATATTTTCAGGGAAAGGTCTAAACTTCCTCACACTTAAGAGGAGCAATGTCCTCATTGTTCATAAAATAATCAAGAAAAGACCTTTCAAAATATGCCAGACTCATGAAGAATTTCATTCAGGACAATCATGGACTGATATAATAATAATCATTAAGCGTGATAGACTGGACACAAACATTTAAAATAAAGAAACTGAAACTCCCCTGATATCGTAGATTGAGGAAGGTGTCCTTCCTCACACTTAAGTGCTAACAAGGGGGGTAGTAGCGTTCCTCACACTTGCGTTCAAGCAAGTGTCCAGCCTTGGAGTTCTTCAGTACCATGATAGAATTTCACCTGCACACACTCACAACTACCACAAAAACGCTAAAAGCGTTGCATTAAAACACGGGCACCATTGCCACTTCTAAACAAAAGAAAAACAAAAATAAACCAGAAAACAAAAACAAAAACAAAACATGAATGTTAACCACTGGGTTGCCTCCCAGTAAGCTGCCCGTAGTTTTAGTCTTTGGCTAGACTGCTTCGTTATCCTGGATCAAAAATAAAAGTAGACAATACCTTCGCCAGGAAAACGAAGTTAGTAATAATAAAAAGCAAACCACCTGGATCAAAACAAAACGTTACTTCGGCAAATAAAATAGGAAAATGAATACTCCACAAACCCTGGTGTTTGAGGAGGTACTGCCGGTAACGTAGTTGTAACAGGAGACCAGGTGGTGATGACTTTTCTTCCTCAAATTGGAGGATGTAAACATCCTCCTCTTGCTGTTGAGGCTTATGGAGGCAGGATGGAAGTTGATGAGAGACCGGTGGTAGTGGTGTTCCTTCCTCAGATTCGAGGATGTAAATTTCCTCTTCCGGTAGGTGAGGCTCAATAGGATCACCTTTCTCAAGCTCGACTGGTGCAGACACAATATCTTTAATTTTAATTGCTCCTCTTGTGTTGGGGATGGGGATGGAGGAGAAATGTAACTCTCAGACTGCTCCAACTCGGCGTCGGAGAAAAAATGTACTGAGAAGTTTCTTTATCTCCTCATCAGAACTTGCAGCTTCAATAATATCTGGCTCGAATTGGTCTTCACTCCTTGGAGTCACCACTGGAATCTCTTCTAGTGGCTCGGCCTGACTCAGGAGAAATTCGTCTAGCCTCCGTGTAGATTGCTGCTCGTTCTGATTGAAGTAGTAATACCCCAACTGAGCTTCGTTGTATTGTGCATTAGCCTGGTCGACTTCCCACCAATACGGCTCTCGATTTGATTGTTGAGGTGGTTGATAATCCTTGACCAATCTTTGATATGAGGATATTTCCTCTTGCATTCGTGTCCATTCCAGATTGATCAACAATCTTCTCACCTCATCGTGGCTGCTCTCCATTGTCAGTAATTATCCTATAAAAACAAAAATAAAAATACCAAGTAGAAAAGAAATAGAAAAGAAAAAAAATAATAAACAAAATTAACTAAGAGAAACAAATAAAAATAATATAGAAATATAGAAATTTTTTTTTTAAAATTAAATAAAGCGAAAATAAAATAAAAGTAAATAAAAATAAATCCCAATAAAATTTAAAAACTATCAATTAACCGTGCTGGAGGTCCCCGGCAACGGCGCCAAAAACTTGATGGAGAAATATGTGACTACTTCTACCACATAGGCAGTGTACCTAATCGTTTTGCGGGATAGTGGATTCGTGGGGTTGTCGTACTCTTGGGGACCTCGCTGTGGATAACTGACGGATTAAATTTACTGAGACTTCTAGTAAATAGATTTTATCGTTTTTTAGGAGAAAAATAATTACAAACTTAACTTAAACAGAATAATAATAAAAACAATTAAAATAGAACAAGATAATAAAAATAGAAATTATTAATCTTTTTGTCTTTTTAAGAAAACATCCCAGGTTGTTCTGCTCACCTATTTATTCAATTATATTAATATAAACTTTACCACTTAAGTAATAAACTCAGAAACTATAAATAATTCGTTGACGACTAAATCTAACGAACCCTAACCAGTTGCTAGAACTAGCAGCAGACTAATGCTCTAATCCGGACACAACCAATCGCATAAAGAACAGCTTCCATTTGAGACTAATTAACCTATAGGCCGGATCAGGCTTCTAGCTGTTAATCAGGTTTAATTCCTATGTCTTGTTACTATCTCAGCTCTCGCGTGTTGATTAGAAAACTACAAATAGCTTTAATAATTGATCAGAGAATTAAAGCAGATGAAGAACTGGAATTAAACTACTACTTTAGATAAAATCATAGTGGAAAGCTTAACATAACATAATTATATAAAATAGGCTCGCATCCCAAACCTGGGAGGGCTTAAGTTTATTAATTAAACATAACTATATATAAACAACTTTAAACAAAATAAGAGAAAGGGTAGAGAAAACTCCAGCTAGCAAGTCGACTCTGAATCCCAGCTCCGCCTCTGTATCCACGTCGTACTAATAATAATAATAATAAATGGTAGAGATGTGATGTGGTGGAAAGACAAATAAAAATGGAGAAAACGGGGAGAAAAGAAATGGATGTGGTTTGTACGTGGTGAGCGAGTGAGGTGAGCTGTTCGTGAACTAGGTGATGGACTGGTGAGCGAACGTAGTGACTGATGAGCTTTGGATTTAAAGAAGGGATGATTTAATAACAAGGGAGCGTAGTTTATTTATAGGAAAAGTGAAGAAGAAGCAGACAACGGAGCAGGGTGTGTGATTAAATGGCGGTGGAGTTGGTGAGCAGATCGTGGGCAGCAGCAATTGATTGCAGACAGAGCCATCGTCACGCGTCAGTGAATTAAGGTGGGCGCCGTCTGCAATTAATGAAGAGCAGTTGGAACGCGGCGCCGTGAAGAAGGAAGAAGAAAACCCTGTTCGTAATTCTGTTTTGTCCGCGAGGCGGTCATCTGTGTGCTGTCCGCCCGATAAGAGGCGGACGCCTCTGTCTGTCCGCGACCAAACCAGGCGGACGCCTGTTCCTTGTCCGCGACCAAACCAGGCGGACTCCTCTGTGATGTCCGCGTGATAACAGGCGGTCGCTGCTGTCTAGTCCGCGAGGCGGTTGTCTCTACCTTGTCCGCTACTTATGAGGCGGACGCGCCTCTTGTCCGCCAAGCGGACGTGCCTCTGTTGCTATGCGACATTGTATATTATACTAATGTACTACAATCTTCAACCGGCTCCAGATTCTTCGTTATAAGTCCGTTTTACTCGCCGTTTGCTGCGTTGGAAAGCTCATGAGATTATCTATCCATTTATATAGCTTTTTCCTACATTTAACACATAAAATATATCAATTCATATCAAAAATATAAATCTAGGAAAATCATATGATAAGTGTAAAATATGACATGCATTGTTATAAAAATAGGAAGAATTAAAGTCCTAAGAATAGATATATTTACACTTATCATTGGCATAATGAATTAGGCCATTCCTAATCTTGTAGTATTATGTTAAAGGAGTGGATAGGAAATTGAACTAGATTACTTAATATTAGCATGTAAATTATTTAGGATTAATTTGGTCAATTTCCAGCACTCATCTGTTTGTTTATGCAGGTTTTCGGACAAGAATGAAGTAGGCAGCTCACCTCTTGAAAACTTACGGTTAAATGGAGGTTCCACTTTGATTTGTTAATTACAAAGCAACTAATCATGTCAATTAGTCTATGTCTTTTCTTGCTTAATCAACAGCAATCACCTCCCACTACCTAAATCTGATCGGCAAGCATTTGGCTACAGCACATGGGTTGCTTCAATAATCAAGTTACAACTTTACATTATCTAATCTATGTTTACTTTTCTTGTATTTAATCTAATTCTTTTTCATATTATTTTCCCTTGCTTATCTCTTTCAAGTTTACGTGGATGAAGGTTCAATTGACAGATTTAAGTTGCTAAATTATCATATAGAACATGCGTGAGTCACATAACCATTAGGCAAATTTTTTGAATTAAACTAGTCATTATTGACATGTATGGCGCACACAATAGGGTTCAATGAGATTGATTTTTCATTGATTTTTGTTACACTATATTGTAAAAGACCATACTAATATGTGTAATAGGTTCCAGCATTTATTGTACATTTATACCATGGTAAAAGATGAAAGTTTTAAGGTGAAAATGCTGATTTAGGTACCTTTTTTGTCTCAAAAATAGCCCCTGGTTGTGCTATGATTTTAGCACTGGAATTAATTTATTTAGATGGTAATTTTATCCTCTTTTAAGGTTATCAACTCGTGGCTCCTCAAAAACTTCAAGGCAATTGCGTAAAACGCATTTTTATGACACCCGAAGGTGCGTTTTTGTGCTTTAAGGATTTTTCTAGGAAATAATTAGTCGCTATGAGTTCCAAGTGTTTATTGACATTGTTTTTATAGTCAATAATAATATGTTAAGGTGTTTACATTGAGTTATATGGGGTTATAAACTTGTAACTCAATTTTCGGGCTAACCGAACACTCCCGGGGCAAAAAGGAGCGTTAAGAAATTCATCCGAGCACTTTGTTAATTTTTGTGAAAGTAGCTCGAGAACCCTCTTTGGAATACTGAATATAGATGATAGGAACTCTTAGAATAATTTATATTGGAGTTTGTGCCACTTCGGTACCTCTCCTGGGCACTCCCGAGGGTTTATGGGGCCCTCATCGGGAAACCTCCGAGATTTTGTCTCTAACTGAGAATCTATCTTGAGAACTTCATCTTAAATTTTAATTAAAGTGTTATTGTGTTATTTAGAATAACGTGTAATGCTTTACTTTATTTTATAAGGTATTTCCGGGACTTTCAGGCCTTAAGGGGCCCTTAAGGGAACTCCCGGGCATATTGTATTTTTACTCAGTTCTAACTGAGGACTTGTGTTTTAAAGGTCATAAAATGATCCTTGGTTAACTTCATATGAGTTTTAGAGCTTATATAACTTGTTTATCTTAAGGTCGGGCTTTAACGCACGTTTTTTAACCTTAAGGGGTTTAGGGGTTTTTAACGCCCAAGTGTTCATATGCTTTCCTAGGGTTTAATAAACCCCCAATAAATTTTATTTACTTATATTTATTATTTAAATGTTAGGGGTATTTCACTTCAACCTTTCATCGTCGATCCTAATGGTGGCCACGAATCCGAATCTACCCGGAACCGGCGAATCTACCCGGAACCGATTGGAACCGGAACCGGGCCGGAACCGATTCGGAACCGGAACCGCCCCCTTGCGAATCGAATCCGAATACAAGTTTTGAGATTCGGGACCGAACCGGGACCGGAACCGGAACCACCCGGAACCGCCTGATTCGCATCGGATTCGGAACCATGGAACCGGAACCGGAATCGGAACCGGTGGAACCGGAACCGCCCTGGAACCGGTCGAAGTTACCGTTGGAATCACCACTTAGGACTTCTATTTTGTATTGTAATCTTTTAGAATGTATTAGTATTACTTTCTTTCCATGTAATCTTTTAAGACTTCCAAATTGAAATCATGTAACCTATTAGTAGTTGTACTCTTTTTCCTTGTTAGGGTTTTCCCAATGGGTTTTTACCTATTAAGGTTTTAACGAGGCAGTGAATCATATAATAAAATCCGCTTTGCTCTTTAATTTTTGCAATTCAATACAAAATTTAAGTCTTTGGTTCTTACACATTTAAAATTATAAACTTGAGGAATAACCTAGCTAGGAGTAAAGTGGACGAAAAGAGCAACGTGTGGCGCGCAAACGGATCTAAATCGGAGTTAAAACAAAGAAACTGGAGCCGATCGAATCTTTCCAGAACCGGTCGGAACCGCCCCGGAACCGGTCGGAACCGGAACCGGAACCGGAACCGGAACCTCCGGAACCGGTCGGAACCGTTGATTTGAGCGAATCCGAAGCGAATACAGAGTTCCGGAACCGGAACCGGAACCGCCCAGCCGGTTCCGAATCCGAATACACATTTTCCGGAACCGGAACCGGAATCGACTCGATCCTACGCCTCTTAAATTCAATCCTAGAATTCTTTTTCTAAATTGTTTTAATTCCTAGAGTTCGAATTCGATTTAGTTCTTATAAATGAATTATCTCTAATTATATGAGTTCAAATCCCATTTGACTTCTTCACATTAATAATATATCCTTCTTCCGATATTTTCGTTATTACTACCTCCGTCCCGTCATAAGTGTCCTGTTTGCTTTTGGCACGTTTTTCCATCTCAATATTAAACATATAAGGTAAAATAATTTTATAAAACTAAATTTTGTATTATATAGTTTATCATGTAAGGAATCATATGCAAAACTTAAATTTTCAAAATTAATTTATCTTATATGTTAAAATTGAAGTCAAACGACATGTCCAAATAGTAAATAGGACGGTCAAGGTGGGACGGAGGGAGTAGTATTCTAGAACTCTCTCTAACGTAATTATAATCCTCTCGCTAGAATTATTGTTTTACTCTATTTAATTTATTTCAATCTCTTTCCTATTTCAAATAAGTGTTTATTAATTATTTTCCTAGATATTTTACTCTCATCCTTATCTTGTTACAACGACTAAACCACTTTCTCCTATTATTTTGAATTGTAGATTTATTAAATTATTTATTTCTAATTCGATGTTGTTACCAATCTCATTCCTTCTGCTGGTTTTCCTTAACGTTAATGATTTTATATCTTTCAATATCTATAATACTAGTTACTAGAACTCTTCTTAAAATTATTTAATAACTTTCTTTCTTTGAAATAGATTATTATTTATTAATTTAATAACATCTCTCTTTGTTTAGTAAATTTCTCATATTTAAAACATTGACTTTCTTCACTTCTCTTCATCCTCAACGTTTTGCCATTACACTCTTCCAAACTCTCAAAAAGTCACACAACTCTTCTACGTTCTTACTTCCACTAAAATCTTCTCGCTTCTTCACCTTTGAACCTTTACAAATTCACGTTCTTCATCCTACTGCTGTCAGATCGCATCCCCGGTGCCAGTTAGGATTACGTTGGGTAAAGTATTCTACCTAGATAGTCTATTAAATTATTCGGTTGTGTTTGGTAGACTCTAATTGTTGATTATATATATTTAGACTCCGATTTCATCGACGGTGTTACTAGTAGTCCTGTAGAGTTGATCTCCTGAAGTGATTTGATTGTTCAGGTAAATCTCTATGCTCATGTCAATTTGACTTTGTGTTTTGCAAACCGGAGGAAAAAGGTTTCTGCTGTATTTGGTTGGAAGATTATTGGTTCTCAAATTGAGGTTTCGTAAATTGGGATTATTCCCCACGTATTGGAAATGGAGAAACTGGAATGTTTTTATGGTGATTCGATTGTGGATTTTGGGAGTCTTTCACAGGATTTGTTAGCATTTGGGAGCCTATAGGTGCTCCCCATTATTCTTATTTGCGCTGCACACAATGCTGCAGTTAAGCTCTATGATCTACTTCATGTTACTGCTGTTTCATAAGGGGTGTGCACACTTAAGGACTTAAGGTGAGGTTGTTGTTTGACGGTCCCATAGGTGACTGTCCTGGAATTATCGTTTGGGGTCCCATAGGTGACCCCGTATTTGGAAATTATGGTTGGCTCCTGTTGAAAGCTCCCTATTATTGTTTGGTTGGTTACTGTGATTTCTGGAATAATCATTCTAATGTTTGAGCTCCTTCTTGTCTGATTGACAAATGTTAAATTGAACTTTAAAATGTATTTTACATATTAAGGTAGAATTTACTCAGTTTTTCTGATTTGCGTGATCCCTTCATGTTTTTATCTATTGTTTTCTGATCGCAAGTGATGGTTGCTGAGGTTTAGGGATTGGGAATGTGCTACCATATAGTTCTAGAGCTGATTAATTGTTGTTGAGATACAGTATTTAAATGGCAATGTTTTGGATATTTATTTCTGTTGAATTGTTTTAAGGTTAAGCCTGAGCACTCATGGGATTGAGTGTGGCGGTAGCACTATGGATTTGAAAGTATTTTCCACTGTGTTTTTATGGTAAAAATTCACTACATAGCTTATATAAAACATTCACTTCCCATTGACATTAATATTATGGTCATTTTGCACCCTTCAAATCCTGTTTTCGTTTTGATTTTTATAAATTTGGACCTGTCCGAATGTCCGTCCGGACATCCATGTTCGAACAGACCCCGAGAGTATTTTTTTTTCACAGTATTAGTGTGTCCGAACATCTGTCCAAACTTACATGTTCGGACAGCATGCGAGGACGGATCTAAACTGTAAGTCTCGGCACATGTCCGAACTTACATGTTCGGACTGATATTCGGACAGACCTTGTTTCTCAGTTTCAAGCCTTGTTTGACATCCGTTTTGATCCCCGTCTACGGCGTTGGATTAGTATCATTTTATAATTTATAATGAAGCAAAATCTAGGGTGTTACAAACATATGCTTCCCTCTGATTTATGTAACTTCGAAGTTTTCTGCTTACTGGGCTGGTTAAGCTCACTGATAAGTGGTGAAATAATGCTATTTTAAGAGCTTCATTCACCTTCATTCTATTGGATGCATAACTTGTTTCACCACTTAATAGAGTGTTTTAGTGATTAATAGTGAACTTATAGAGTTTGGTCTCTTGATAGGTAAAAGCTCATTTTGAGCATACTCTTGGGCTCTCTTTGAGCTAGTGGCATGCATCAACAGATTCCTCATCTCTCAAGCTTTCCAACGCCGTAAACGGGGAGCAATTCCGAGCCACAATGAAGATTCTGGGCCCAGCACAAGTTAGAGCAAATATCTGGAGCAGGACCGACCCATAAGCCTGGGTCGGACCTGGGTCGGTCATACTAAAAATGACTCACGTGCCTTCTTCTTCGGAGACCGACCGACCCACGGGACCGACCCAGTCTGGGTCGGTCGGACGGAAAATCTCCTCTGCATTTTTAAAAGCTGATTTTGGGGACTCTTATCTGATTATCAAACACTCACGACTTCAACCCTAAACAGACGAGAGAGAGGCGAAAATAGAGGAGAAAAGAAGAGGAGAAAAGAAGAGAAGAAAGGGGGAAGAAGAAAGTGAAGATTTCTACCTCCATTGAAGCTTGGAAGCTCCTCTAATGGCTGATTCTCCCTTTTCCTTGCTCTTTCCTTTAGCTATGGCTGAGTAGTTCTATTTGTATCCTAGGATGAGGGTTTGAACCCATTTTGCTCATTGAATGCTAGAAACCTAACTCATTTGTTACTCTCGTTTTATTTCCTTCAATATCAATTAATGCACTAAATTGATCTCTTATTGCATTTATGGTGGTTCCATTCAATATTTGAGCTTGAGTTTGGAACTAGACCAAGAAGGGAGTAAACCCTAACTTTTGCTTTCTTGATTTTGGAAGTAAATGCTTAGGGCTGTTGATTAAGAGTGCTTGCTTAATGCTATTTGCTGACTTGAACCTCCTTTAATTAAGGGGTTTGATTATTTAGGTAAGAATTGGATCTCCCATGATTTGGGGATTCATGAGCTAAACTCTAATAGGCGCTGAGATGATGAGTTATGGTTTTGAAGTTCTTTGAGTGAATTGGTGATTCCCACTATCCTAGGGTACTCTCCCCATCCATTCCATACACAAACATTTACTGTTTTTATTGCATTTCAATTAACAAACAACCAAGCTTGCCTCTGGCTAAACCCCTATTTCACTGTTTATTCGCACTTAACTATTATACCAAAGCTCGGGATTTAGAATCCAATTTCCTTGTGGATACGACACTTGTTTTATTACAACGAATTGGGTGCACTTGCCCATTTTAGCTAGGTTTAATTACTATGTTTGTAATTTTCCCAACAAGTTTTGGCGCCGTTGCCGGGGAAATTGATTATTCAATTTCCCTTGGTTCAGTACTTTAGTTTTTGTGCATTTAGTACTTTTATCTATTTTATTTCAATTGTGGTATTTGTATTTTTAGTTGTTGTCTATATTTTTACATTTCCTTCTACTTAAGAGCATTTGGTGTTGGTGCGGTTTAGGTACCTTCTGTTTTCTCGGTGTATGCCAAACACTCGAGCCAAAGGATCTCCACTTGTTAGTCCGAGACCCGAGCTCGAGCGTTCATGTTGAGAGCCATCCGAACTGTGAAAAATTCAATCATGGCTGATCTAGACCCACGGTGGTTGAAGACAACGGAACCAACAACAAATGGCTCTCAAAGACTACAACCAGCCGGACACCGAAGGGACCTTCAGCCATAGTCCTACCGGAGTTGACGCCTCAAGAGACCGGACAATGGGTGTTCAAACCCACTACATCACTGCTGTCGGGACTTAGGAAAATTCAGTGGAGCAAATCCCGATGAAGCTCCCAACCACCTAAGTCAATTCCTCGACTTTTGCAACTCATTTGGTAGAACTGGAAACGTTGGTGAGAGGATACGCCTGCAGCTCTTCCCTCACTCACTGTCCGACGCTGCATCAAGATGGTATAGGAGCTTACCGTCAAAATCAATCCATACTTGGGCACAAATGGCTCAAAAATTTTTGCCAAGTATTACCCCACTAGTAGAACGAGGCAATTAATTGGAGAGATCAATACCTTTTGCCAAGAGCCGGGGGAGACGTTATACGATGCATGGGATAGATTCAAGGACATGTTGATGAATTGTTCCCACCACGGTTTGGACGACCAATCACTATGTCTATCATTTTTCAACGGTCTCGACGACTCGAATAGACTACTTGTGAACTCCTCAGCTGGAGGAAGCTTTATGACTAAGTCACCTCAAGAGGGGATGGAACTCCTAGAGGTGATGACTAGTAACATAAGGCAATGGTCTAGGCAAAAGGGGAGAGCACCAAGAGCAGCTGGTCTCTTACATGTTGAGCCCACCGACCACCTTTCCGCTCAACTATCTTCACTCACCAAGATGGTGGAGAAGCTAGCTATAGCTCAAAAAGAAACAACAAAGTCTATAGCTTCTTCATCATCACCCTCTCCATCTACTTCTACTTCAATCCAAGAGGGGTGTGCAATTTGCGCGGGTCCTCACGAGACCCACTTTTGCGAAGGCAAGGTTTATGCCGATCCACATGAGGATGTAAACTTTGTAGGCAACCGCCCCGGATACAACTACAACCAACAAAACGCCCCATGGAGGAACCATCCAAACTTCTCATGGAGAAATAATGACCAAACCCAAGGGGGAGCTAGCAATGCTTCCAACAATCCCACGGGCTACCGGTCACAAGGGTCGTCTCAAATGTCCAACCCACAAATGGGTTACCGACCACAAGGAGCACCTCCGGGCTTTCAACAACAACAACACCAACCACATCAACAACCTTCCCCATCCACGGATGCCAATGCCGAGCTAAGAGACATGATGAAAAATCTTGTCTCGTCTATGCACACTAAACGGCTGATTTGGATGCTTTTAAAGCAAGCCAAGACGCCACCAACAAAAGGGTTGAAGCCCAACTTGAAAACATCTCTCAACAACTTGCTCAAAGACAACCGGGTGTTCTTCCAAGTCAAGCGAAGCCCAATCCAAGAGAGCAAGCAAAAGCGGTAACACTAAGGAGTGGGAGACTCCTTGATCCGTCATGCTCACATGAGGACATGGAGTCCCAAGAAGATGAAGCTCAAGAAGAAGAGCAAGAGATTGTTGAGGAACCACCACCTCCACCTAAGGAAGTTTCCAAGGAGAAGGGGTCTCCTGAACCTTCTACTTCTACTACTCTTGCAAAACATCTTCCCCCTCTTCCTTTTCCCAATAGACTCAAAAAGAAAAATTTGGATGAACAATTTGGGAAGTTTCTAAGCATTTTCAACAAATTAACGATTAACATTCCTTTTTCTGATGCTTTGAAACAGATGCCGATTTATGCTAAGTTCATGAAGGACATCATAGCAAATAAGAGATCGCTGGAGGAAGCGGAAACCGTTCACCTCACCGAAGAAGTTTCAGCGGTTTACAAAGAAGCCTACCTCCAAAGCTTGGAGATCCCGGTTTACCTATCGTTCCTTGCTTTATTGGTGAAATTGACTGCGGTAGCGGGTTATGTGATTTAGGTGCTAGTATAAATCTTATGCCTCTCTCACTTTTAATAAGCTTGGAATTGGTAAATGCACTCCCACTCCCATTCAATTGCAATTAGCGGATAGATCTTTGGTTGTCCCTAAAGGGAAGGTAGAGGACTTGGTAGTAACTGTTGGTACATTTGTTTTCCCAGCTGATTTCATTGTATATAGATATGGAAGACCAGAGAGTGCCACTAATTTTGGGCAGACCTTTCATGAGAACTGCTAGGGCCCTTATAGATGTGGAGAAAGGCAAAATAATTCTGCGACTTCATGATGAAAAATTAGAATTTGACATGTCTAAAGTAGTGAAGAGACCGTCACAGGCTGAGGCTGTTTTTGCTATAGATGTCATAGATTCAATTGTGCAGGATCACTCTCTCTCTCTCTTGTTAAATCTGATGCCCTTGAATTAGCTTTGTTTGAGGCTTGTTTTGAACAGGAATTCCACCCAGAATGATTGAAATGGTGGCTGAGTTGAACAGCAGATTTTCTGGCTATAGACCACGCTATCCGCCACCCGAACCATTGGAACGAGCTGCTCAGAAGCCGTTGCCTTCGGTTGAGAAGCCTCCCACCGTGGAGATGAAACCTCTACCCTCTCATCTTAAATATGCTTATTTAACTTATCCGTGTGTTCTACCTGTTATTATTTCTTCTTCCTTGACAGGTGCACAAGAGGAAAGTCTGATGAGGGTGCTCCGAAACCATAAACAGGCTATCGGGTGGACTATAGCCGACATCAAAGGGATCAGCCCTCATTTCTGTACCCACCGGATATTCATGGAAGATGACTACAAGCCGTTGGTCCAACCTCAGAGGAGATTAAATCCCAATATGAAGGAGTTTGTTAAAAAGGAAGTTCTTAAACTCTTAGATGCGGGGATTATCTATGCCATCTCTGACAGCAAATGGGTCAGCCCCGTGCAAGTGGTCCCAAAGAAAGGAGGCGTTACCGTCGTCCCCAACGAAAAGGGTGAGCTGGTGTCTCAGAGGACTACCAATGGTTGGAGAGTCTGCATCGACTACCGGAAGCTGAACACCGCCACCAGAAAAGACCACTTCCCTCTCCCTTCATTGATCAAATGCTCGAGAGGTTGGCGGGACAAGACTATTACTGCTTTGGATGGATATTCGGGTATCTCCAAATCCCCATAGCTCCTGAGGACCAGGAGAAGACGACATTTACATGCCCATATGGGACGTTTGCCTACACCCTGCCTTTCGGGCTTTGCAACGCCCCGGCCACATTTCAGAGATGCATGATGGCAATCTTCTCCGACTTCCTAGAAAAAAGCATTGAGGTCTTTATGGACGACTTCTCCGTCTTCGGCACCTCCTTCGACACTTGCTTGGACAACCTCGACGCTATCTTGATCCGGTGTGAGGAGACAAATCTTGTGCTCAATTGGGAAAAATGCCATTTTATGGTAAAAGAAGGAATTGTCTTGGGGCACAAGATCTCTTCAGAAGGTATTGAGGTAGACAAGCTAAAATTGAAGTAATTGAAAAGCTACCTCCTCCAACATCAGTGAAAGACATTCGAAGCTTCTTGGGTCATGCCGGTTTCTACAGAAGGTTCATAAAAGACTTCTCCAAAATCTCAAAACCCCTCTGCGACCTCTTGGCCAAGGATGTTAAATTTGAATTCACCGAAGAGTGCTTTAGTGCCTTCAACACCCTCAAGCAGTGCCTTATATCTGCACCTATCGTGGTTTCCCCCGATTGGAGTTTACCGTTTGAGATCATGTGCGACGCCAACGACTATGCGGTGGGGGCGGTCCTTTGTCAAAGAAGGAAAAGATATTGAGGAGTATCTACTACGCTAGTAGAACTCTCAATGATGCTCAAAAGAATTACGCTACCACCGAAAAGGAGCTGCTAGCTGTGGTTTTCGCCCTCGACAAATTCCGATCCTACCTCTTGGGCAGCAAGGTTGTGGTGCACACAGACCACTCAGCACTGAAGTACTTGTTCAACAAAGGTGATGCGAAACCTAGACTTCTCCGATGGATTTTGCTTCTGCAAGAATTTGAGATAGAGATCCGGGATAAACCGGGTGTACAAATGTAGTAGCTGATCATCTCGCGAATGGAGGTCCCTGATGATGGTGTGCCAATCAATGAATTCTTCCCAGACGAGAGCATCTACATGATTGCAGAGACCGGAGACCCATGGTATGCGGACTTTGCAAATTATTTGGCAAGGGGAGTGGTCCCACCGGAGATGACCTATCAGCAACGAAAGAAATTCTTCTCCGATGTCAAGAGGTATTTCTGGGAGGACCCTTTTCTTTTCAAAGTTTGTGCTGACGGGGTGATCCGGAGATGTGTGCCCATGAGTGAAGCGCAGGATATTTGATTCACTGTCACTCGGGTGAAGCCGGAGGACACCACGGTCCGGCACGAACAGCAGCCAAGGTTCTTCAAGCCGGGTTTTTCTGGAAAACCCTTCATAAGGACTGCCACTCGTTCGTTGCCTCCTGTGACCAATGTCAGAGGCTTGGGAACACCTCACGCAAGCATGAGATGCCGCTCAACATAATGATAGAGGTTGAGCCGTTTGATTTGTGGGGTATCGATTTCATGGGCCCCTTCCCATCTTCTTGCTCCAACTTGTTTATTCTTGTGGCGGTCGACTATGTGACCAAGTGGGTTGAAGCAATTGCAACCCCGACTAATGACGCCAAAGTTGTGATCAAATTTCTGAAGAAAAATATTTTCACCCGGTTCGGGGTACCGAGAGCCATATTGAGTGATGGCGGGTCTCATTTTTGTAACAAACAATTTGAAGCGCTGATGACTAAATATGGAGTGAGACACAAGGTTGCCCTTCCTTATCACCCTCAATGCAATGGCCAAGCTGAGGTCACCAACAGAGAGCTTAAATGGATCCTTCAAAAGACAGTCAACTCCTCAAGGAAAGATTGGTCCATGAAGCTCGATGATGCATTGTGGGCATATAAGACCGCCTACAAAACCCAATCGGTATGTCCCCGTTCCGGCTTGTCTATGGGAAGGCTTGTCACTTGCCGGTAATTAGCGCATAAGTCGTATTGGGCGGTGAAGGCCCTCAATTATGACCTCATGAGCGCCGGTGACAAGAGACGGTTCCAATTGACCGAGTTAGAAGAAATTCGGGAGGATTCCTACGAAAATAACCGCATCTACAAAGAAAAGGCCAAGAAATGGCATGATAAGATGATTGTGAAGCGGGAGTTTCACGAAGGTGACCGGGTTCTCCTCTACAACTCAAGGTTGAAGTTATTCCCCGGGAAGTTAAAGTCTCATTGGGCTGACCCTTTTACTGTCACAAAGGTCACCCCGTATGGAGCTTATGAGCTGAAGAATGTCAAGGGGGAACTTTCCTGGTCAACGGTTCCCGACTAAAGCATTATCATGGAGGAGACATTCAAAAGGTTGAAGCTCAGGCCCTTTACTTAAGGGACCCCCAGGTTCCTTCTAAACCTCACTATGGTCTAGCCAAAGACCTTAAAAAGACGGGCAGCTTTCCGGGAGGCAACCCGGACTCCTTTCCATCTCTTTAAACAATTTAATGTAGTATTATTTGTAGATCCTTTTTGCATGTGTGGTTGTCTATTTTAGCTGTTTTGGCATGTTTTTGAGGTTTCTATGGTCTTGTCGTGACTCTTATTGTTTTGAGGAGCAAAACAAAAGGATTGGGGCAATTTTGGTTCCGACCGACCCAACCGGCCGACCCACTGTGGGTCGGTCTGGCGTTTTCTACACATAGGTAACATTCTGGAATGAACCGACCCACAGCCCTGGGCGGGTCTGGGTCGGCCCGGCAAAATTTTCGAAACCCAACTTTCTTGAATGGACCGACCCACAGCCCTGGGTCGGGTCTCGGTCGGTCCGGCTAAAAATTTTCGAAACCCAACTTTCTGGAATGGACCGACCCACAACCCTGGGTCGGATCTGGGTCGGTCCGACTAAAAATTTTGAAAAAAAAGGGGCAAAACGATGCGTTTTGAGATTTTTTTTAATTTCTGCCATTCTCTTCTTCTCGCCCCCGACTCCCTTTCCCCAACCCGAAACCTCACCCCTTGCGTCCTCTCTCCCTCACGCGACCACATCCCCCTCCCTCTCTCTCGCACCACCACCAGCCCACCACCCTCTCCCTCTCTCACGCAGCCGCCGCCTACGACCACCGCGCCACCCCCTGTTTCCCGCCGACGCCACGACCACCAACCACCCGCACCCACCCATGCCCCAGCCCCAACACCACCCAAATCCCTACAAACCCACAACCATCCCCAAATCCGATTTTAACCCCAAACTCCCTAATTTCTTGTCTCAATATTGTTACAAAACATTAAGGTATGTGATTCTCACCATAATTTGTCAATTTTCGCGATTCTTGAACAAGTTACATTTTGGGTATGATTTAGGTCGACCCAAACGGGACCTTGGGTGCTATTTTATGATATGTGTAATTTTGATGATTTGAATTAATTAAATTTGTTCATTAGCGTGTGTGTGTGCAAAATTTACTGTCAAAATTGGCACCGTGGTGGATTTGGCATGACTTATGTGCTCACTAGTTTAAATTCAATGGTGTGTTGTTTGACATCAATTAGTAGTTTTTAATTCGTACTAGTGCACTGTGGGATTTGCTAGGTGTAGTTAGCACAAAAACAAAAATTGTTCACATGACTAAAGTGGCGTGCTAGAATGAATGCGCATGGAGGTCACTCACAATGTGATTCATTGGGTGAATTTTTGAATTGGTTAGTGACATTGGCACCACTTGGGAGCCAAGTGTTCTTGGGATGATGCAATATCTGAATGCCAACCTTCGGGTTACTTTTGTGGAGGTTCCTAGAACCGGGAAAAGGGTAGAAAAATGGGGGAGACTCAGTCCAAATTTTTAAATTACCGTTGCACTTGTATCTTTTATTTCGCTAATTTTTAACCTTTCATCTAACTCTATCTCTGTTGTTTGTTATTTTCTTTTGTTGTGTGTTCCTTTATTTGATTTTGATGTTTTAGAAACATGAGTGGACGACCCCGAAGAAACCAGAAGCGCAAGAGTGGCGCCAGTTCGTCTCAGGCGATCGAGCTCGCCCCTGTGCCTGCCAATCCCACCTCGGGCCTTCTTGACGGCCGCTTTATCAGTGAGGAGGCGCGGAGCTGGTACAACAACCCTCGTGTTCGGGAATTTGTGCGAGAGCGCACGGTCGACCCCGAACTCCTTTCTGACCTCAGCCTTCAGGAGGTGATGGAGCGCACCGGCTGGGGGTGTGTCCTGAACATGGGCGGCCAATACTGCCCTCGGTTGGTCAAAGAATTCTACGCAAATGCGACCATCGAGATGGAGTACGGGACCACTACCGTTATCTCCCATGTCAAGGGTCGGCGCATCCGAGTCACCACGGAGACGTTTCTACGATACTTCCGACTGCCGATCGAGGATCTTCAGTACACCACCTGCATCTCCGTCGGTGATCTTACCGCTCACCGGAGGCACTACTTGAGCATCCTCCCTGTCCAGCGCCGAAAGAAGAATCAAGCTGGGACAGAAGTTCGGGTCACCATGACCCTGAACATGGTCACTGACCCAGTGAGGAGGGTCATGCTCGCGCTACTTCGCCATAACATCCTCCCATGGGACAGCAAAGACCTTAATTCCATGGATTGCTATATGATGGATTACATGGTCGCCCCGGACCCCGACCATCCTCTCTCTCTCTCTCTCCGGGCTGATGTTCCGCCACCTGCAGCACATAGTGAAGCAGAAGAGTTCTCACCATCTGGGCTTCCCCCATTTCCTGCACAGCCAGATTGTCCACCAGGGCGTCTCGGCTGCTGGTGAGCCGGTGTCAGACCCCATGGACTACACTCATGGCTACGCCATGCAGAGGATGGGCTTCTCTTGAGACGGGACGACTTGGGTGAAGGGAACTATCGATGACGATCAGCCGAGTGCCGGTTCCTCCTCCTCCGGAGCAGCAGCCTCTAGCGCCCCCCTCCTTGCTCTGCCCCCGCATCCGCCAGACACTATCTCTAGGCAGGAGTTCGAGGAGCGCATGGCTGCTTATCAGCGCCAGATGCAGCGCGTGCGAGCCGAGTTCCGACCTGATGCTTCCCCACCTCAGTAGCTAGTTCTTGGTGTCCGCTACCCGAGTCTTGTCGTTAAAAACACTGTTCTGTTGCTTTTGGAGAATTGTTCTGTTTATGTTCTTGAGACTTCTTTTCCAAATTTCTTATCTCGTACTTTCTTGTTCCTTTAACTGTTATGTTGTATGCAACCCTTCTGGATAATATGCTATTAGACTCATCGATGAGTCTCATTTTTATATCTAACCATGGGATATTAGCGTATTCCTCGGAATCCTGTTGCGCATCGTTTATTTTTGTCTTTGTATTGTAGACCCATACACACTACATGCAAGCACCTTCAAGGCAGCATACGACACGTGCAAGAGGAACTCTTGCCAAATTTTCGTGGGTCTCCGACTTGTTCCCGTCGGCGGTAACGTTTTAACGACCCCGGACACTCTCAAGTGTGGGGGAACCCTGTGCCCACTACACGGCTTATCAGGGGAGTACTAGTTCGCTTAATACTTAAACGCACAAAAAGAAAATATTTGAGTACTCTATGTTTCGTGCTTCGAAAAAGGTCTCCTGTTAGTTTCCCTTTGGGGTTTGCTTTGACCAATGAGGACATTCTCCTACTCAAGTGTGGGGGAAACGACCTTTTCTTTTTGATGCACTTCTCCATCTCCTTGTATATACCCATGAAGAAGTTCCATTTGTAGTAAGCAAGTCTTTCCATGAATGCTTTGAACTTTCCACCAAATTTTTCAAAAATTTCTCTCTTGAGGAGCAATTAATTGCGGTGCTTCCATAAATCCCTTTCTTGGTGAATTTTTATTGCTTAGGGGTCCTTTCTAATCTTCTCATCTAGGGATTGCTAAAGGGTGTTTCCTTGTGGAAATTTTTTTAAAAAAGGACTTGAGAGGCACCATCGGTAACCAATAAATGAGAGTTGAGTGTTCTGTGCAGCAAGGCAAAATGCCAAAGGCACAATTCTGAATTATTTCTTCTCATCTCTTGTTGCAAAAGAAGATCAAATGCAAATCTCTATTTTTCCTTTTGTTTCTCCTCAATGCCCATTCTTGAGAGAAGTTGGCCATGGTAAAAGTTCTCCAAGTCCAAATATCTTTAAGCACTTGGAAACACTCCAGATCATACCCCGAAGCTCTATATTTTTTTTATTTACCCTAAGCACACCCATGTCACCATGAGAAGGTTGGTTGAACTCCTCTTGAGATTTTTCACAATTTTGCTCACCTAAGTTCAAGAATTCATCTAAATACTTGCTTGCTATAAATGTTCCTTCTTGCCATGGTTTCCTAGATAATTTTGCTTGAGGACAAGCAAATAGATAAGTGTGGGGGAGTTGATAGGTGGTGAAATAATGCTATTTTAAGAGCTACATTCACCTTCATTCTATTGGATGCATAACTTGTTTCACCACTTAATAGAGTGTTTTAGTGATTAATAGTGAATTTATAGAGTTTGATCTCTTAATAGGTAAAAGCTCATTTTGAGCATACTCTTGGGTTCTCTTTGAGCTAGTGGCATGCATCAACAGATTCCTTATCTCTCAAGCTTTCCAACGCCGCAAACGGGGAGCAATTCCGAGCCACAATGAAGATTCTGGGCCCAGCGCAAGTTAGAGCAAATATCTGGAGTAGGACCAACCCATAAGCCTGGGTCGGACCTGGGTCGGTCATACTAAAAATGACTCATGTGCCTTCTTCTTCGGAGACCGACCGACCCACGGGACCGACCCAGTCTGGGTCGGTCGGACGGAAAAATCTGCCCAGATCTGCGTTTTTAAAAGCAGATTTTGGGGACTCTTATCTGATTATCAAACACACACGACTTCAACCCTAAACAGACGAGAGAGAGGCGAAAATAGAGGAGAAAATAAGAGAAGCAAGGAGGAAGAAGAAAGTGAAGATTTCTACCTCCATTAAAGCTTGGAAGCTCCTCTAATGGCTGATTCTCCCTTTTCCTTGCTCTTTCCTTTAGCTTTGGCTGAGTAGTTCTATTTGTATCCTAGGATGAGGGTTTGAACCCATTTTTCTCATTGAATGCTAGAAACCTAACTCGTTTGTTACTCTCGTTTTATTTCCTTCAATATCAATGCACTAAATTGATCTCTTATTGCATTTATGGTGGTTCCATTCAATATTTGAGCTTGAGTTTGGAACTAGACCAAGAAGGGACTAAACCCTAACTTTTGCTTTCTTGATTTTGGAAGTAAATGCTTAGGGTTGTTGATTAAGAGTGCTTACTTAATGCTATTTGCTGATTTGAACCTCCTTTAATTAAGGGGTTTGATTATTTAGGTAAGAATTGGATCTCCCATGATTTGGGGATTCATGAGCTAAACTCTAATAGACGCTGAGATGATAAGTTATGGTTTTGAAGTTCTTTGAGTGAATTGGGTGATTCCCACTATCCTAGGGTACTCTCCCCATCCATTCCATACACAAACACTTTACTGTTTTTATTGCATTTCAATTAACAAACAACCAAGCTTGCCTCTGGCTAAACCCCCATTTTACTGTTTATTCACACTTAACTATTATACTGAAGCTCGGGATTTAGAATTCACTTTCCTTGTGGATACGACACTTGTTTTATTACAACGAATTGGGTACACTTGCCCATTTTAGCTAGGTTTAATTACTATGTTTATAATTTTCCCAACACTCACCCCTTTATTATATTATGCAGATTGAGCACATGGATAATTTCTTCTTCTTCCTCCTTATGGAGTTTTATTTCATAGTTATGACTACATTCAGACTTTGTATTTAACTTTCGCGCGTTAGGCACTTATGATGTTATGTAGCCTGTGGGCCCTTTCTTTGTATTACTTTCACTTTCGCATTTCGGATATGGTAAACTCTTTTCTTATTAATGTGAGTACTTTGATTTGGGATTGAGATCGTATGTGTTGGGGTCTTGTGTTGTTAAGTAATAGACACGCGGCGTGTAACGACCCTAGTTCCTAGTCCGGTTTTGGGGTCGTTACATTTAGTGGTATCAGAGCCAAGTTTGGCTTTCTCTGGTGATTATGGGATTTGTTTGCATGTATGAATGTCTGAGATATCTACTTTGTGGGTGTTTGTTGGTTTATGATGAATTTTGGTGTTTTGTTCCTCAATATGCCACCCCGACGCTCAGTGAGAAGCACTTTTGAGGGCGAGGCTCCACAGGGTGACCTCGCTATGATTGTTCAGCAGGTGGTGACCCAGGTGCTCCAGACCGTGGGTAACACAGCACCAGCAGTTGGCGCTGGTAGTTTGGGGGGTAGTAATGTGAAGGCGCTTCAGGAGTTCCTGAAGCTGAAGCCGTCTTCTTTTGATGCCAGTGGTGATCCGCAGGAGGCGAGCCACTAGATCACAACCATAGAGGACTTGTTGAGGGTTATGGGTTGTGAGGAGGAGCAGAAGGTGGGCTTTGCCACCTTTATGTTCCAGGCGGAGGCGGAGGAGTGATGGAAGTCAGTTGAAGGGAAGTACCCCCACCCTTGGTCATGGGATCAGTTTAGAGCTTGCTTTAATCAGTAGTTCTACCCAAACGTCTTCCGTGATTAGAAGATTGGTGAGTATGGGAGACTCTGCCAGACTAAGGAGATGTCGGTGGATGATTACGTGCTTAAGTTTATTTCCTTATCGAAGTTTGTGCCTGAGCTGGATGTGATTTGGAAGGTGAGGAAGTTTGAGGTCGGACTAAGGGCCGAGATTAGAGTTGTTGTGGCACCCTTCCGCCACAAGACGTTTTGTGATGTGGCTAATGTAGCGTTGATGGTTGAGACTGAGCTGCAGGCGAGGCAGCGGTATGAGAAGAGGGACCAGAGGACCAATAAGGGCAAGAAGCAGAAGAGGAAGGGCAGAGCTCAGGAGCCTGAGAGGCGTGAGCAGTCTTCTTTGCAGAAGAAGTTCAGAGGAGACCGTGAAGCTTCTTCTTCTTCATCGCCTACTGTGGCGAAGTGTCCTGATTGTGATCGATTTCATCCAGGACTAGAGTGCTACAAGAATATTGGAACGTGCTTTAAGTGTGGCTCCATGAATCACCACATCGCCCAGTGTCCACAGGCTAGAGGTGGTAGTGACAGTTATGAGGGTAGAGGCATCGGTTCAGGGTCTGGACAGAAGACCGATCAGAAGAAGCCCCAGACCCAGGCTCGAGTCTACACGATGGCTATGAGCGTGAGTGAGCTTCAAACCGTGTGGTCTCAGGTATTCTACAGATCTCTTCTCATCCGGTATTTTGTCTGTTCGGTTCAGGAGCTACCCACTCCTTTGTGTCTGCTGATTTTGTGGGTAGTCTCGTCTTGTCTATTGTGCCTATAGCTGATGAGTTGTGTATATCTAGTCCCTTGAGTGGTGTGCTTGCTTGTGTGCTTAGCTCTGTGTGCGAGTCTTGTCCTGTGGTAGTTTTGGGTAGGAATTTGCATGATGATTTGATTCCAATTAGCATGTCTTGTTTTGATGTTATTTTGGGCATGGATTGGCTAGCAGAGCGCCATGCCCACATAGATTGTGCAGCTAGGAGAGTTGTATTTGATAGGCTGGGTGAGACCCGCTTTGCATTTGTTAAGAATTTTGTTCCGTGTGCGCCAGTATTAGTGTCAGCGATGCAGGCAGCTAGCTTCTTGAGGAAGGGTTGTCAAGGCTTTCTTTGCTATGTACCTGAGATTCAGGAGGGATCCCATTTGGAGGACATCCCTGTTGTGCGTGAGTTTCCTGAGGTCTTCCAGGACGATGTGCCAGGACTACCACCAGATCGTGAGGTGGAGTTCTTGATCGAGTTAGCATCGGGGACTCGTCTATTTCTAAGGCCCCCTACCGCATGAGTCCGGCAGAGTTGAAGGAGTTGAAGGTTCAGCTGCAAGATCTTTTAGATAAGGGCTTCATTCGCCCTAGTGTCTCCTTGGGGAGCGCCTGTGTTGTTCATGAAGAAGAAGGATGACACCTTTTGGTTGTGCATTGACTACCGTGAGCTAAATAAGGTGACTATCAAGAATAGATATCCCCTCCCCCGCATTGAAGAACTCTTCGATCAACTTGCTGGAGCGACTGTGTTTTCGAAGATAGATCTCCGTTCTGGGTACCATCAGCTGCCGATTAAGGTAGAGGATGTGCCTAAATCCACCTTCAGGACGTGTTATGGGCGTTATGAGTTCTTGGTCATGGCTTTTGACTTGACTAATGCCCCTTCGTTCTTCATAGATATGATGAAAGAGTCTTCAAACCTTTTCTAGATTCTTTTATGGTTGTCTTTATTGATGATATCTTGGTGTATTCCAAGAGCACCGGAGCATGAGGAGCATCTGAGAGTTGTACTTCAGAAGTTGAGATAGAGCGAGTTGAACGCCAAGCTGAAGAAGTGCGAGTTCTGGCTTGATAGAGTGGTCTTCCTTGGACATGTGGTTTCGAGAGATGGTATTTTTGTGGATCCGGAGAAGATCAGGGCAGTTATGAAGTGGGCGAGACCTACTAGTGTATTTGAGGTGCACAGCTTCCTAGGTCTGGCTGGTTATTATAGAATTTTGTGGAGGGTTTATCTAAGATAGAATCTCCCTTGACTCGCCTTCTTAGGAAGGATGTCAATTATGAGTGGAGCGAGGCGTGCGAGGAGAGCTTTCAGGAGCTTAAGAGGAGATTGACTACCGCTCCAGTTCTAGCGTTGCCTTTAGGGACAGACGGATTTGAGGTTTTCTGTGATGCTTCTCATCAAGGTTTGGGTTGTGTTATGATGTAGCAGGGTAAGGTGGTGGCTTATGGCTCTCGTCAGCTTAAGCCATATGAGAAGATTTACCCAACTCATGATTTGGAGTTGGCGGCAGTGGTCTTTGCTTTGAAGATTTCGAGGCATTACCTTTATGGCACGACGTGTAAGGTCTACACGGATCATAAGAGTCTCAAGTATTTATTCACACAGGAACTGAACTTGAGACAGAGGAGATGGTTGGAGCTTCTGCACGATTACGATTTAGAGATCCTCTACCATCCTAGTAGAGCGAATGTGGTGGCAAATGCTTTGAGCCATAGAGGTGTGTCAGGTCTTGCTTGTTCGTTGTCTGGAGTTCATAGGTCGGCGTTAGAGCTTCAGCGTATGGGAGTTTGGGTCGTTCGATCTGATAGCGCTGGGATGATAGATGCTCTTCAGGTGTAGTCGACTTTGATAGATCGGATCAGGTCTGGTCAATTGGCAGATGCAGAGTTATGCAGGATCCGCGAGAGGTTGTCTGATGATCAGGAGTTAGACTTCTTAGTATCTGAGTATCTAATGATGGTTGTCTCCGCTACAAAGACAGAGTTTGTGTGCCCAGTTATGTGGTCTTTCGTTGTGAGATTATGTAGGAGGCTCATGGAGCCCCTTATTTGGTACATCCAGGAGGTGAAGATGTATCGGGACCTCAAAGAGTCTTTCTGGTGGTCGAATATGAAGCGCGAGATTTCAGACTTTGTAGCTTGTTGCCAGACCTATCAGGAGGTGAAGGCTGAGCACCAACGGGGCTGGTCTTCTGAAGCCCCTTTCTCATTCCTGAGTGGAAGTGGGAGAGCGTGGGGATGGATTTTGTTGTTGGACTCCCTAGGACGTCTTCAGGTTTTGATACGATGTGGGTGATTGTTGATAGATTAACGAAATCAGCCCATTTTCTGCCAATTAGGAAGACCTTTAGCCTTGAGCGTCTTGCTCAGCTATATATGGATGAGATTGTGAGATTGCACGGGGTGTCTACGACCATAGCTTCTGATAGACATCCGAGATTCATGTCCCGCTTCTAGCATAGCCTGCATAAGGCTTTGGGGATGAATTTAGCATTCAGCTCTATGTATCATCCTCAGACAGATAGTCAGACATAAAGGACTAATCAGATCCTGAAGGATATGTTGGGGCCATGTGTGTTGGATTTCGGTGGCAGTTGGGATCAGCACGTCACAATGATTGAGTTTGCATATAATAATAGCTTTCAGGCGAGTATTGGGATGGCCCCTTTTGAGGTACTTTATGGTAGGCGTTGCAGATCTCCTATTTGTTGGGATGATCTGAAGAAGAGGGTGATAGTGGGGCCGGAGTTAGTTAAAGGAGCAATGGATAAGATCAGGACTATTACGAAGTGTCTGTTGGTTTCCTAGAGCTGACAGAAGAGTTATGCAGGCCAGAGACATCGTCCGCTTGAGTTTCAGGTTGAGGAACATGTTTATCTGAAGATTTCTCTAGTTCGAGGCGTGGTTTGATTTAGTAAGAGAGGAAAGCTCAGTCCTCGGTTTGTAGGTCTGTTTGAGGTGCTTGAGAGGGTTGGCCCTGTGGCCTATAGGTTGGCTTTTCCACCAGCTTTGGTGGGTGTCCATGATGTATTCCATGTGCCGATGCTTAGGAAGTATATGCACGACCCTAGCCATGTGATTGATTATGATCATTTTCGACTTCGCGAGGATTTCAGCTATGAAACAGCGCCAGTGCGCATTTTAGGTCGAGATGTTCACCGACTTCATAGTAAAACATTGCCTATGGTTAAGGTCCAGTGGCCTGATCAGTCCGAGCGTGAGGCAACTTGGGAACTCGAGGAGGAATTGTGTGTGAAGTTACCTTCCCTCTTCAATCAGTGAGGTATGTCGAATTTCGAGGACGAAATTCCTTTAAAGGGGGGAATGATGTAATAACCCGGTTTATTTCTTACAAGTCAACTTCCGTTTATGCCTTATGTTATATTGTTCATGTCATTGAGGACGTCTGAGACATTTAAGAAGAAGCGAGGGATAAGGGGGTCATCTTCCCTCTTGTTATTTTGGTAAGTCCTAATTAATTAATAGAGGATGAGTTCTTTTATTTTCCCCGTACAATTTTCAAAAACATAGTTCCTCTCCCCGACAGTTTGAGCGAGCGGTTGTCTTCTCCCTCTCTTGTGTGCTTCTGGATTGCTGGTGCAAATTTTTGTGTTCTGTTCGTCTTCTCCTTTGCTTCTGCGTGGATAATCTATTACGGTATTTCAGGTTTGTACTGTGGTTGATTCAAGGGTTGTTTGTTATTGATTTGGGGAGTATTGTTTTCTGATTTTGGGTCAAACGTATTGTGAATCCAGCGTTGTTTGGCTCCTCTTCTACCTGTATTGTGCTCAGTTGGCTGTTGGCTTCGTCTAGATCATTGTTGCTTTTTGAATTCAGGTAAGTGGGGACGGAATTAAGGCTATGTACTCACCCATGGGGGGGGGGTGAGTTCAATTGTGTTATTTCTGGGATTTAATGTGTTATGTTGAGTGTTTTCCCTGGATTTGAGACTGGTTGTTGATGGATAAAACCCCATAGCTCACCTCTGATGTGTTGGTGTGTGTTGTGTAATGTTTCTATCAAAATCTGGTGTTGAATTCGATAGTTTTCTGCCTCTGTTTGTCGCGTCCGAACATCTGTCCGAACCTGTAAATTCGGACAGAGCCTGGGTGCGATAAACTTCTCCTGTTTTCAAACATCCATCCGAAATGTAAGTTTGGACGGAGTGCGAGGATGATTCTGGCGTGCAAAGTCTCGGCATGTGTCTGAACTTGCATGTCCGGACACAAGTTTGGACACGGGGTTTTCCTGATTTACAAATTCTCGACATGCGTTCGAACTTTGATGTTCGAACGTATGTTCGGACACGATGATTTCTGTGTTTTCTGACTCTCGACCTATGTCTGAACTTGCAAGGTCGGACGCAAGTTCGGACACTTTGAACTTCTAAACTTTTGAACTCTCGGCCTATGTCCGATCATGCATGTTCGGACGCATGTTTGGATAGGCCTCTAATTTTGCACAAACTCGTCGTTTGAGCTCCGTTTTGAATTCCGTTTACAGGCTTGTATTCCCCCATATAAGTACAAGCTTTACATGCTGTTTATATGCACTATTATGCGTTTTTGATCTGTATTTACGAACCAATGTTTTGGGACCTAGTTACTATGCTTCTAAGCCTTGGATGGTCGGTTCGGGCTGTCCCGTAGCATGTTGGACACGAATTCCTTCTGTATAAATTCCTTAGGGTCTCCTTTAGGACATTTAGTGACCGACAGGTCCGTTAGCTATCTCTACGGCTTCTGATGTGGGATCTTCGGATCCATAGGACATTAGTATGTGTCCTTCTGATGTGTTATTGAGTTTCTAGTGTCCCACCTTGTGATTCTATTTCTGAAAGTCCGACTGATGTTTTAATGTGATACTCTGCTCTGATTTGGAATCCGTTCTGCTTCTGTTTTGTCGGTTTACAAAGTAACATATGTTTTCCTCTGATTTATGTCAATTCTAACTTTTGTTTTGAGTAGGCTTCCTTGAGGAAGTCTTCTGCTTACTAGGCTGGTTGGGCTCACCCCTTTATTATATTATGCAGATTGAGCACATGGAGAACTTCTTCTTCCTCCTCCTTATGAAATTCTATTTCATAGTTATGACTACATTCAGACTTTGTATTTGACTTTTGCGCGTTAGACGCTTATGATGATATGTAGCCTACAGACCCTTTCTTTATATTACTTTCGCTTGACATTTCATATATTGTAAAATATTTCTTATTAATGTGAGTACGTTGATTCGGGTTTGAGATCGTGTGCGTTAGATCCTTGCGTTGTTAGGTAATAGACACGCGGTGTGTAACATCTCTAGCTCCTAGGCCGGTTTTGGGGTCGTTACAATGCCCCACCTTTTAATTACGGTTTTATGTATAACCATAATTAAATTCTTGTAATCATTCGCGCCTACACCTCCGGCCCAATAATAAATTACAGTTAATTAACAAACCGTAAAAATTACATTTTGTTAAGTAACCGTAATTTATCAGACGTAATTTAATGTCTCTTTTCCACCAATGAATAAAATAATATGCCTATGACATCACAAATTTGCAACATAATAGTAACAAAATGTTGCAATAATTTAAAAGAGGTGAAGCAGCCCTCGTGTGTTCAAATTTGTGACATTGGACTTGTTATTTCCCAGATTGAAAAACAAGCTATATATTCACTTTTATTACCATATAGTATTTTTTTTTATCTATTTTCTAAAACCAATCAGCTTTATTTGTCAATTGTTGTGGGTGAAATACCCCAAACCTTAATTACACTAATTAATCATAAATTAATTAGCTGAAAGAGTTACTCAATGGTTAATAATTGATTAACGAGGCTACAGTATGCCTTAAGATTATTGAGGAACAATCTAAGATCATGTATAAGCAAAAATATGATTAAAGATCACTTAGGGAAAAAATGTGCTTTAAGAATCTTAATGGTTGGGTAACCTCAATTAGGGTCCATAGTGGATTCCTAAACCTCATATCTAAGGTAAAAACAAGATAAATTAATTACTAAAGAAAACCGTCATAAAATGTGTTATAACACAAAAAGGAGCCTTAAGACTCTTTAAAACACATTTTTAAGAAATTTTCTAGAAATTGACTTTGGGAGGTTATTAAGCCTTATGCACATCATAGGGAACTAATTAACTTTAATGTACCACATTGGAGAGCTAAATTAAGAAAAAAACGTAAAAAAAAAAAATCAGAAATGTGCACCAAAATGTGAATAGTGCCAAACATGGCCTTATTCTCATTTGGCTTGTTGAATGGTCAAGAATCGATCCTGCGATGTGTGGGCTAGATAGATGTTACCTTAATCATTGAGTCATGATAGTTATTCACAACATATATACATACTACATGTATATTGAATGTTTGATACTTTAAATATAAATGAAATTTTTTGCCGAGATATGATCGAACATTGGATACGTAAAAACTAATAAAATAGATGTAGGTCTGACTAAGCCACATTGATATTTTAATTTACATAATATTTCAACAGTAATTTTGTATGGCAAAATAATAAAAAAAAGTATATGTTGCCTTAAAATTGTGTAAAATTTAAAAAATAAATACATATATATCATTTACATAAACTTTAAACATTTATAAATTTTAAATATATAGTTTTTATTTATTTTGCAAATTTTGACCAACACGTTAACTAATTTAAATTGTTATTATTTATTGTATTTTTATATTTTTATAAATTTATGTGATTTTTGTAAAATAAAAGAATTATATAGTAAAATGTATAAAAACTACACAAAATTTAAAATTATGTAGTGGTATGTAGTTTTAATTAATTTTCACGAATTAGAAATTTTTTGTTTACTTAAAGTTCTTTTGAAAATTCTATAGCTAAAAGGTAAAAAGTAAAATATACTAAATGTATTATATTGAAAAAACTAATAAAATAAAATGAAATATTTATATAAGAAGATAATATATCCACTTAGTAATATAGGTTAGTATTCTGAATTATGTAGTAATCACACGTTTAAGTTATAAAACAATAATAATTTTATTAACGCTTACGAATATTAGCTATCATTTCTTATATTTTAGCACAATATCAACTGACATCTCATCAGTATTATCAATTTGAAACTTAAGATAGTAGCAATTTAGCTACTTGCTAAAATATTTGCTATCATAGCCAAAATGGTAGCACAATAGCAACCGTAATCAAGTGTTAGTAGCAATTTCACAATTCCGCTTATCTACATGGTCGTAGCAACTTTTGAGATAGTAGTTAGTTAGCTATTGATTAGAATCTTTTTGCTACCGCTACCCAAATAGTAGCATAATAGCTACCATGATTGAATTAGCATCAACCAAGTAGTAGTAATTCATTAATTTAGCTACCGTTATTGGTAGCAAAATTACTTTTACTAAAACTACCGGAATGAAAGATAAAATAGCTATTATTGATGGGAGTAATCTTGTAAGGTAGTGGACATTTAGCTACTGGCTAAAAGTTTAGCGACCAGTGTCGTTGTGGTAACACAAAAGCAACCACTTTGTTAATAACATCAAAAATCAGTAGCAATTTTCCAATTTAGATACCAACATATGTGTAGTAGCAATTCATCGGTAGCTAAAACATCTTTTTTTTGTAGTGGCTAGTTCTTTCCATTTGATCTTGCTAAAGCCTTGAACCTTGTTCTTTTCCTCTTCTTTCATCACCGAATGTGAAGCCCTTCAAGGACTCGTGTGGCTGCTGCATTCAAGTGCCAAAACATTGAAAGTCTACCTTAAGACAAGGTAAACTTTAACCTAATTCTAAGAGCTTATAACCTATGAGTTAAGCTTTGGTTTAGTGCAAGAATCTCACCCTAAACCCTTGTGTAAATTAGGGCCAAGAGCTTCAACGTTTGGAGTGTTGGAAACAAGTCTTTGAGCTTAAGGTTAACATTTCATCCTTAATGCTCATTTTTTATGTTCTTAAGTTATTGTTGTTGGTTTTTTATAGCCGAACTGAAAGGCTGACAAATGGGTCATTTTGACCTAGGAATGAATATAAATCAACATACTAACTTTGAACTAAGTTTCATTAATGATTAACGAGTTAGAACACATTATAATGTCTTAAGGTTGAATTATTGTGAGATCCATGTATAGCCGAGAGCTCTATAAGGAAAATGTCATATTATGAGCCAATAATGTGTATAAAACTGTATTGTAACATTTGGATAAGTTAGGTGGTGGCTAAGTGACTCAAATGTACAAGTATTAAGTTAAAGGGGCTAAAATGAAATTTTTGGAGACTTTAGGATATGTATTGAAAATAGTCGAGAGAGTACTGCTTAAAATGGTCTATAATGACATAAATAGGTGTATAAACTTGTGTTAGAACATTTGGTTAAGTTAGCTAAGGATTAAGGATTAAAATGACAAGTTTATAAAGGTTATGTGGTAGAAATGTAATTTCTGAATACATTGGGGAAAAGCCGAGATTAAATTGTGGTTTAGGTGTATGTTGATGCATTTAAGTCTTATATTAAAGTTTATGTCATAGCTAATTGTTTAGGCTTGCAATTATAAGGTTTTGTAACATAAAATGCTATAAAATCATAGATTATAAAACTAAGTGCTATGTACAAAAATCTAGGGGTTATTTGGTGATTTAAAACATTTTAAGAACTTAAGAAAAATATCTAAGTGATTAGAAATTGTTTGGTGAATTTAAGTGCAAAGAATGGCCTTAAAATGAATTATAAAGTTTATATGATGAATTAATAAACTTTTGACTAAGTACAGGTTGTAAAATGAAAAGAAAATAAAATTGGGGTTTTAGGAATATATTTAGGCTGAAAGTATAGCCTTTGGTTGAAAAGAAATGGAAAAAGTTAAGTTTAAGAAGTTTTGGGGGTAAACTGTAATTTGTAGAAAATATGGGGCCCAAATCGTAAATATACAAAGTTTTGGGTATATGTGAGGAAATGAGGTCAAATATAGCTTGGGTCAAAGTTTTGACCAAGTTTAAGGAATAAATAATGAGAAATGAAATGAAATAAGAAATATAGTATAAATGTAAAGAATATAAACTTTGTGGGGTGAGATTGCAAAAAAGAAATAAATTGATGTAACAGCGAAATTTCTTGTGGGTCTGTACTGTAATTTTCAGAAATTGGGAGTGAGTTGGAAGTTATTAATTATAAGAGTTAAAACTATAGGTTAAAAAGGGATTATGACATAGTTGTCGAAGTTGTAAAACTTGAGGGGTCAAAATGTAAATATGGGAAATATGTTGTGTAGGCCAAAATTTTTAGGTGTGGCCTATTGGTAATTACTGAAAGTTTAGGGGTGAATTTGGAGTTATTTAAGATAGGAATAAAGATTAAAAGATAGTGACATTTTGGTAAATTGTAAGATTATAAAAGTGTTGTGGCTAATATGTAATATCCAAAAGTTATGGGCCGGAATCTGAAATGGGACAACTTAGGTGCTATTTCGTGGTTTGGAAGAAATTAGAAGTGAAATTTTGGTATAAATAGTTAAGGGGTGAAAACTATAGGTTATACAAGCTTAAGGAATAAAATTGTAAACAATTTATAACATTTGGAGTTATACTGACAAAAGTATTTGGAAAATGGGCAATGTTATGCATGACAAATGAGGATTAGTAAGAACATAGAAAAGTTGTTATGTCATTACGAGGAATGAATACATATAATATACATGACGAAAGTATATGTATATATATAAGGGTTATGTTGTATATTAAGAGAATAATACAATATATGGTGATATGGGTAATATAAAAGTCTATAATTGTTATATATCACATATGTATATAATACATGAATAAAGGAGATAAATGCTATATAGTGATAAGATTTACAATGGCATACAATATATGTATAAGTTAAAAAATGAACAAAAGAAACCTATAGGAGGTATGATTATAATATGAGATTATAATTCTTGGATATTAAGATTTCATGAGTTAAGGTACATAAAACAATACCTTAAGTGTAACATAGTCATGGAATAAAAGAGTTAAGAAAGATTAGAAGTTAATCTTGTAAAGTTAATCTTATAACGAACATGAATTACGAAAACGTCATACGAGAGAAACTTAATACAAGAAAGGAGAGTAATAAATAATTAACACTCTTGGTTAATCCAATTATAGGATTGAGATAGTTGACACGGTATTTGAGACGACGGTCAGGGACTAGACGACCTTCTACTTCGGTGAAAGGTATGAAATTCATGTATCCTGCGTGTTTCCGAGTTATTCTCGGCTTGTGTACTAAATGTTTATGTGTAATAACCTTAAGATAATTGCATGGAAATGGACTATTGTATTGGTTGTGTTATCGTAATTCTTGACCTTGGATTTTGTATGGGTGCTACTAAATGCGCCTTAGAAGAAACTTAATCACACATACAGTACATACGAATTGGATAGAGAACTTAGAAGTTTGAATATACGAACTGTCTAACGTAGAATTGTATGAGATTTATCTCACTAACTTCCCTTCAATACTTAGTCGACATCCATGAACGGGATGGTCGAACTAGCATATTAGGAGTAGGACTAACGTTCCCTTATACTTCTAACGAACTTGGCTGATTGAAAAAGAGGATTTTGGGATGGTTCTGGCCGCATGCATATTTGTTTGGGAGCGGTATCTGTATCAGATTCATTCTCGGTTAGGCCGTTGTCTTCGGACATGGCCCCCTTGAGTGACTGATTGACTTTGATCACCTACTTGTATAGTGCTAACGGGCGTGGTATTGGTTTCCTTGAGTCAGTGATTGGCTCCGATTATCCACTAGCTCACTGCTGTCGGACGTGGTCTAAACATTACGTCATAGTGAGGGTTGTTCATTTGGTAATTTGACACTCATTTAACAAGGTTTATACATACCCGCATGAGTGGTGTTTGACTTGGAATGATATAATTTCGCTGTGTCGATTTGGAAGGTTGAGGTCGCATAACGAGATGTTAATCATAATCTCCCAACCTTGGTATGAACAGAGACTAACTTAGCGAATTGACGTTGTACTCTTGGTTTACTGTATTGGCTGATGTTGTGTGATATTACATGTTATCATGATGCGTGTTTACTGCATTACTAATGTTGTTTAATAAATGAACCGCATGTTCACTAGACAATTAGTTTAGTGTAGCCCGGTACCACTCGGGTTACACGTTTCCATACCAGCAAGTTGTGCTGAGCCCGTTTGGGCCTAATATTTTTCAGGTACCCGATATAGATGAGACCCGACCGAGAGTAGGTGGGTAGACTATGGACCGGGTATACCTTGATTTTGCTTATACCTTGGTTAAAACTTATACCTTGATGTATATGTTGGTTAAGGAGTAGTACACTTATATTTTGGATTCGGATTGTAGAACTGGAATGTTATTTCTATGGATTAAGTTGGTTGCGTTTTCAGTCGATCAGACCGTTATAGAGGAATTGGTAAGGCCTATTTAGTCACGGGGAGACTGACGACAGTAACACCGGTTGTTGAATTGTTATTTCTGCCGCGATTTGTTAGATGTTGGTAGAGTTAAGTAGACATTAATATTCAGATTACGAGTTAGAGTGTTACAGTGGAAGTATTTGGACCTTGTGGAATATTTGATTTTGTGGCCTCCAATTATTAATAAAAGGAAAATTTCATTGTTTAATTCACCTGTTACAATGTATTTTTTAAATTACATAGAATAACACTCATTTTTAACTAATTTCATCAGATATCATTGGATCTCGCTAATCCCACTATTAAAGCCTCCGTAAAAAAATCAGAATATTCTCATTTTAGTTATGGAAATAAGATATTTCAGTATACTATATATATGAGGATGTTTGTTTTGTAAGTCAAGTGGTTGAATATTATGAACGTATTTATACTTTTTGCAGGATCATAACGGTAGAATTAATGAAATATGTGAGGAAGTGGTATCCGACGGTATCAGTTAAAACTGAGTGTTATCCTATATAATTTTGAAAACACAATGATAAAAAGATTAATTAAACAATAACTCAATGATATTTTCATACAATTAAATAAAAACAGTTCTCAATTGTGATTTATCTTCACATTGGTCCGCTAAGATTAAGAAATTGATTGAAAGCATGGTCATATATATGGCAAAGAAACGCCACAAAAGCCCTTAATATGTAGGCCCAAAAAGACCACTACTGGTTCACAAAAAATTGTAAGATATGTACCAAGGTGAAGAATGACAAGAGAGAAGTAGAACATGCTGAAGGGTGGTATGTCTTGGATGAAATCAGAGTGATTAGAAGAGTCGGTGGGAATGATTACTTTCCATGAAATGATTTAGGCTTGCGCTATTAACTATAAAAAGAATCTTCAAAATTCAATTTACTAAAACAAGTATTTTAAAATCATCAAAGTTTTTACTACTAAACATGATTGGATAATTTATTGTTAGTTAGTAGCAGAAGATTATGGGATGCAATGGGGTGAGGTCCGTGGGAGTTGTTATAAACTAGGTCAAATTGGAGTTAGAATTCAAAATCTCTGATATAATACGTTATCAACCAAAGTAGTACTTTAGTAGCTAGTCATAAAAGGTAGAAGTAAAATTAAGCCCTTTACTCCTAATATCGCAGTGCCTCCTCTCGAATGTTTATGGGGGAGGTCGAAGTTTTTTTTTTGGTAATTAGGGGCACAAAGCCCAAATGTGTCACAAGGTGTCACAAGGACACATGGAAGGCTCAGCAAAACAAGACTCAGACCTACCCTCCCCTGCTATTCTACTTACCTGCGAGACAGGAGAGAACCTTCCAAAGGGGAGGTCGAAGTTTAAGTACATTAGACTTTTTTTAGAATCACAGCTCAAAAACTACTTCAAAAAGGGTAAGTCCACTTCTAAACCACTACGAACTCCCATTCAACATAAACATGTCCAATCCTTCACCGATTAAACCCACCACATAATATTGGCCACCATTACTCTTCACCCTCTTTCAAATGTACAGCGCTTCGGAAACATTGTAAACCGGCACTTTACAAAGCGCTCAATCTTGGTCTTGTTGACTGGCAGAAAAACTTGTATTGTATTCACATCAACACCGCAAAGCTATCTTCATTTTATAATCAGCAGAGAGCAAATTGTTATGGGTCTACCAAAAGTACTGCTAGACAATATCAGAAACTATGAACGTCACAGCTAGCTTCACCATCCTACTGTTCTTTTGGTAAATTCACAATCAATAGAGTATCATGTTCTGCATCTGAGTAAACTTCCTGCAAGTCGACATACCAGGTGACACTATTTCTCACTCTTTGAAAGGCAGCTCCTTTAGTTTTGCAACACCCTGACCGTTGTCCCTGGTTTTATCTGCAATTAGAATGACAAATTTTTGGATGTTGATCAAAATAAAGTACTCTCTCCTGTTCTCAATATATGGTTTTTTGGGTCCTCGCACTCTTTTTAAAATATAAGATTTTTTTAGCATTTTTTGACACCTACCTTACAATTTTACCCCTAAACTTTTATCTCACAACTCTACTTTTCAAATTACTTCAATTCCCAATACAAAAAAAAGTAAGGGTAAAATGGTCTATTTTTTTCTCCTTAATTTTAGTGCACATAGCTAGAACTCATATGGAGGGAGCAATACGTATGCGGATTGAGAGAGTGTACGGTTGAACGGTGTTTGGAAGTAACTAGAGATGCCATATCTAACCGTAATGGCGGATGGATTTAGTACCTAGTGATTGGGTAAGGAAATGTTACATTTGTTTCCAATAAATTTCATAGAAAACTAAATCAATGAAGTTTTTTTTATAACTAATCGTCAAGATCAAAATTGTGTGCACATGAAGTGCAACAAGCTAACAAAAGAACACAACAACCACCAAGCAACTAAAGCAGCCTTTACATTCAAAACTTTTAAAATGACAAAACTACTTTCTATAAAAAATTGAAACCTTACTTTGATTGAGCTCAATATTATACATACCATTTTGTTCTTTTGTTTTTTTTTTAATTTTAACAGCATTATTCTTGAAGCCGCCATGAAGTTTGTAATCGTTTTCTTTTTCTTTTTGTACTTGTTACCTTCTTGTTTTGTTTAGGTGTTGTGCTTTTAGTGATTTTTCCCACCGCTAGACCTTACATATGCATTTGAGATGACAAGATGGTAAAGTGAGAAGTCAAGTGTTTTTCTCAACAATGAAAGGCGGTTTTACCCATTTTGCATGCTCGCCTATAAATATAATTTGGGTTTTCTCATTTGTATCGAAAATTGAGTTGTTATTATTGAGATATAGCTTTTTCAGCTAAGGCATAAGTGAAAACAAATAGAGATTCTTATTTGATTCATAATATAAGATATGCATGCTTTGTGACTAAGATATGGTGCAGTTAATCTCTATCACTCCCACAGTGGAGACTAGACCATTTGTTGGCTGAACCAATTACATGCTCATGTCATTTCCATTCTTGTGATTTCCTTGAGTTTGCATGTATGTTCCGTGCACCTCGTGATCTTGGGGTTTAAGTCTGATCCATTCCTCGTTGAGATCATGCCTTGACAATTTTAACATGAAACGTTGGCATGTGATCATTTCTTTTCTATTATTTTGTTGATTGTAAGAATTAAATCTTATCTCAACAAGATTTTAGCTATAGTTCAATATCGTAATGATTCAGAGCATATTCAATATAGGTGCTTACAAGTTGCTCACCGAAACATTAAAAGAAATAAAAAAGAAAATGAAATTATGAAAGACATAAGTGGATTTAGCTAAAAATGTTATTTACTAGAAATACGGTAAGACAACCACTGAACAGGGAATAAAATAATACTAGTAGTTGTTTAGCGTGAAATCTACTTTTACTAATATTCCAGTAAAATCGATCATCACTCACGGTTAACAAGTCTAGTTTTGATTAGTCTTTTTTTTTTTTTAAGTTCAATACTTCATATTAATATTACATCACCAACAATATTAGGGCTTGAGGCCCAAATTTTCGTTTTTTCAGATCTTTTCCTTTTCTAGTCATAGGCCAATATATGGGTCCAGGTATTTTTTTTTTCACTGTCCCAACATATAAGTACAATTGGGGCAATTTTTGTTGCACCAACAGATCAATATTTTGCACCAACAATATATTTGGTGCAAGTTTAATGTTGCACCAAGGTTGCACCAATAGATACGCTACAATAGCTTGTTGGGGCAACTTTTTAGTGTCCACCATTTGAAAGTTCAATGGGTGCAAAGCTTACGTGCACTAGTTGATCAAATACAATTAGTGCACTTAAATATTGCACTAAATGATGCTAATCAATTAGTGCATGTTTGTTAGGTTGCCCCATTTGATCAATACCAAAGGGTGCGAAGATTATTGTTGCACCGTTTGACCAATATCAGATAGTGCAAAATAATTTGTTGCCCCATTTGATCTCCTTCTACCTACAATTCCTAGTACACTATTGGTGCAACGTCTCTCTTTGCACCATTTGATAGTTAACAGTTGGTGCAAATTCTTTTTATTGCACCATTTGATAGTTAACAATTGGTGCATAGTCTATTCATTGCACTGTTTGATGTTTTCAAATGGGGCATTCAGCCATCATTGCACCACTTGGTGCATTAACATGCTTACGCACAGCTCAACACAAAAAGGGCAAAACTTACAAGTTGCACTATTTCATATCCTTCAATTGGTGCATTTTACTATTATTACTCTATTTGATTTCACATTTAGTGCAAAATCAGTTGCCCTATTTGATCTTTTTGAATTTCAAAAAAAAATCCAGCATAATAATTCTCATTCCATTTGATCTTTTACTTAATTACTCTGTATAATCTTTTATATTCTATAAATAAAACATGAAAATTACTAAAATGAGTCAATATCATATATTATTTACCGTAAACAGTATAATACCATTTCGTTTCTACACATTGGTAACTTTGGATTTTCTACATACAAAAACTGTTCAGAAAAACAGAATACAAATGCTTCTATTGTTCAATACATAAAAGTTCATAACTACACGACAGAATCTCAAATTCTGGTCATAACAACCACGTCTTTTTATCAAATGCGAGACAAAATGGTGATTGAACTGTCCTCGGTTGTTCAGATACACAGATCACATTTCTTCTCTGTATAAGAAACTCCGGTGGAATAATCAAATGTGGACTTTCGACAGTGAGTTGGGATACTGCTGTGAGCAAAATGTTGATGTCTGGAGCATGAACTTGACTTCAAAAGTGAACAGATGCAAATGGTGATCTCTGATGCTGCAATAACTCTCTGATGCTGCAAAAAAAAAAGTGCACAATCATGAGCAGAATATCTATAGTGAACAGATGCAAAAACTTGACTTATGGATTGGAAACTGCTAGGAGCTTGAGCCATAAAGCTGAAGTAATATAGACTAATGAGAAGTGTTTACCAAAAAAAATCATTTCTTCATCAGCACAGGCAGCCATTCAGAACTAGGCAAATCATTTGTGTGCGGAACGTACTTTTCTTCATTGAAACTTCAATTACAATCTTTTCATCATCAGCACAGGCAGCCAAAAGAATTCTCCCCGCCATATGTTTTTTAGATATTATCTAACATAAAATTTCAGTTACAAAAGTACCAACACAGACTGAACAGGAAGAGAAACATATTCAAGAAATACAACAAGTCGAAACAGCTATCATATGAAGATTGCTTTCTCAGACCTAAGGCTGGGTATTTTCCGGACAACCAAAACAAACTGATTCACACTCAGATCAGCTAGGACATAGTACCTGGAAAAGAGTTTAAATTAGCATATCAGAAACAGTAAATAATGGACAAAAGATGATAATACAGTCACAGGTTCCGGATTACACTCAGTCAACAATAGAGTTCTAAGGTACTAGTTACTAATCTAGAAATAAAACAACAAAACATCAAGAGATTGTAAAGAGAGGTAGAATATTTACTTCTTCCCAGCAAAAGAAGTTCATTTGGAGACACAACAGCTGCATTGAAAGTATCAAAAACCTGAAAAAGAAAGAAAGTGGATTATCAGGCAGTAAAATGAGCAATTATTAGCAGTAAGTTTATAGCATGATTATCACTTTCAAAGTATCCAAGGCTAATGATTCTGATAAAGAGAGATTGCTCAAACCAGACACGATCACATCAGCTCCTCATCATCATCAAAATCATATACACTAGTAAGTGGATCCACCACATCTTCCTGGGAGGTTAAACTTTAAAGGGTTACGGATGATAAACCAACAGAGAGCACATCATGAGGTCCATCAGAAATGACATGAATCCATGTCTTCATAATTAATCTTTCCTCCCATATATTTTATTGCACATTCTGTTTATATGGTGTCCAGAACTTCTGCACTGGCGCACAAGATTGAATTTAAAATAATTGAACTGATTAAATGATGTTGCAGAACCAACCAACTAACAAGCATATAGTTAACATCCACACATCTTGAATAAGTTATAATACTCTTTAATTGGAGTTCTGGGGATGGTGGAGCATGATTTACTCCGTCATCTGTCACCCACAATTCTTTCTGATGTAAAGATATAACATGATCAGTACGTAGTTGGAGCTAATTTTCCTCCACAGAAGCATCAATTAATAAATCAAACACGCACTCTCACATGCCTTAGATTAGATATCAGGAGATGAAATGATAGAGCTTGTACTCAATTCCTTTGAAAAAAGCCAGCTGGAGGGTTTCAATATTTTACTATGTATTTTGGATATCACTCACGCTATCTGAACGTTACATATTAGTGGCGGAGCATAATAATAATTAAAGGGGTCTACTATAAACTGGGTAATACTATTGCTACCTCACTGAACGTTCATAATATAAATTAAGTCAAGACAGACCCTCCCTTTCTGATGAGTATATCCATTTTCAATTCTTCTCTCCAGATATCATCACTTGATGCTGGAACAAAGAGAATATGTGCAGATTAATTAGTATCCTACTTTAACTTACTACATACCAGTACCACAACTGTAAGCATCCACTTCTAATACTACAATGCTTTACGTCTTGCAATTGCCTCTCGTCTTTTTCTGTTCCATTGACCATCTTATTAGCTGTAATAGTTGTTCTCTTCAACAGTTTGTATCTGATCATCCTTGCAATCTTGTAAAACCAGAATGTACTTACCAGCTGCAATCCCGTTGCCATCGCCTATAAACACCCCCAAAGAAGAATTTAATTAGTAGGCAGCTGGATTGTTCATCTCAACTGGGTAGGGGTAGGTAGGGGGTAGGAATAGGATAGCCAGCTTTTGTGTCTAGGTTATTTTATTAGTATGTACCTTGATAAGAATTGGGTTATTGGCAGCGGATAAAGTAACAAAGAGGAGGTACGGTCCACCTACCATCCTTGCAACTGAGAAGATGATTGCAAAAGCAACCTGCACAGATTATAGAGACAATCAGATTTGCAGGTTAGGGAAGGGAAGTGAAAGATTTTGTCTTTTGAAAATGAATTTATAAGGTTGATATATACTTACGTCTGCAGCTAAGTTGTAATCAGTATCTTTGAAACCAAGCTCTTTAAGAAGCTCACGGAGATGGAGAAATGGGCTTGATACCTCAGTTATTAACAGAGCTAATACCATTTCTGAACCACACTGATCAATTCATTCCCATGTTACAAAACAAGCAGAAATCAGTATCCTTTCTTCCACACCAAAGTATAATCAGTTACCGATTAAAAGTTCTTGACTCTCACATCCAAAATATTCAGCTAGCTAGAGCTACAATTGAGGATATCGATCTACTAGTGACAGATCTACAACAAAGCTTCATAGTTGAACGATAGCCACACTACAACAAAGATGCTCCACTGGAAGAAAGTGAGACAGGATTTACAATCCCAAACCATAAGTGCATCTTTTTTTTTGAAGAGGAACAATAGCCGCAACTTAAACCCTAACTCAAGCTACTCACACATCCAGATGGACATCAGTATGCTGGTGAGAGAACGATGGGAATATCCAAAACTATGAGCACTAAAGAAGAGAATCGAATTGAATAGAGAACATATAAACCTACCTGGAAACATATTCAGCTGCCATCTTGATTGCTCTGCCTCAATTTCCTTCGACCTCTTGTTTGCTCCACTAATCCATATCCGGAAAACCGACTCTGGCTGTTGAGCACCTGTCGCCGCTAGGGATATGCAATTCCCGGCTATGGTGGTTTTTTCAGCCCCGACGTCAATCTGATGTGCGAGAATGAAGATAGCCGTGAGTGAAGAGAAGAAGACGACCATGGGTGAAGAGAAGGAGATGATCGTGAGATAGGTTAAAGTAGTACCTGTTCGAATTGTTCTGAGCGCCGTCTTCAGCCCCGAGTTCAATCTGGTGTGCGAGAATGAAAACGATTGTGAGTTTAAAGAAGAAGAAGATAATACTCTATTGCATTATAGAACTGCGGAATTAGTGCGAAATACTCTTTTGCACCATTTAACCACATCTAATAGGGCATACAAATCTATCGCTCCTGTTTGATAGTGCAAATCTAAAAAGATGCACTAAATTATTATCTATATTAGGGCGACTTTTATTTTTGCACCTATTGATCAATGTAGAAATAAATATATATTTTATGCTATTGGAATAGAAGAAACAAGTGCGAGAGAAAGGTTGCACCGTTTGATCATAGACAAATAGGGCGACAGGAACAAAATTGCACCAATTGATACAACCTATTAGTGCGAGAGAAAGGTTGCACCGTTTGATCATAGACAAATAGGGCGACAGGAACAAAATTGCACCAATTGATACAACCTATTAGTGCGAGATAATGTGTGCACCAACAGATAGTTTATGTTTAATGAGATGATCGCAACAAAAAGAGCAAGATAAATAGTTGCTCCAATTGATAATATCAATTAGTGCAAGTTTCTCGCTGTGCCCCTTTTGCTATGGTCTAGAGGTGCAATTGAACATTACCCTAATTGTTATAATTTTTAGGTGCAACCTTCAAAGTGCACTAATTGATGATATCAAAATTGCCCCAATAGGGCAGTATTGTTGTAGTTACGGGTCTTCAAATGAGTTTTTTTTAATCAAAAAAAAAACATCAACCAATCAAATATTCACAATAGAACTTGATAGTGAGAAAATAAGTTATGTAGAGAAAAAATAAGTTGAACGATACAAGAAGACGATAGTAACTTGAGCTAAAACTGAATAACAGAACTGGTAGATAGAAATAGGATGGTATAACAAAATAGTATTTTTATTGACTGCTATATAATTAAAGTTAGTTATATCTAGTGACAAAAAATTATGGAACGGAAAAATACCTCCATAACCCCTAGTTGGGTCCACCCATTTCGGATGGGGTTCATCATATACATATATATTAAATTTTAACTATATGAATGTAGGTGTAGTATTTATAAAATCAATTTCAATACACATATATTTTGACACTATTTTTTTAAAAAAAAATTGTATTATTTTTATTGCAAAAGTTATTCAATTTAATCTATTTTGATTATCTGTGAAAAAAATGTATTATGTCAATATATCTCTTCATTTATATTTATTATAAATTTTTAATTGTTGAAAATTAATATTTTTATGATGATACTCACTAATCTTATAACAATAAAATTAATTGAGTTATAGTACAAATGGTGTTTTACGAGAGCTTGTACATTAAACTTAAATATTTTAAGTTTCATTTTTGTCACTAGAGTACCATACATTACATCTATATATACTATTCACAATTAAACTTAATAGTTAATACCACATTGCAATATTATTTTACAGTTATAATTTGGTCTTATGTAAAAAAATTAAGATTATTATTAAAAGAGTATTGTATATATAATGGTTAATTTGTTCAAGATTAAATTTTTTATTGCTTATTTCCTACATGTATATTTTAACTTTAAAACATCAATTAATTTTTATTTACAAATAGATATTATATTAATTTGTTTAAATAAGAGATTATTAAAAGTGAACATATTAAAATAAAAGGCTACAAAATATTATGGAGTTTGATAATTTATATTATCATTTTTTGTTTTTGAAATATAATTTATCAAGTTAGTTACTATGTTAAGATTTTGTGCATTTTTACTACATATATTTTATTTTCAAATATCATAATTATAAAATATAATAAAAACATTATTTTTTTAATAAAAAACGGAGGCATTTAGCCTTCAACTCTTATTGATGTCCAAGAGTTCTTATCCTCAAGAAACTGAGGAACAATGCAAGATCGAGGAGTCTCCAAAATACGATAACCAATGGAGTCTCCCAGTCCAGACTTAGCTAGCTTATCAGCTATCAAATTATAAGAACATGGAACATATAACACATTCCTATAAACCGCAGAAGTTAAATTCCTTCTACACTCCTCTAATATAGGCTTCAAGGGGTGAAAGCTTGGGCAGCAATAAAAAAGATTAACTAGTTGAGTCGAATCTGAAAACATCCTCACGTTGTTCAATCCTTTGTCCCTCACAAGACGAATCGTGTAGACCAGGGGCATCACCTCTGCGTGCAGAACGTTATGATGTCCAAATGTTGCTGAGAATCCCGCTATCCAATCGCCTTGATGGCGTCTAAAGACACCACCAGCAGCAGCTCTCCCTAAACCAGGATCGAACACCCCATCAATAATAATATAATAATAATAATAATATAATAATAATAATAATAATAAAATAATACAAATTAGTATTGCGAATCACAGTTAAGAAACTCCCAGTTATTGAGTTTGTCATTGCAGCCACCAGTGTCCCACAAAGTAGACAAGCTTTTATCGCATGTCCTTGCTCTTTTATTTTGTCTGCACATAAGAATAACATTTCTAAATGAAAGGAACAATCTATTCTCCCTTCCAAACACCTTAATGTTTCTCCAAGACCAGAGCGGATGGCATACAATCGGAAAGACCATTCTCCAACTAACATTGATCAGAAACCGGTCACTCTTTTGTATATTGCCTTTGATCCATTATTGTAATTCCAAATCAAAAAAAGTGAGATTGGTTGTTACGATAAATAAGTTTCATCCAGAGATGTTTAGCAATTGAACAATCTCTCAGGATATGAAGGATATTTCTTCTTTTCCACAGAAGTGACACGATTACAGTGATGTTAAAAGTGCTATGTAGTACTGTCGGGGTGAAGGGCCACGAGCAGTATTTTTTGAGTTGTACGTTGAAGTACAAGAAAATTCAAATATGACCAACCTTAGTCGAAGTGACCAACCACCTCAAACATGTCCCACCTCCTCATCTTATCAACACCAAGCCGCTTCAACCTTCACACAACCTGAAAACCAAACCCCTTTTTATCTCTTCACATTCTCAACACCAAACATAAATGACCTCTTTATCTTTCGCACCCCAAACATGTATCATCTCTTCTTCCCCTCAACTCACTATGACTCCTCAAAATGAAACACCTTCGTACATACACATAATCCTGTGTCCCTATACCCATTACCTGTTAAAGAACAGCTCCAAGACGAAGTTGGTGTAGAAAATATGGTGGATCAGTTTGATGATGATGGAGACGTGAGTGAAGGCTTTGAGGAAGATGAGATAGAGGGGGTTTGGTGGTGGTTTATCTAATGATGATGACACACCGTCTGATGTTGTTAATGTTGTGGTCACTACCACCACCGGGGCGACGACACTTCTCTTGTCCATTCATACCTATTCTACAACGCCGGTGGTGCTAGTGGTATTATGAGGTGGGAGTAAGAACATGAATAGGAACTAAGATATTGGAACTATAGTAATGAATTTAAGAAGGGTATGCTATTCTAGACCAAAGATGCGCTGATACATGAAGTGAAGAGACACCATATTATTCATCAACTATCGTTTGTGGTGAACCGGTCAACCATAAAGTTGTGGGACATCTACTGCCCAGTTGAAAATGAGTGTCAAAGGAGATTGTGTGATGTGATAACTAAGAAGCACTTGAGTGCTTTCATGATTACTATTTCCAAAGGCCCACACACTTGTCTAAACTCTATCCTGAGCCAAGATCATACACATCTTAATTTGAGATTCATGGCTTGCATATTCACCAAATATGTTAAAGAAAATCTCTACATCAGAGTTGGTGATCTTCAGATAGTGATTACTGATCAGTTCCAGTATCCTGTGAAGAGGAACAAAGGTTTGGGTAGAAAAGGTCAAAGAGACTGAGATAGTGAACGGTGACTGGGATGACTCATACAACGTCAGCAGGAGGGGCATCATAAGAGAAAATTTCCTAATCACAATGTTGATTATGTTTTAAATGGTGGAAGTAGATTTGTAGTGTTATTTGACTAATTGTATTCGCTCTGAACTTATTATCTTTTAATTGGTGTTTTAGTTAAAATTATTTGTGAAACTTGGATATTGATATTTTTCATTGAATATTAAACGATGATTATTCTCTATTTGTTTAAATTCAATCCTTAATATACTTTGATATTTGTTATTAAATATTCAGCCACATATGGATCCAGGTCCACCGTCAGGTTCTATTCTTAGACATCAGCGTAGTCATAGATCCATGGTTTTATGGAATGAGGAATGAGTATGAGGTGTTACATTGTCGTTGGTTCGAGTCCAATGTACGACGAAACACGCACGTGCAGTATGATGTTAGGATGCAGCCTTATTTTGAGGCATCTATTTTTTTTTGTATTGCCAGTCTGGCATTCATTGATAGATTGACATCTGATCACTGCGTTGGTAGATAGGCGGCATAGAGAGCACACATTCCATATTCCATTGGGGGAGACTATAGTCACACTAGACGACATAACTATACTATTGGGTTTCCTATAGATGGACTCCTAGTGACTGGTAGTACGCACAGGGATTGGGGAGCGTTGTGTGATGGTCTTCTCAGAGCTCGTCCCGTAGATCTTGGATGTCACAGTAGGATTAAGCTCACTTGGTTAGGGGTCACGTTTAGACATCTACCCCCTGATGCGAATGAGCAAACAATAATGAGGCACACCAGAGTGTATATACTCATGCTTCTCGGTGGCATTATTTTTGTTGACCGGTCAGACAACCAAGTCCACCTTAGGTTCTTGCAGATGTTGAATGATTTTGATGTGGCTGGTCTGTGTAGCTGGGGTTTCACATGTCTCGAGTGGTTCTACCGACAACTATGTCTTGCGTCTGATGTGGGTGACAGTGGCATTGGTGCACTAATTATACTACAGATATGGGCGTGGCATAGATTTTCATACATTGCCCCTATCCGTCACCTTATTCGGCCCGTATAGTCACCCGCACCATCTCTACTTGTCACTCGTTGGAATGAGGAGTTTGATGTGACCAACCATACTATGCGCGTGCTCACACATTACAGAGAGGCATTTGATAGGCAGACTCCAAATCAGGTTAATATCTTTCTATTCAAAAATTCATTATTGTACTCACATGCTTTTGTTAATATTCATTCTAACATTTTTCCTCTTCTTTCAAATTATATGGCAGGCGTACATGGAGGAGATGACCCAGTCCTTGCCTGCATATTGTTTGGCTGGTCGTCACATTGCACGATCTCGTGTGCCGCTTATATGTTTTCATATAGTTTAGTGGAATCTCCTGGATCATGTGATGGACCAGTTTGGCAGGATGCAGTTGCCACTGACTGATCCTAGCACAGACGGGGAGAATCCTAGGGTAGACCTCCACGACACAGATGTAAGAGGCTGCACGGATTGGAACTGGGCCACTCGCCATTCAAACTACATCGTCATGTGGAACCAACGCACAAAGAGGGTGGTTGAGCTTCAGCATAATGACCCTGGTGACACATACAATGAGTGGTTTGGTCGGAACACCAAACATTATATTGGTCGTACTGGATCTTTGTTAGGGTACATGGTGAGTAAGTGTTACTTTAATTTTCATAATTCATTGTTATTCATTGGGATATCTTTTATATTATCATCTAACAAATTGTGGTACAGAGGGAGATCACAAATGAGGTCATCGACATGCTTGAGGCGATGCAAGTCGACGACACTCTTGCCAGACTACGGGTGATGAGGGACGAGTACCAGAACACGAACTATGTCCTTCCACGACCATAACAGGTCTCTGGAAATGTCCCTGCCGATCAAGTTGTTTACCATGAGCCAGAGGAACAAGATTAGGGTGAAAGACAAGGGTGTGGTCGTCGTGTGTGGTTGAGAAAGAGGAAGAAGACGTGCACGTGGTCGAGCTGCTGAGCCAAGCCTTCATCAGGAGGGTGATGCATTCAACATCGCTAGTAGCATGCCCATATCTCCAGTCGACAATACTCCTACACTGCAGGTTGGCTCCACTGAGTTTGCTTATATGGGAGCAACTCAAAAGTTCATGTGGCATCATCTTCTGGTGTTGACATGAGCAAGGATGTCAACTATTTGACGCTTGCTGCAAATCTTGGCTTGTGTTCCACATCTACCATTGGATCCCTATTAGGGGTAGAGATCCTAACATCACCTCGATGTAGGAGATCTTAGTGGTCATGCGCTTTATCCTAGTATTGCATCAGCGGTTGATAATTTTGAACCTAATGGAACTAGGACTTATGTTTGTTGTAGAGGTATATGACATAGCTTTGTATTTTATTACATTTTGTAAACAATTGGAGTTAAGGACTGTATAATTATCATTTTGTAAGCAATTTTCATTGGTGTATGTTTCAGTTTATTTCATTTTTGTTATGTTATGTTTGTGCTAAAGTTGTGGATTATCGACAAGTGGCAGAGCAAAATGAATATGTGAAAGTTGGTAATAATGTACATGTTGTGTTTTGCTCATGTGGTGCTCTAACACTTGACTTTCTGCCAATTATTGTAAACAGGTGAACTTTCATAATGATTTATGTAGAGGACGACTTCTAAAGTTATAGGCGCTGGTAGGATTTACACTGAAATTTTCTCTTGGGAAGACGATTTCACAAGTCATTTTCTCAAGAGACGATTTCAACTTCTGTCTGGAACGCCGACTCAAACGCTAAGGTGGCACGACCATAAGGTAAAATCGTCCTCGAAGAGACCATTTCAACTTTGGTAATTAATAAACTCGGAAGTGTTATTTTAGGAATTAGTTTAAGTCGAAAGTTAATAAGGAGAATATTTGTAATGAGAGAGGTTATTTCTACATTTAAATTTCTTTAAAAAAATACGTTTGAAATTTATCTTCAATTCGATGGACTCGTAAATGTTAGGTTCTTTAATCCGCTTCTTTGGAATTTATTAAGGGAAATTTCATGAAATGCCACTATAATTTTGGCTCATTCATGCAGTGTCACTATATTTTTGCAAAAGTTTATGAAATGCCACTATGTCATTGATCACAAATACAAAGACAAAAATGTTCTACCAATTAAGCATCATAACTAGTACCAATTAATTACCATAATTTGTAGCATACATTTTCAAATAACCTGTTTTTATCAATTTAAATTATTTATTCGAAATAAATTATATTATGTCATAAAGTAATATGCAAAATAGAATATAAATTTAAAAAATTCCAAAATTTTAATTAAAATTTAAAACAATTTATTTTGAATACATAATTAAATTGACAGAAAAAATAATTTAAAAATATATGGTAAAATTATGGTAATTAATTGGTATTAATTATTGTAATTAATTGGTATTAATTATGTACTATATTAGTCTAAATTTGTTGAAAAATTAGTATAAATTATGTGTTTAAAACTCTATATTCTTTTTTAAGGTACTAAATAATTTTGAAAAAATCTAAGAAATAGTTAATTTTTTTCAATGTTTTATGATATTTTAATATATTTTTTGTTTATTTTCATAATTTTTATAATATTTTAAATATATTCTTATAGTTACCTATATTTTATAATGTATTAATGTTTTTGTGAATTTTAGTGAATTTTTTTTATCTATTGCGAACTTTAAAACTACTTTATTTACTATTAGGGTATTGGCTGCGTTCGGTGATGGTATATATGTGGTATAAATGTGGCATTTTTGAGTTTGACATTTTTGACAAAAAACGCCAAACCGCCATCACCGAACAACAATTTTTAAAACAACCACAAATATACCAGCACAAAACAACCACAAAACAACCAACAATTTATACTGCAAATATAATGAATACCGTAAACAGAGGGAGCCAGAAAACTGTAATTAAAGGGGCGACAATATTTTAATAATATTAATTAATATTTAAAAATTAATTTTTAATAAATTAATTTAAATTATTAATATTTATAATTATATTTTAAAAATGATATTATATATTAAATTTGACACAAAATTAAATTAAAATTGAAATATATAGATTAATATATTATAAATTAGTTTATTTTTCCTTTTTATTTTAATTTTTTTATAAAGATTGGTATACTAAATTATAAATTAATGAAAATAATATATAACAATAGTTTTAAACTAGTAGTGTTTTTCTAAATTGTTTATTCAGATACAGATAAATAGTATTTTAAAACTATTACTATCTATCAATTATAATAAAATATTCTACAAGGAAAAGAGCAAACTAATAAAAATTATGATGTAAACTTTTAATTATATCAAAATTATTAGAGTACACAATATTGTAGTATATTTCAGAAATATCAATTATAAGTATTCAACTTGCTAAATAATGATTAATTACAAAACTGTTTGTACAAACTATTATGGTTTGTCAGTATATCAAAGTTATTATATGTTTTATACCGTGCTTAATAATTAAAGAATAAATTTATATGCTAATATACATTATTTTTCATTTCTTGGCATATCCAGTATTAAATTTAAATTTATGTTTTTGAATTTCATTAAATAATATTTAATTGAATAGAATATATTGTTTTAAATACAAATATATGTTTAAAATAAATATTTTATCAACAATTAAACAATATATAATAATAAAATAATAAGTGATAGCTATATATATATTCGCTTACAGTCAATTATTTTATTATTAGAAAGAATTACTTTTTCATTTCAATGATATTATTTATTCCATTAAAAATTAAAATAATCTTAAGTATTAATACATTTGAAATGTTATATTAAATACTAATATATAATCCGTAAAATTTTATTTTTATATATAACATCTAATATATTTACTCTAAATACAATGATTTATTTCTTTATTTTTTCAAATATATGTAAAAAGTTTATTTATAAATTAATATGTATACATATTATAAATTAATTGTCACTAAAATATTAATAAAGAATAATAATTACTAAAGACTATAATTGAATATCTACATATATTTTAACTTTATTAACAAAAAATTATTTTAAAATGTAATATAAAATTTTTAATTGTAACAACGAAAACGGTAAACGCACTGCACAAAACTAACTTATTCAAAACAGCCAGACGAAACCGTCACCTGCTGAACACTAGTTTTTAAAATAACCACAAAACAACCAGCACAAAACAACCAACAAAACTACCACAAAACAGCCAGCCAAAACAACCAAACCAAAACTGCCACAAAAAAACCATGCCCAACCATTGTCTTTTTTTATTATGATCAATGATATAGTGATATTTTATGAACTTTTCTAAAAATATAATAACATTTCATGTCTTTCCTTTACTAATGACATTTTATAAATGAGCCAAAAATATAGTCAGATTTCAAGAAATTTCCCATTAATTATGCTCCACCTAGAAGTGGTTAATCGATCGGCTAACATAGTTTCAGTGCGACTTAAAAACCGGTTTCCCGATAATATATTTATTAACTTTTTCTTGTACTCCCTCTGTCTGAATTGACTGTTCTGTTTGCTTTATGACATGTTTTTCTACTTCACTATTAAGCATATAAGATAAAATAATTTTTCAAAACTAAATTTTGTATTATATACTTTATATATGCAAAACTTAAACTTTCAAAATTAATTTATCTTATATGTTAAAAATTGAAGTCAAACGACATATCAAATAGTAAACAGTACGGTCAATTAGAGTAAAAGTAATTGAAAAACTAGATTTCAGCGATTTGGTATGATTTTGAACGGGATATTGTACTGTATTATCAGTTTAATAACTAGATAAAAATCTGTTATTTTGTTAAAGATATATATATACATTGGTTTTTTTCCTCTCAGCTTACCGAATCATGGGAAATAAATCTAAAGAAAATAAAAAGATAAACAATATTATTAATTATTAGTATAATGTATATATAAACATATAGATATAAAAATTGATAAGATAAATTAGTTTCCTTGATAACGCAAGAAAATCCAACTGAAACGAATGCTTCCCATTAAATACCTCTCTTCTTCAACCTCCAGTCTCGTCACCTACACACCTGCAGTGCCTCGTCGGGAAAAAAAGCCCTATTTTACTGAGATTTCTCCAGAAATACCCTAACTTCTTCTACGCATTGGTTTGCCTCTGCGACGACATAATTTGAAAATGTCTTCCGCCGATCAAGTAACGATACAAATTTTGACGCAATTGGTGCAAGTAACTGATGGGGCAATTGTTGGGGTCGGCTTGGGTTATCTTGCTGTTCGTAGTCTAATGAAATATGCTAGTACGTCCTCCGCTCTCCGCAAGGTTAACGCAGCCCCTTCCACCTCTGTATCTGACCTACGTTCATTCATCAAATCCGCCTCAGGAGAAGCTGATGGTGAGGGGTCTATGCTGGTTATTTTGCGGGGTACGATTGAGGCGAAGTCAGCGGTTGAAGGTGCCAAGAAAAGCTTTTGGCCCAGTCAGAGTGTTCTATGTGCAAAAGGGTCCGGAGAGAGTGCTGTTATCATCCAAAGCAGTCAATCAGTACTTTTCTCTCCTGATTTTACTCATTGGTTTAAGGAATTTGGTTATATGTTTCTACGTGCTTTGAGCCTAGAAAATTTCCAGCACTCGAGCTATAGGGTATTTGCATATTCTGTTTGTTGACAAAACTTTTTTTTTTTCTTTTCTGGTTTGCAGTGTATATATAGTGAATGGAGGGGTCTAATTCCATGGACGTCTGACTTGAAATCAATAATCTCGCGTTCATGGAAAGAAGAGTCTTCTTCCTACACGAGATCGGTAATGATGATCACATCCTTACAGTTGCTGTGTACTTTGACTTCATCTATTAAATTATTTGATCAAGGAACATTTATTTGTCAAAAGCTCGAAAAGAGTAACTCTATGATCTAACTGCTTCCTCATGGATCTTTTAAATTGGGTTACAAATAGGCATGGGTCAAATTAACGGTATTTTAGGGTTTCAGCAGTACTGTTAAATAGTCTACATAACCAGCGCTTGCCCTTCAACAATAGGAGGTTTTGATCTGCATTTTTACTAAATAGACCGCATCTACATTTATCCTGCCTCATCATCAGATACAGAATCCTGAAGTGTTTGGTCTATGTTTATATCATCCTTGATCCTGGCATGAGTTTGCTTCCTATTACTTTATGCATCCATCTATTCTGTTTCAAACCCCAAGGTCCAATGAAAATTACTAGCCCAAAAAAAGTTTAAATTCCTTCATTATTATCATTTCTAATGCAAATCCACTTTAATGAAATTAGGACTATTCTCCATATAGGTTTCTTAGATTTTAAGGTGTTGATATTTTCTAAGAGTTATGGGGACACCACTGGAATAGCTCTAGTTTGATTTTGAATAGACCTAACTTTTAATATTGATGATAGAGGCCAAAAGACCATAGTTCATGGGTACAATGCTGGGAATGCAAGAACAAACAAGGGATGATAAATCAGAGACGAGCTCTGTGTATTCAGGGTAAACTCTACCTAAACCACTAGTGGCCAAAAGGAGTTCCCCAAGCTGCTACTGCCCTTTCCTAAATAACCAGCTCTAGAGAACCTTATGTGCTGCTGCTGCTGCTCTTGTTCACAGCCCCTTTGCTCTTACTGCCCAGTTGTTTCTTACTATCCACTTTTCCCACCATGGTCTCATCAGATTCTTGCACAGCCCTTCTGAAAGTGGCAATATTCTTAGCCTTTTTTCTGACATAAAAAAAAAGCCCAACCAAGGTCCATGGTGCGTCCATCTGCTGTCCAAAATCAAATGTGTTTTTTTTTTTTCATGTTCTTGCGCTTGGTAGTGGCTATTGGTTGATAGTTTAGCCCTGCTTAGGGCTAGGTAGCTGGAGGGTTTAAGTGTGTGGTGACTAAGAATCTTATCAAGCTTCTTCATTTCCAGAATCCATCAGCCTCTATATATTTTTCTTTTGTGATTCAATCATTGCTTTGTCCTGTTATAGTTACAATTATTACCACTCTTCTCATACTTTAATTTGATTCATTTAATTTGTGGTAAAAAGCTTGTTTCCGTGGAGGAATATGGATTTGTGTCCTTGAATATTTTGATACACCTGCAATAGAGTTTCAGTGTGCATTAAACCAAGCATTTGTTTTTCAGCTAACTTGCATATTGTAGATAGAAAATAGACACTTATTACCACTCTTCTCATACTTTAATTTGATTCATTTAATTTGTGGTAAAAAGCTTGTTTCCGTGGAGGAATATGGATTTGTGTCCTTGAATGTGTCTATTTTCTGTCTACAATATGCAAGTTAGCTGAAAAACAAATGCTTGGTTTAATGCACACTGAAACTCTATTGCAGGTGTATCAAAATATTTAATAGTGACCACGTGTTGGCCGCATTACTATATTTGAACTGTATCCATTAAACTATTTTTTAAAGAATATCCATGAAACTACCAACTTTCAAAGTTTGGATAGAGATAACTTAAGTTTATAACTTATCAAGGCTATGTTTTCTTTTCGTTTACTACAGATACCTATTGTGGAACATTAAGTAGATGTGTCAAAGATTTAGAGCTGACACGATTCCTTGTTTTTGTACTATTCTTGTTAAGTCTGTTTGAAATGTAGTGATTTTTTATGGAAATTCCTTTCAATGTGTTGTGGACCCTTGGGGATTATATTTATATCATTACTTATTATTTTGTTTTCTAAGTATTTTGCAGGTTCCATTTGTGTTACGCGATAGGATTCAACCTGATCATATTGCCGTTGATATGGAAGGGTCCAAACATTGGTTGCCATTGAAGACAGTATTTCATGATATAAAGCCACTCAAACCCTCGCCCTTTACAATGTTGCAGGCCTTCTTTGGCCGGGAGTATCCTGTGAGTTATTCACCAACCTTATCTGTTGTGCAGATAGATCTAAGTTTTGTTATTTGAAGCAGGACAAGTTTTTAACGGATGTTTCGTTAATCTTATTGTTTTTATATTTTCTATCTTTATTTTTGATTTTCTATTGAAGTTTTTATCTGAACTGTTTAGCTTGTGTGAAATGGAGTTGTATGCACTTTTTTTATTAGTTGTTTTGTCAATATTTGTTTTCATTTTCACTTGGTAAGTTGGTTTTAGTTGATATACATCTAATAGTTATAATGATAGATGTGAAACTGTCCACACGACTCAATACTTGAAAGTTGATTGATTTTCTCTTGTATGTGTTTGTTATAGTTTACTATCATTTTACTTTCTATGCCTTTTTTTTTTGTTTGAATCATGTTATGATGGAATATTATCGTAGATTGGATTGATCGAGGAGGAGAAGATTCTTCCAGTGGGGAAGGATATCACCGTTGTTGGCTTGTGCAGCTCCAAAGATGGTGTGTTAGAAATCAAATCTTGTGGAAGTATACCCTATTTTCTGTGAGTATTCGAGGCTTTTAGACTTGTGTAACTCGACACTCCTGATAGGTTGTTATTGTTGGAATTTCTGAATGTCATCTGTTCGTTTAATCACATTATGTTCTTTATATGAAGTATATATCTATGTTGTTACAAAGAAGTGGATTTTCAACGTTGTTTGTTTTGGCTTTTTAACAATTTATGATCTGACCCAATGGAGTTTGTTTCTCCAGAACTGAGATGTCAAAAGATGAAATGGTGGCGAGACTTTCAAAAGTTGCAAGGCTCTTAAAGTGGACTGGCATAATCGTTGGAGCAGTGTCAGTTGGGATACTTGGGTACTCCCTTGTAAGGTATAGTTAAGACGATTCTGAACCTACTGATTGACAGGTGTTGTAAATGAGTGACCATTAAGCTTGTATAATCCATTAGATGGATATTTCATTAGTAAAACTGGAAGGAAGCAATCAATCTTTTACGTCCTGTTACCAGTATCACAGAATGGTTACGCCGCTTAACCTTTTTGTTTTCTTTTTAAAGACATGGTTTCTACCGGAAGTGAAGACTAGTTACAATTGTGCAACAAAAACAAGCATTTTTCTTTAACTAGTCGTTTACGATTTTCCTGATCGTTTTGGCATCTTCCGCAGGAACTGGAGGAAGTGGAGGGCTTGGAAGCAAGCTAGAAGGGGGCGTGAAGAACTACACACACTTGGGCAACTACAAGTTATTGATGTTGATGTGGAGGAAGAAGGAGAAGTCCCGGAGGGGCAGCTATGCGTGGTGTGTCTCACGCGTCGTAACCAGTCAGCTTTCATTCCTTGTGGACATAAGGTGTGTTGTCAACTGTGCGCCTTAGCAGTTGAGCGAGCACGGGACGCCACCTGTCCTATATGTCGGCAAGGAATTAGTGGGTCCGTGAGAATCTATGGGTCGTGAAAAGAGTAGACTTGATCATCTGGTTTCCGTCCATCTGTGTAGTTATGATTAAAGTAGGATTTTAGGGCGTGTCCTGTACATCCGTCAGCATTTAAGAATACTGTTATAGTTTTTTCCTTTTTTTTTCTTTTTCTTACACTTTTTTTTACACTGAATACTGTTATAGTTGGTTCAGTAAATATAGGTTAAGGTATGGTGGCTAATATATATACATCTTTTTTTTAGTATATATACATCTTCTGAGTTTGCGGTCCCCTCTGAAAAGCCCCTCTGTAATGCGTATACGGTCCTGTAATTGGTTTCTGTTAGGGAAGGCACGTAGGATAACACAGAAAGATTTGGAGAATGGGGGCAAGGTCTTAGACTCTTAGGTAAAAGCGTCAAAGAGAGAGTTGGAGAGTCCAAGAAGGAGAACACGTACGATATAGCAGGTGACATCCAAAAAAGAACATGAATCGAGCTATGAAGCATAAACCAGAGGGTTAGGGTTAGGGAAGAAGATGTATCTAGGATAAAGACTTTGCATTTATCTAGTTTAAAGAGAGTTAAAATGCACTATTCGCAAGGCTGGTTAAATATTAGATGGTGAACAAAAAGGTGAAATACGGAAGATGGGTAGTGTTAGCAGGATGGAAGCCAACTTTGGAAGGAACACTGCTACTGCTATGAGAAGCAGAGCATGTATTGCAGTGTTAGAAAGAAACTGGAAAGAGATGAAGGTCAACTGGAGTAGAGGAGCAAGAGTGGCCGTAACCAAGGAAATTGTGCTAATAAAAAGAGGCTTAAACTTAGTGGTAGATATCACGGTCTATCCCAAGTGTTCCAAGACCTTCAGATTTGAGGACTTAAAGCTAGAATATGCAATAAGAGACCATAAACATGTGACGAATGGTGGTCCCTGGTCGCACACAATCCATGATAATTGTAAGCCCGAAGTGCGCATTCACTAATAGCAAGTAGCTACTAGTCAGTCTCCCACTCACCAAATTACCCACTTTCACCATAGCTTATAATTAATATATCAGCCTTCTTTCATCTCCTTGGGTTTGTCCTTAATTGTTGTCCCGGCCGGCAACCTTCTCCTTAATTTTTAATACACCAACTTGTCCATGTACACTCAAGGGCCTGGTTCACGGGACTCAAAGATTTCTAGTCATACTCATACCCCGAGCTTATACGCTACTATATAATACTAGCGGAAGATTCTCGGGAATGTTACTTGTGTTGAGCTACGAGGTAAACACAACAACTTGTGATTCTTTTGTTTGGATCGTATCATTAGGCCTCGTGAAAGAATAATTGACAATACTATATCTCCGGCCCGAGTCACATGATTGATAAAGTTAAGGGGTATCATCTTATAATATGGTGCACTATACGACTAACTATACACACTTACGTTTTTCGAAAAAAAAAAGAGAGAAAGAAAAACTATACACACTTACATATGCATCATGCGTGATGGCTTATTCTCTTGTACATATTTGAAAATATTCTAATTTGAAAAAATATGTATTTTATGAGTATTTAAATATAATTAGATAGATAAGTCTGCTCTATTACAATGCAAAATTTTTCTAAGCACCTTAGATCCCGTTCTTTTGTAAGTTTAATCTCCAAATGGAGATGAATGTGGGATTAATCTCTACTTTTTGTTTACACATGTCAATATGTTATTTGTTCAACTAAATGTTTGATCCTATTTGTCTTCTTGACATTAGCTAATCATATCTGTAACTATTAACCACACCAAGATATTTGACAAACGCTGCTTATGCAACGTTATACCGAACACCTCCTTAGTCAATTATAGGGAAGATTTCTGTAAGGCCATTAAAAGATTCATTCACGGTGGTACATTCCTTTCTGAGATTAGTACCACCCTCATTTCACTTTTCCTAAGAGTGACCTCGTCCCTCGTCCAACTTCAGATCCATATCCTGTTACAATACTTTATACAAGGTCTAAGCAAAATTGTAGCCAGTAGGCTTAAAGATCTCCTCCCATCCCTCGTTAGCCAAAGCAACCTTCGTTAAAGGGAACTCTTCCTTACAACATCTATCTCTGCTCCAGTCTTGTGAAGCATGACAATATATCTAACTTCTCCCTGGAACATGCTCAAAGTTAATATTCGAAAGGTTTATCTGGAGTTTGCTTCACTCAACCCTTTAGCTTTACAACATATGCCTTCTAAGTTCATCATTTGGATTAAGCAATGTGCTACCACCTCTTACTTCGTCAACATTAACTGCTCACCTAGTGGACTTTTTAAAGGAAAGCATGGGCTTCCCACGAGGAATCTAAATCCCCATTCTTAGTGCTTGTCATGGATATGTTCTCTAGCCTCTTTTGTCAGCTCGTGATAACCGATATTTTCTCTACCTCATAACTTGTAAGTCTCTTTGCTTTTCCCATATCTTCTTTGTAGACTACGCTCTCCTCTTTCGTCTAGGTTATCAAAACTCTACATCCGTCATCCTTAGTAAGGTAAAACATCTTCAGTGAAGGGACTAACCTTTCAAAATTAGACATTTTTTTGGTGTGAAACACTTATGAAGCTTCCTAGATCCTCCAATATAGCGGATCTCAACTAGAAAATTTCCTTTTAGGTACCATGGGATACCCAACACAATAAGAGAACCTACAAGGTTGACTCCAACCCCCTGTGGCAAGCATTCACATAAAATTTTCATTTGGGGTATTAAGTTGCACCTTATACAAGCATGCTCACCCTCATCTAGGTGGTCCTTTATGATGTGGTGAGCTTTTGGGCCTATGCTATCATGATTTCAAAGATGTCATCAAAACTATCAACAATCTTCCAACTCCATTCTTTGGTCAAGGGATGTTGAGAGCCAAAAGCAACCCCATAATTTCTTTAGAAACTATTAAAACTAAAGTGAGGAATTGCAACCAATAACGGCTTCTTTCTTAAGACCCATTTGCACAGTCTCCCATAATTTAGAAAGACTAAGGATATGATATATTCACAATGTTAATATGATAAACAATTGCATTTGAACATCCACCATCAAGGGAGATGTCCCTTGTATTTGAAAATCAATATACTCAAGCTCTAGCTTGGTGGGTCCATCCTCTCCTATTTTCATGGTATTCTTTCTACTAGAAACCTTGGACAATCCCCAAAGCTATTTTTTAAATCATTCTCTGAAAGGGTGTCTCAGAATTGTTGTCACGCTTCAATCTTGGGGTATAACTCTTGTTTATAGGTGTTGACTATAGTGTTGAGTAAAATATATAAATATACTTTGCTAACTATGAGCAATGAACCCAGTCGAAGTATTACAAAAAGTGTCGTATCCACAGAGACTTCACAACTATCTAGCTTCTTTAAATTTTAACAATGTTCAAACAAATATATATAAATAGATAAATACAATAAATTTTTGGGGTTTTGTTGTTTGAGTTTATAAACAGGTAATACATAAAAATGATAAAACTAAACTAACTAAATACGATAGATGTACCTGTGATGGATATAATTGCCTCCCTTCACCCTTTACTACCGACTGTCGATTCATGAACTTATAACTAAACAACGATAACACATAATTATTAATAACCACATCCTAGTCTACCAATCCTAACCAATTGAGTCAGGATCCAGCGGCTTGTCAAGAACCTAATCAAGATAGATACATTGATTTAGTCCCACGGTTTAGGTTCTACTTCCGCAAACCCGTTCATAGAAACCCTCAAAGATAACACATTGAGAAAACCCTAATCAAATCCTCAAATCACATGTATACAAGCTGAAGAGCATAAAATACTCTAATACTTATCTTTCATTAAGCACAAGAACTAGAATAAAGCATTAAAGGAGTTCAAGATTCAATAATGAAGTTTTAGGGGGTTTGGGGTAAAATGTCCATCCCTAGGTACAAGGAGGCTATTTCTTCATTATAGCACAAATATGATAAAAAGGGAGAAGAAATACCATGGGAGGTTCAAGAAGGGCTTCAATGGAGTTGGAGCATCTTCTCTTATTTCTTTTTTCTCTTTTTTGTCCATGCTCCAACATGCCCCTCTTCTTTTCTTTTTTCCCATTCTAATTTGTGCGATTCTCTGCTTCAGGGGTCTGGTCCAGGTGTGTCCAGCTTTGTAGATCCGGACCACACTGTCATGGCACACCTTGCATTACTCCTTCTTTGATCCGGGTTTAATACCCAGACATATTCCCGGATGAGAGTATAAAAAAACTAGAATGCTTGTCGCGACTTTGGTCCGGATATGTTTACCCGGATAAACACCCAAACCACTCCCACATTTGCTTCATCCAGGCTTTGGTTCGGGCCTGTATGCCCAGACACCTACCCGGACATGACCCATAAGTCACCCAAATCTTGTTTTCGCTCTAGCTCCTCCCTTCTAACTTCGATTTGAGATCCGTTTGCACACGTTGCTCTCTTTGTCTACTTTTATTCTAGCTAGGTTATTACTTATGTTTAAACAAGAAATGTGTAAGGAACACCAATAATACAAAAAAATTAAGAAAAACTAGATCAAGTGAAGAAATGAGCATGATGATCATTGATAAAGATACAAAATATACCCATAAATCATGCTCAGTTATGCACTCATCAAGTAGCCATATCTTTTTACTACTATTTTCTCATGCAAGGTATGTTAGAGCATTTGTGACTACCTGAGGATCCCAACAAGCAGATTCAATCTTCTTAGTTCTCACATGGACGTTGCACTACTGCAAGAGGCTAATATACTTCATCCATAGCTAGGGCATTGATTCTAAAAGCTTGTTTATTGACTTATTGAAATTCTTGGAGGTCATGATAACAGAGACCTAGAAGCCAATCATGAATCACCCCATAGAGAACCACCTAAATGAGAAAGGGGCGCCCTTGGTACAAGAAGGACTTGCTCCTTAGACAAAGATTTTCCCACATATCGGGGGGGGGGGGGGGGGTGGGGGGGGGGGGGGGGGGGGTTAAGGTCTGCATTTTTTGGGTTTATTGGTCATATATATTGAGATGCCTAGATACGTAAAGGTCTAACAACCGGGGCCTCTAAGAAGGTTTGCAGGCCCCCCACCCCACTAAACAAGTTGGCATCATCGGTAAAAAAACAGGTGAGAAGAAAGGGTGGTAGAAGACGCTTAGGGTGTTGAGAAGTCGATCATGAAGAAATAAGAACGTGTTAAAAAACATATAGGTAGGTGAAAATTGATATGCCTACTGCCTAGTGGAGCCTGCATTTGCCTTGGAAGAAACTAGTGGCTGCGCCATTAATATTAATGAGAAGGAGGTGATTGAAACATATATATTGCATGATCCACTAGACGAATTATTACGAAATGAAATTTAGGAAGCTAAGGATATGCTAGAGGAACCTTATTCGACACTACAAGAATAAGGCTAGTTTGCTATCGACACAATTGATAGCGATACTAGTGAAATTGGTAGCCAAATAGAATGGACTACTGTTTTGTTCATTTGTTACCGGAGTTTGACGGTGGGCTTGGATAGTTATTTCCTTAATCATTGGGCCATAATAGTTATTCGCAACATATATATATATATATATACTACATGTATATATTGAATGTTTTGTACCCTAAACCACGTTGGTATTTTAATTTACATAATATTACAACATTAATTTTGTACCTTCAAAATAATAAAAAGTAAAAGTATGTTGGCTTAAAAATTGTATAAAATTAAAAATAAACAATATATATATATATCATTTATAAAAACTTTAAACATTACAAATATATATTATATATATATATATCTATATATATATATATAATATATATATATATATATATATATAGTTTGTATTTATTGCAAATTTGAACCAACAAGTCAACTAATTTAAAGTGTTATTATTTATTGTATTTTTATATTTTATTTATTTATGTGATTTTTGTAAATTAAAATAATTATATAGTAAAATGTATAAAAACTGTAAAATTTTTAAAATTTATATATATATATATCATTTACTAATTTAAATTATTTTGACAACTATTTATGTTAATTTGTAAATTCTAACCAACATATGTACTAGTTTAAACTATTATTACATAAACTCTTTTTATAATTTACTAATACGTGCGATACTTTGAAAATTAAAAATATTATAAGTATCAAAATATATCATGTTACATATGTCTTATATGATAAATAAATTCTTGTAGTGGTATATAGTTTTAATTAATTTTCACGAATTATAAAATTTTAGTTTACTTAAAGTTCTTTTTTAAATTTCGATAGCTAAAATGTAAGAAGTAAAATATATAAAGTACTATGTTGAAAAAAACTATAAAAAATAAAATATTTTTATAAGAAGAAAATATATCCACTATGGCGACAATATAAGTTAGTATTCTGAATTGTGTAGTAATCACATGTTTAAGTTATAAGATAATAATAATTTTATTAACGCTTATGAATATTAGCTATCATTTTTATATTCTAGCACAATATCAACTGAAATTTCATCAGCATTATTAGTCCGTAGCAATTTCAAAAGTTAAGATAGTAGCAATTTAGCTACTTGTTTAAAATATTTGCTATCATAGCCAAAATAGTAGTACAATAGCAACCGTAATCAGGTGTTAGTAGCAATTTCATAATTTCGCTTATCTCATAGCAATTTTTAAGATAGTTGCTAGTTAGCTATTGATTAGAATCTTTTTGCTACCGTTACTAAAATAGTAGCATAATAGCTACCATAATTGAATTAACATCAACTAAGTAGTAGCAATTCATTAATTTATCTACCGATATTGCTAGTAAAATTACTTTTACTAAAACTACCGAAATGAAAGATAAAATAACTATTATTGATGGTAGCAATCTTGTAAGGCGGTAGACATTTAGCTACTGGCTAAAAGTTTAGCTACCATTGTAGTTGTGTAGCACAAAAGCAATCACTTTGTTCATACCATAACAAATCAGTAGCAAATTTTCCAATTTTAGATACTATGTGTGTAGTAACAATTCATCAGTAGCTAAAATATCTTTTCTTGTAGTGCGAATTTGTTTCGGTTGTCCACTTTCATCATGCACCTCGGGGAGATATAAATTCTAGTGTGCTTTATCTAGCTCATGACACTCCCTTTGATGAAGGCAGTTTGAGTGTGATTGACATGAGATGAAATGAATTTTTTTTAACCTAGAAGTCAGAATTTGTTTTAAGTCTAAAGCCAGTAGGTAAGAGGAGGTTGTCAACATTTAGAGATGATGAAAATTGTATTGATCTCCTTCTAGATGGGTTTCATTTTAAGGGCGCGTAAGGCTCCTTGTGATTTGGTATCAAATGCTGGTCAATGATAACGAGGATAGGTTAGGTCAAGTTGGCCGTCCCATATGCAAGCTTTGCACGTACACAATCCACTGCCAAGTTTTTTTTTTTTGAGGCAAGACAATCCACTGCCAAGTTAAATCATCGATATATTATTATATAACCGTTCGTGAAATATGCTTGTGGTGATTGATAAATTTGAGGTGAGTGATCAACTTGACGTCCACACAAAGTGCGGTAAGCAGAAACGGTGGGTTTTGGATTTTGCTTTATGTAATGCATCATCTCATTGATTCTTTTTTGGGTTTTGGTTTATATTGTCTCGGTGTTTTTTCTCTCATTCGAAGATTCTTTTTTCTTTTTACGTGTAAAGAAAGGGAATCTTTCGTTCATATTCTATTTCAATATTGCTGGTAAAGTTTATCCTGTTCTGTTTAGATATACTGATAATATATTAATATTGGACCATTTCCATGCATTATATAGGTTGCAAAATGGAAAGGAAAAAAAGGATTGAAGGTTCAATAGAATCGACACTTTTGCAGGATAAGATGCATTAACAATAATCTTTGATCCTCTAATCAAAACCAGCATAACTATCCTCTAATCAAAACCAGCATAACCATCCTCCCTGTCTCTGTTCATCCATATAAGTTCTCTTTACAAAAAGCATAGTACATTGATCGATCAAAGTGGCAATCAGTATTTCCATATATGTACTAGCTTTATTACAACAGCCGAATATTATCACCCGTGAAATCAAGCACACCATATCTTATATATTACATATTTGCGTAACTTTCCTTTTTTTTTTTTCTCTCTCTCTCTCTCTTACCAGAAACATGTAAATACTTTTCCATTTCAAAGTATGGTTTGGTCCGGTGGAAATCGACTAGACATACATCAAGTCTACAATTTTCATCACTACATCTTATAGTAAATAATTATAAGTACCTAGAGTCTATACCCGCTCTCGGTAACTTAATATTTATGATCCTATTCTCTAATTAAATCTTAAATATTTTAATTAATTACTTCATTGCAGTGTTTAATTAATGCTTTTTTGATAAGTAGCTAAGAAGTCAGCAGATGGGCGACATTGAGGCTCATACCGCCTTTCTCGCCAGTATAAGGGAGTAAGTTAAGAATGACAAGCCAATGCCAAAAATAAAGAAAATAGAGAGCATTCTAACATTTCCGCCAGGTTCTTTGGTTAGCGGGGCTTGCACTTTCTTACATAGTTAGACTCTCGGTCCATTAATCTATATGTTACTTCCTGTGTCTGGTGCCTAAGAATTGTGTGGTAGCGAACGAGTTTCGTGTTTGCTGCATGTAGGTCTCATAGCAAGCTAAGTAATTCTGAGGTCTATAGTTTCAAAGTTTTTTTTTTAATAATTGAGGACACAAGGCCAGAAAATAGGCATAAGTCTAGAAAGTCGCATAAGCAACCAACAACCCAAAAGCTAGAACATAGAAAAAAAACACCACACACATACCTCTCTAGCCTAGCAAGCAAACTCCAAGACACTCCTTACTATCTCGTTTTAACTCTATTCTTGCTTCTAATTGTAGCCTTACTAATACGAGAGAACTTACTAAATTCCACTAGGCCTTTTCTAGACCCCACACTCTTTCTAGCACTGCATCTAGAGATGGAACATGACATCGGCCTCAACCGCAACCTTAGACTCTTGACTTCGTTGCCGAGAACTAGCTCTGTGCTCGCGAATGATCTCTTCAAAATTATTTAGAGCGAGCCCTTCATCACGCACTTGACATCCAAGCTTCTTCGCCAGCAATAGAGTTTGTCTTGCTTCCTCTTTGACAAACTCCTCTCGGGCATCGCGCCGGCTGAGGTAGCCCAACACCCGGCTCAAAGCTAGGGGGAAACTCTGGATCTTCAAACAGCTCTAAGAGCTTCACCATCCCCTTCTTCATCCACCTGTTCCAGCATAAATTCCGGGACCAAATTCTCTGAACCATCTACTGCACAACCAAGGTCCAACTCATTCCCTAACACCTCTCGAGTACCACTCCTGTCACTCCGTTGACTTTCCAGAGTAATTAAGGGGAAAATCCTAAAAAGGTTAATGTGGGCCAAGGGAATTATACTAACAATACCTCAAAGGGATATGTCTAACTGTAGACCTAATACATAATACCCCACCACAAGGTTGGAATGAAATAGAGAGCATTCACACAGTCGCATACCCCATCAACACAGACAAAGAAGTAGATGAATGTATGTTAATGTATACGGAGTTTGGGTGTGGAATAACAGACGACCAATAAGCAAGGAAGAATCTATCAAGATTGATTGACAATTACATAGTGCAAAGGAGTGAAATAGAAATGGTAACACTGGCAGTTTAGAACATCAGAGGTGCAGGAGCCAGCATAAAGCCATGAAGATCAGAAGGGAAGTGAAGAAAAGGGGGCTAGCGTTAGTAGAGCTAACTGAAACTCAAAGTGCGAAATCCCAAGCACCTAATATAACAAAATTTTGGGAAAAAAAAGACCAGCATGGGCTGGGAAGAAGTGGAGGCAGAAGGGAGGTCTGAAGGATTACTGTCAATCTGGGATGAAGAAGATATAGAGGTGGTACATAGAGTAAAAGGAAAACATTGATATTATTGGAAGTCAAAATTCTGGAAGACAATTTTGAAGTTGCCATTTTGTTAGTGTATGGCCCTTGTGATGCTAACAACAGGCTCAGAGTGTTGATGAGATTCGAGAAGAAAAAGTAAGGTGTGATAAACCGATGCTAGCGATGGGAGACTTTTTAATGAAGTCTCAAGGGCCGGAGGACCGATCTAGAGGAATGAATGGCACGATGAATTGAGGTGTTATAGATTTCAAAAACTGGGTTAATGACATGGAATTATCAGAGATTCCAATACATAACACAAAATTCAGATGGACCAACAACTCTAGCTGTAGCAGAATAGACAGGGTTGTTGTTGATGAAGGTTGGCTAGTCCGATACAAAGTATAAGGCTGGAAGCTAGAGAGTGAAGCTTTTCTGACCATATGATGCTAGTAATACAGACGTTAAACATAAACTAGGGACTTAAAACCCTTCTATATGGATGCATGGCTGGAGCACCCTCAGTTTAATGACTTTGTTCGCCATAAATGGAGAATGTGTAAAGGAAGTAATACCCAAAGAAAATTGAAGCACTTAAAGGAGATCTTAGAAGATAGAATAGAGAGGTATTTGGTGTGATCAGTGAGCAAGTTGAGAAAGCGTGGACAGACTTGCAAGAATTGGATAAAAAGATTGAGGAGAGCAAGGGCAATGATCTAGACCAGCACAAAAGGCAACAAGCTATGACAGAACTTGAAATGGGTTTGAGGAAGAAATAAATATATTGGAGACAACTATCAAGGGAGAAAATCATCAAGATTCTAGATATCAACTCCACATACTTTCATTGTAGAGCTATGATCTAAAGAAAAATAAAGTTGATCCAATCACTAACAGTGGGCAATACACTCATCAAGGATCCCGGGTAGATTAGGCGCAGAGGAGAAAGTTCTTCATGTCCTTGTATAGATTGGATATTGTATGATCGGTGTGGCTGACGGAGTCTGTCTGGGTTGTTAGACTTGGACAGACTCTCTCAATCGAAATGTGACGGACAGAGTCAATATTATAGGATAGATGGTGCTGACGTAGTTTTATGGGTTGTTAGACCCATACAAACTAGCTCGGGAAGTGGAAGTAGTCAATTGATGGGTCATCTTCAAAGTGTTCCAAGATGTAAGTTGTTGAAACACTTTGACTCTTTCGGTGAAAGGACGGAGTCCGTCAACAAAAATACCAATACAAGAAGGAGAGAAACTTTATTGATAAACTTTTTAGGGTTACAAGAAAGTATCTCACACTTGAGGTTAGGCAGAAAAACTCTACCTTACTCCAACACTCACTTATCAGTGAATAGATCAATACAACATATGGAGAAATAAGTGCAAAAGCTCTAAACAACTAAATATATGAATTGGAGCATGTAATAGGCGACATGTATCTTGTTTCTGGTGACTTTTCCCTAGTATAGGAAGTATTGGGGCGGAAAAGCACACACTACAACTGATAATCCAGATCTTTATATAGCACAACCTTTGGAGCCATTGAGGGAGTCCATTTCTGAAAATTTAGGAGACTGGTCCTTAAATTTTGGACCTAACTTTTCTTAAGGTTGTGGTGAAGGCCCAAGGGAGATGAATGCTGACATATAGACATTATGGGAGTTTGGACACGTTCTTTGACCATGAAATTTGAAGATGGTTACAACGACTAATCATGTTCAGTTGTAAATCGCCAGACGAACTCTCTTGGTTGAACGAACTCTCTTGGCATCGGACAGACACTCTTGGTTAGATAAACTCTTTCACCATCTTCTATGCTTGTTGCAGCAAATTTTGTCATTTTGCTCGAGGGACTCCGTGCACATGGAAGGACTCTATCATCAACAACACACAAGGTTCCAACATTTCTTCATGGACTTCATTCGCGTGTAGATTGAGTCATCATCGGGGAAATCCAAAAGTTCCAACGGATAGTAAACCGGTGGTAGGCCCCCCTGTAGGACCACATCCTAATCTGTCCAGTACAAAGGCAGAGAACCTAGAGAGTATACCAACGCTAAAAGAAATAAAAGATGTAGTTTGGAAATGTGATGGCTCTAAAGCCGCATGTTATGGCGGATGTAACATGAGATTTATTAAAGGAATGTGAGGAATACTTGTAGCAGAGTTTGGAAGGGACATTTGGGAATTCTTTGTGAAAGGAAGGATGAACAATGAGATCAACACCACTTGGATTGTTCTGATTCCGAAAAAAGAGAAGCACAAAATTTGAACGGATACCGCCCAATTAGCATGGTGGGATGTCTATACATTGTTGTAGCAAAAAATTTGGCCTTGAGAATTAGCAAGGTTCTACCAAAACTCATAGGTGAAACTCAATATGTGTTTGTTTGAGGAAGAAGCATCCTAGAAGGCCCACTTATTGCAAATGAAGGGGTGCACTAGTTATGGAAGACAATGAGAAAATGTGTGCTATTCAAACTTGATCATGATGAAAGCTTATGACTTTGTTTCTTGGTCCTTCTTCGATCAAATGCAGCAGAAAAAGATGGGTTTTGGTACGAGATGGAGAAATTGGATCGGAGAATGCCTCTCAATAGCAACAATAACTAGACTAGTCAATGCCTCCCCACCAAGCCATTCAAACCCGAATGAGGATTACGCCAAGGGGATCCGCTATCCCCGTTTTTATTTGTGGTAACAACTAAAGCTTTTCATTGGTTAATCGAGAAGGCCGTAGAAAATAACCAATTTTCAAGGCTACGAATTAGATTGAGAGAAGTTAGACCACCCACCTCCCGTTCGCTGATGATACCCTTCTATTCTGCTCGATCTCATTAGATGAACTTGTTGGGTTGCGTCGGATTTTGATAGCATTCATGGATATGAGTGGACTAAAAATGAATCTGGAGAAATCAATAGCGTACTACATCAATACAAATGCAGAAGAAGAAGAATTGGTCTTTGACATTCTGAAGTACAAGACTGGCAAGTTGCCTACTACATACTTGGAATGCCCACTGGGGGCTAACGCGGGGAGAAAAGAAACTTGGAAATCGGTGTTAGAAAAGGTGGAAAATGGACTCTCAAACTGGAAAGCCCATAGTCTCTCTAAGGCTGGACGGGTCGTTCTTATCCAAGCGGTACTCGAAACTATCCCGTTATACTATGCCAGCTTGTTCATATTTCCAGTAGAGGTCATAAAGGAATTAACCAAGTTACAAAGAAAGTTCTTCTAGAGGGAAAATACTGAGAAATTATTGGTGCCAGTAGCATGGATGAAGCTGGCTAGACCAAAGGAGACATGAGGTATTGGATTCACTGACATGAAAGCCAAAAATATGAGCCTGCTCTCAAAATGGGGTGACGGTTTCTGAATGAATTCGTAGGCACTTTGGAAGAGAGCTATCTACTCTATATACGGACCGGAGAATAAACTATATGGGATAGACACAATGGTCCGAGTTTAAATTGAGAGGACTATGGGCGGCAATTATCACAACAATAGAGGGACTTCAAAAACTTAGAAATTTGCTATCAAGTAAGCTACTGTTATGCTTGGGCGATGGGAGGGATATAGACTTCTGGTGGGATGAGTGGTCCAGTATTGGCCCATTGAAAGATGCTTTTCCAAGGCTCTTTAAACTGTCTACCAATAGTCAAGCAAAGGTAGAGGAGATAGGTGACTGGAATACTCACGGATGAAGATGGAAGTTAAACTGAAGAAGGAACTTATTTACATATGAGGACAGACTAGCTCATGAACTGGAGGATTTCTTAGCTTAATATCTCCTGTGAGGGAACAGAGGGGCGATATTGTAAGAGATCAACCAGGAATGAAATTTACTAGTAAAGAAGTCTACTTAAAGCTGGTGAATGGCGAACACCAAACAGAGGAAGGGATACCTTCATGTGCCCATTTTGCAATAGAGTCGTAGAGAACACAACGCACGTTATTTTCTTGTGCCTTGAATCAGCAAAGGTATGGTGCCAATTACTCTCATGGTGAGGGATTAGGTTTGTGTTTAAAGAGACCGCAAGGGAGATACTCCTAGATTGGATAGCGATTGTCATGGGATACATGTTGGGCAAAATAGTGGTGAGACTACTCTACTAGCTATAGGCAGTGAACCCAATCATTGTAGTACAACAAGGTCGTATCCACAGGGACTTCGTAACTGTCTAGCTAATTATAAGCTTAGTAAATGTGCAAGAGGATATATACAAAAGTGCATAAATGTAAATTAGGGGTTTGGTGTTTTGGGTTGTAATTGGAGAAATAAAGAAAAGCAATAAACACTAAACTAACTATCTAGGATAGGTGTAGCCCGGGATGGATATTTGCACCCGTCCTCCCCTTACTACCGATTGTCGAACCTCGAACTCATAGCTAAACCACGGGAACACTTAATTAATTAGCAACCTAATCTAGGCCTACTAATCCTAACCAATTTAATCGAGACTTCTCATTCAGCTAAGCCCCGGGTCAATCGATAGCACTAAGCTCAAGTTCCACTAAGGTTGCAATGTAGTCTAATCTCAAAATTATCAAAATCAGAGTACACCGTTTTAGTCTCTAACAGTTTAGGTTTCTATCTCTGAATAACATTTTGATAGAATCCCACAATAATGCTAAACTAATCGGTAGGCCAAAACAACCAATTTAACACATAGAAGACAAATTGAGCAAAACCCTTAACAAATCCCCAAATCATGAGCAACAAGTTTAGAAGTCATAAACACTCAATAATCATCTTCATTAAGCTCAAAGACTAAAATAAAACCATAAATGAGTTCAAGAATCTACAATGGAGTTTAGGGATTTTGGGAAAAAATCCTCAATCCCTAGCTACAAATGATTCTACACAGCCATAGAGAAAAGAAAAGCATAAAAGGGAGAAGAAGAAGCCATTAATGGAGCTTGGAAGCTTTGGAGAAGGTGAGCTCTTTCTTCTCTTCTTTCTCCTCTTCTTTCTCTTCTTCTTCCCCTTCTTTTTCGCCCTCTTTCTCTCTGTTTTCGACTGGTGGAGTCGTGGTTGAAGAATGGGGAGAAGTGTCCCCAAAATTCCCGTTTTAAAACTCAATTCTGGGCTAATTTTCGACCCGACCGACCTTGCAAGGTCGGTCCTAGGGTCGGTCGGAGTCAGTAGCAATTTTCGGACACGTTTTTAAGTTCGACCGACCTTGCAAGGTCGGTCCTAAGGTCGGTTGATTCCAGTAGCTTGCAAAAACGCAAATCTCGGTAAAATTTGGACCCGACCGACCTTGCAAGGTCGGTTGGAGTCAGGCTAACTTCAAAACGCTGTATCTTCTTCGTTTTAACTCCGATTTTGGATCCATTTGCGCCCACGCGTTCCTATCTTCGTCTACTTTACTCCTAGCTATGTTACTCCTCCTCTTTAAACAATAAATGTGTAAAACACCAATGAAACAAAAAACTAGAGGAAAACAAGCTAGAGTGGAGAAATGAGCATGAAAAGTGTTGATTAAACATATGAAATACACCCCTAAAACATGCTCATTTAGACACTCATCACACCCCCACACTTACCTTTTGCTTGTCCTCAAGCAAAACCAAGCACCCATGCAAGTAAGGAATGCTTAAGACTAACAAACACTAACATGAATTGTAGGATAAAAGAAGAAGCAAAAAGTGATTAAAACCTTTGAGGAGTGTGAACCATCTCTTAGTGGTGGCATGGGTGTGCTTAGGGCAAAACAAAATCTAGAGTTTCGGGGTATGATCCGAAGTGCTTCAAAGTTCTAAAGATTATGTGACTTGGAGAGCTTTTACCATGTCCAACTTCTCTCAAGAATGGGCATTGAGAAGAAAACAAAAGGAAAAATAGATTTATGCATTTGTTTCACTTTTGCATAAGAGATGAGAAGATAAAACTTTTGGCATCAAGCCTTTGCATTATTAAGAACACTCAACTCTCATTGTTGGTTAACAATGGCGTCTCACAAGTCCCTTGATGGATTTTCACAAAGAAGCACCCCTTAGCAATCCCTAAGAAAGAAGATAGAAGGAACCCCAAAGCAATAAAAATCCAACCATATAAGATCACTTGGCCACACCGCATGTAAAATGCCCCTCAAAAGCAATCAAAAAGAAAAATTTAAGCATTTATCCCACAACTCATAATAGTATTTGTTCTTAATGAGAACAACTCACAACACAAGGGTCCAAGTTTTTTTTTATTTTGGACAATCACAAGATGAGCAGAGAGATCTAACATTTAAGCACGCACTTCGCCGAAAAGGTCACTCCCCCACACTGAACTTGAACAATGTCCTCATTGTTCACTAAACAAACCGGGGAAGGTTTCAGAAGACCTTTTCAGGAAGCAGGCAAAAGAGGAAACACAAGGGACATAAACACCATTATACCACATCAGCTATCCCCAAATTTGCAGATTCAAAATTAGAGAAGAGAGAACGAAAACTAAAAGAAACTAGTACTCCCCTGAGATTGCTATTGCTATCAGTTTGTAGAACTCCCCCACACTTGAGCTTCCGCCTCAAGTAGCGTAGCTTAGTTGCGGTGTGGACTGGAAGGTGCACCTGCATAAAAACACTAGAAGCAACCAAACTACAACTGGAGTTAAGGGTTAGCAAAAACAAAACCAAAGGGACGAAACCAAAAAAAACAGAAAATAAAAATAGTGGAGTCGTTGTGGGCAAATATAAAGGAAGGGTGTGAAACGAGTACTCCCCGATAAGATGTGGAAGGAAGATAGGGTGCCCGCACAATTGCAAGTGGGAGGGGGCGTTGAGGTGCTACCTTCAATCGTTGGAGATGAAGGTCCTCTTGGAAAATTTCGCCAGAGGTTCCTTTGTAATTGTGCCTAATTCCATCCCTTTTTCAGAGGGGCTTACCTGTTTCCAAAATATTCACAACACAGACGCCACCAATTGAGTGTAAAAGGGCAAGTCCAAAGAATGCCAAAATAGCCCATTATTGAAAACAATGCAAAATCTAAACTAACAGAATTTAAAAGACAGGACACGAAATGAAATCCGGGCTGCCTCCCGGAAAGTGGCCCTTCTTTAAGGTCTTTGGCTAGACCATACCACCGTGAAGTCATCCGGGATCGAATATGAACGTTGAAGTCGGCTTCAACGGGTGGGTTGGGCGGGCATCATCTAGCAATGAAGAACGACCCGGATCAAAAGGAAATGTGGCCTCAACACTTAGGATTTGAAAGTGTAAACTCCACCGATCGTTCTTCAGGTGGAAGTGTTGAGGTGGGTGATCCTTGGTACGAGGATCAAATTTCGGTGGAGCCTCCTCTTCAAATTTAAGGATGAAGATATCCTTAAATTCATTTAGCGGTGCAAGGAGAACTCCGGGGTGGACTTTATCTTCTATCTCTGGTCCCGGATCAAATGGGAAGGTGGCCTCCACACTTAGCGGGTGTACGTTGAGCTTCCACCCAACTTCATTAGTGCACGGGTGGGGGCCTTGATCCTTCAAATGAAGATCAAAGTTAGTGGGCTCCTCCTCCTCAAATTCGAGGATGTAGACATCCTCGACCTCGGGGTGAGGCTCATAGGAAGAGCAGAGGTGGACATCAACTTCAGAGGGGGATGGCTCCTTGAAGTCGGTGGTGGTACTCTCCTCTGAGGAGTCAGAGAGAGACACTGTCTCCTCCTTCTCAAAGTTGAGGATGTGAGCATCCTCGTTATCTTGATAGAGCACGGAGAAAGTGGGGAAATATTGGTAGCTGACTTCAGAGGGAGAAAGCTCCTTGAAGTCAGAGTGGAGACTCTCTTCTGATGAAGTGTCTTCATAGTCAAGCCCGGGGTGGAGTGGTGCTGGGCTTTCAGATTCGCACAGGGGAGGAGTTGGAGAGTAGCTCAAGTCCTCAGCAGGTGTTTCTCCTCGTGAACCACTTCAATCAGTTGTTGAACTCGTTGCTCCATGTGTTCTAGCTGAGCTGACGTTCTTTGCTGGAACATTTCGGAGGTCCCAAACTTTGAGGTAAAATCTACCACCATTTCCCTCAAAATGGTGTTGTTTCTCTCTATTGCAACCATAGGACAATGGGAACTCTCATGATCTCCACACACTCTCGGCACACAAAGATGGGGTTAGGCTTGGGAGATGACTTGAAATCCTCCAAGAGAGCTCTTAATTCAGCCATTGAGACTGAACATTGGGGGCTTTCATGGTACTCTTCGCACCTTTGACATACACTCCAATGATTGGTGTTTTGCTCGGTGTAGTCGCCATGCCAACCTCCTGCTGGGGGGAGTGATAGATGATTTGAAGTTTTCCATGAGAGCTCTCAATTTGACATTGCTGTTGGACAATGTGGGCTCTCATGATATTCTCCGCACCTCTGCATACATCCCATTGATTGTAGTTCTTTGCGCCATAGGAGTAACCGTACCAACCTCCTGCTTGATCGTAGTGACCATCCATCAGAATTAAGTACCTAAAAAAAAGAAACAAAAATTATACACAAAATGGGCAATAAATGAAATGAAAATCTGCACAAAACTAAACAGATAATAAACCAGATAGTTGGACCGAAGTCCCCGGCAACGGCGCAAAAACTTGTTGGGCAAAATAGTGGGTGAGACTACTCTACTAGCTATGGCAGTGAACCAATCATTGTATTACAACAAGGTCGTATCCACAGGGACTTCGTAACTGTCTAGCTAATTATAAGCTTAGTAAATGTGCAAGAGGATATATACAAAAGTGCATAAATGTAAATTAGGGGTTTTGGTGTTTTGGGTTGTAATTGGAGAAATAAGAAAAGCAATAAACACTAAACTAACTATCTAGGATAGGTGTAGCCCGGGTGGATATTTGCACCCGTCCTCCCCTTACTACCGATTGTCGAACCTCGAACTCATAGCTAAACCACAGGAACGCTTAATTAATTAGCAACCTAATCTAGGCCTACTAATCCTAACCAATTTAATCGAGACTTATCATTCAGCTATAGCCCGGGTCAATCGATAGCACTAAGCTCAAGTTCCACTAAGGTTGCAATGTAGTCTAATCTCAAAATTATCAAAATCAGAGTACACCGTTTTAGTCTCTAACAGTTTAGGTTTCTATCTCTGAATAACATTTTGATAGAATCCCACAATAATGCTAAACTAATCGGTAGGCCAAACCAACCAATTTAACACATAGAAGACAAATTGAGCAAAACCCTTAACAAATCCCCAAATCATGAGCAACAAGTTTAGAAGTCATAAACACTCAATAATCATCTTCATTAAGCTCAAAGACTAAAATAAAACCATAAATGAGTTCAAGAATCTACAATGGAGTTTAGGGATTTTGGGACAAAATCCTCAATCCTAGCTACAAATGATTCTACACAGCCATAGAGAAAAGAAAAGCATAAAAGGGAGAAGAAGAAGCCATTAATGGAGCTTGGAAGCTTTGGAGAAGGTGAGCTCTTTCTTCTCTTCTTTCTCCTCTTCTTTCTCTTCTTCTTCCCCTTCTTTTTCGCCCTCTTTCTCTCTGTTTTCGACTGGTGGAGTCGTGGTTGAAGAATGGGGAGAAGTGTCCCCAAAATTCCCGTTTAAAAACTCAATTCTGGGCTAATTTTCGACCCGACCGACCTTGCAAGGTCGGTCCTAGGGTCGGTCGGAGTCAGTAGCAATTTTCGGACGCGTTTAAGTTCGACCGACCTTGCAAGATCAGTCCTAAGGTCAGTCGATTCCAGTAGCTTGCAAAAACGCAAATCTGGGCAAAATTTGGAGCCGACCGACCTTGCAGGTCGGTCCTAAGGTCGGTCCTAAGGTCGGTCGGAGTCAGGCTAACTTCAAAACGCTGTATCTTCTTTGTTTTAACTCCGATTTTGGATCCGTTTGCGCCCACGCGTTCCTCTCTTCGTCTACTTTACTCCTAGATATGTTACTCCTCCTGTTTAAACAATAAATGTGTAAAACACCAATGATACACAAAACTAGAGGAAAACAAGCTAGGGTGGAGAAATGAGCATGACAAGTGTTGATTAAACATATGAAATACACCCCTAAAACATGCTCATTTGGACACTCATCAATACAAGGCCACCAAAATCGGGCAGTCAACATTATTCTACGGGATGTGGCACATTTTGAAAGTCAGGAACAATAAGGTATTAAGGGGAGGGGAATTTCAAGCAATCGCTCGGCCAACGCAGTAAAGATCGATAGCGGTATGAAGATAGACCAAGGTATGGTGGCCGAATATCCTAATCCTGACAGGGCGTTTTAGGGAGGCTAGCTCACTGAAAGATAACTTGTAATACATGTACAACACACTAGGATCTTGTACTCTTTTTCGAACCTAGGCTTTTCCCACAGGCTTTTTTCCTAAGGGGGTTTTAATGAGGCAAGTCAAAACTAGCGGGAAGGAACAAAATGTTCTTATCGTGCATGGAATCGTATGTAACAAGTAGAAGGGAAGTGCTACTATAAAGCCTAATGTGTTAGTCGGTGAATAAGGATGTGATAGTGTACACGTGTAATAGTTGTTATATTTGTTAATATATTTGCTGGTAGTTTAGCTCCTGTACTATATAAGGCAAACCTCTCCTCTGTTAAAATGTTAATGAGCAGTTTATCTCTTTCATTCCCTCTGTTGTCTTGCTCATCGTCATTCACTCACATGGTATCAGAGCACCATTCTTGATCCGTGTATCTCCATTCTCTGTGTCTTCTCAATCATGACCACTGGACAGAAAACAAATTCGCCGTTCAGTCCTCTACTGACGTCGTCGAATCTGTACCAGCTTGTTAGCATCTCTACGATCAAGCTAAAAGGAGAAAAGAATTATCTGAGTTGGAGAACTCAGATGCTTAACTTGCTCGAATCAGTCAAGGTTGCCGATCTTGTCAAGAGTTCAGCGCCTAGTCAAGATTCAGATCTTGAGAAGTGGACTGAGACTGATGCGCTCGTTCGTACGTGGCTCATCGCTACTCTTGCTGAAGACTGCGTTCATATTGCTGTTGGATGTGCAACAGCAAAAGACATTTGGAACGAATTGCAAGAAGAGTTTCTCCAGTCTACCAAGGACCGAGAGTTTCAGCTTAAACAACGAATTCAGAATCTGAAACTGAGAGAAGGTCAACCGGTAAAAGAGTATATCAAAGAATTCAAACTCATCTGCGAGAATCTTGCAGCCATCGGAAAAGCTCTAGCGGATGATGATAAGGTTCTGTTGCTAGCTCAAGGATGTGGAAAGCGATACAGCATGATTCGCTCAATCATGCTAAGCAAAGCTCCTTATCCATCATTGAAGCAGTTCATAAGTGCTATTGAAGATTTTGATCTTCGAGAAGGGGTAACGACAAAGACAAAGAAAAGGCGACTGAGGAAGTTGTTATGGCTTTTAATGTGTCCAAGAATGAACAATCTGGCGGTCGAGGCCGCGGTTTTGGTCGAGGTAGAGGTCGAAACCAAGGAGGAAGAGGAAGAAGTCAGAACTATTATCCAAATTACTATTCCAATTATCAGAATCAGAACTCTAATCCAAATCAAACTCAGCCAAGCCCCAATTCCAGTACTGAAACCAATGCGTTTAATCAATCTTCTCAAAATCAAAATCAAGCCAATCCCTGCCAAATCTGTGGTCGTACGAATCACACCGCAGCAATTTGTTTCTATCGATGGGATCACTCCTATCAAGGAGCCTCAGACTTCAAGAAACCTACAACTCAAACCTGGAACTCACCTCAAGCCTACAACTCCATGGTCTATAATCAGAATGTTGATGATTATTACGTTGATTCAGGCGCGACAACCATATGGTGACCAACTCAGGTAAAATATCTAATCCTGTCTCCAGTGGGGATAAGTCTGTTATTGTTGGAGATGGAAGTCAAATACCAATCAAACTTTCTGGAAATGCTGCTATTGTGACTGAGTCAGGAAAGAAATTTGGTCTTGAACGATGTTCTGGTTGTTCCTGATTTGAAACGTAACTTGCTGTCAGTAAGTAAACTCACACAGGACAACTTTTGTTCAGTAGAATTTACTAATTCTGAGTTTACTGTCAAGGATCTGTTGACCAAGAAAGTTCTGGCCAAAGGTAGAAGAGAAGGGGATCTATATGCTCTTCGAAATGACAGTGTCCAGCTCTAACTGCCACTCTTTCTGGAAAAGCTACCAGCGATATTTGGCATCAACGACTTGGACATCCCAATTCAAGAATCTTGAAGAGTCTCTGTTGTAAGAGTCTGATAGATATTAGTAAATGGAATAAGGAATTCACTGTTTGTTCTAGCTGTCAAATGAGTAAAAGCTGTCGATTACCATTTGCTCGAAATGATAAAGTTTCTTCTGTTGCTTTAGAAAAGATACATTGTGATATTTGGGGCCCAGCACCAGTTGTTTCCACTCAAAAATGAGATATTATGTGATCTTTGTTGATGACTTTACTCGCTTCACGTGGCTGTATGTGATGAAGAGGAAATCCCAATTCAGTGAGATCTTTGTGCAGTTTCAAAAGATGGTTGAGCTTCAGTTCTCTGCTAAGATCAAAATTTTTCAGTGTGATGGTGGAACTGAGTTTACAAACAAAATCTTTACTACACATCTTCGTGATTGTGGAATACTACAACACATCTCTTGTCCCAGTACCCCTGAGCAAAATGGAGTGGCCGAAAGAAAGCATCGGCACATTGTTGAGATGGGACTTGCCCTCCTGTTTCATGCTGGCCTTCCTGTGTCTTTCTGGACGGAATCTTTCATGACAGCTGTCTTCCTTATAAATCGGTTGCCTACACCCTCACTGCAAAGCCAGTCACCTTCTTTAAATTGCATCGGTCTCAACCTGATTACTCCAGCTTTCGAACCTTTGGGTGTAGGTGCTTTCCTTTTCTGAGATACAACAACTCACATAAACTGCAGCCTCGCTCTTTACCTTGTATCTTTATTGGCTAAACAATCTTCACAAAGGGTACAAGTGTTACCATCCTCAAACCAAGAAAATTTACATCTCTCGTCATGTTGTTTTTGATGAAGCTCTTTTTCCTTATGCTGCTCCAGATAAAGAAGCTAAAAACACTGTTGATTTGTTTCTACTACTTTCAAGATGTTCTGTGATGAGCATCCCACGTCAGTTACTGAATCTCATTCTCAATTACCTGCCTCAAACACACCTACTTCTCAAACCACTGATTCACAAGAACATCTCTGCCTATCATTCTTTGATTCACCCGAGCCAAACACAACCAATGCTAATCCTGTCATACAATTACCTGTTACACATCCTACACCTGATCCTGTCATACAAACACCTGTACACACTCTACACCTGATGATGTTTCAGCTGCTGAAATAACTCCTATTGACCTGTCTTCCAATACTGCTGATGATCCAACACCTTCACCTAATGGTCACAGCACAGAAACTTCACCTGAAGTTATTATTGATACTGAGGCATTATCACCAACACCTGCAATTGCAGCCAGTGACGGGATAAATCTGGTTGTTGATCTCAGTTCTTGTCAACCAGAATCCACTGAACCCTCTAATACTCACCCTATGATCACACGCTCCAAAAGTGCTGCTTGTCTTCCAGAAGCACATACTGTAAATGAAGTTGACTTAACAGAACCCAAAACTGTTCGTCAAGCCTTGAATTCTCCAGTCTGGTATCATGCTATGGAGGAGGAAATGAGTGCTTTGCAACAGAACAACACTTGGTCGCTGGTTCCTCCATCTGATAGTAAGAATCTGGTAGGATGTAAGTGGGTATTTCGCATCAAGCGCCATCCTGATGGATCAATTGAGAGATTCAAAGCATCTTGTAGCCAAGGGCTTTCATCAAATACCAGGTATTTTTAAGGATACATTCAGTCCAGTAGTTAAGACCTCCACCATCAGATTAATCTTATCTGTTGCAGTCACATGTTGTTGGGAAATCAGACAGTTAGATGTCAAAAATGCTTTTTTGCATGGAGACTTAACAGAAAAGGTGTATATGCAGCAACCACCTGGCTTCATTGACAAAACTCGACCTGACTATGTGTGTCTTCTCCATAAGTCTCTTTATGGTTTAAAGCAAGCTCCACGAGCTTGGTTTTCCAAGTTAAGCACGTTTCTTCATCAGATAGGTTTCATATGCAGCAGAGCTGATACATCTCTGTTTTATTTGCACAAGGATAACAACTGTGTTTTGATTCTTGTGTATGTTGATGATATCATCATCACCAGCAATGCCTCCACTCTTCTACATCAAGTTATAAAACAGTTGAGTGCTGTCTGCGCCTTAAAAGATCTTGGTCTGTTACGGTATTTTCTGGGTGTTGAAGCAGATTTTCTATCTGATGGATTACTCCTCAATAGACTAAGTATGCCAAGGATCTTCTCAAAAAGGCTAACATGATGGGATCCAAGTCTCATCGCACACCTCTTTCTCTCAACCATGATCTCAACTCTAATTCCAATACACCACTGTCTGACCCGACTGAATACAGGAGCATAGTTGGTGCTTTGCAGTACCTTACTATCACACGGCCAGACATATCTCATGCAGTCAATCTGGCATGTCAGTTTATGCATCAACCGTGTCAGTCTCATCTTCAGAATGTAAAGCGTATACTTAGATATGTTGCTGGAACACAAAACTATGGCCTCAAAATATCTGCTGCATCATCCTTCAATATTACTGCTTTTTCAGATGCAGATTGGGCTGGGTGCAATATCACTCGACGATCTACTACTGGCTTTTGTGTTTCCTTGGTGCCAACTGCATCTCTTGGGCATCAAAGAAACAGGCTACTGTTTCTAGATCAAGTGCAGAAGCTGAATATAGGGCGCTTGCTGCTGCTGCGTCTGAAATCACTTGGATAAGTCATATTCTCCATGAGATCGGTTTTTCTCCCACTTCATGCCCAACACTGTTGTGTGACAATCAAAGTGCTCTGCATCTAGCAGCTAATCCTGTGTTACATGCTCGTACAAAGCATGTTGAATTGGACTATCATTTTGTCCGGGAAAAAGTTGTTGCTGGACTAATTACAACTCGCTATATCTCAACCAAGTTGCAAACTGCTGACATTTTCACCAAAAGCCTTCCCTCTGAATCCTTTATGTTCTTCAGAAGCAAGCTTGGCGTTGTTGAATCCCACGCAAAGCTTGGGGGGATGATAGTGTACACGTGTAATAGTTGTTATATTTGTTAATATAGTCTGCTGGTAGTTTAGCTCCTGTACTATATAAGGCAAACCTCTCCTCTGTTAAAATGTTAATGAGCAGTTTATCTCTTTCATTCCCTCTGTTGTCTTGCTCATCGTCATTCACTCACAGGATGTATCTTCGGTGACAAACACCATAAGAATGAAAGTGCTTCAAGTCTACTTATAAAAAAAAAAAAAAACTTGTCAGCGCTCTACGTTTGTGATGACATCTCATTTATGTTTGAGTGAACGCCTGAACTTTGGCGTTACTTCTGTGGTGTGTTGTTTGTGTTTGAATGAGTATCTAAACTTTGATATTATATAAATTTATCCAAGTATTTTATAGATTTTTTATATTTATTTTTCAATGTTAATTATATCATTTAGTTCACCCTTTTTATTTCTCGATAAAATTAAAGGTATACTAACTATTTTAAACTCTGGTGAAACAAAGAGATAAAAAAATTATCCAATACTTTTAAACATATCAATAATACTGGCACATTTTAAACGGACCTGAATGCATCATGAGTCGGTGGGAGGATCAGTGGGCAGACACATTATGGCGCTTGGTTGAAGATAAGAGTTTTGTGGCATGCTTCATCCTTTTAAACAAAAAGCACAATGAATCAAACTCATTTTCCTTAGTATTTTCTCTTGGAAGCTTTGATATTAAAGTTAGATTTATTTTTAAAGGGTGTTTCATTACTATTAATACTTTCTAATCTTGGTAGTTATTGTGTTAGTTAATAGAAATCAACTTTTTGATCTTGCTAAAAAACTGGAGATCATCTTCACCTCATTTGCACGTTCTTGTGGATGATCATCCACACCAATCGATCCAACCTCCATAAGTATCTCAAACAAAAGAGTCCCAAAGATTTGTTCAGAAGTCACCCTTGCTTCCACACTGTACAATATGATTGGACTGGATGATGTAAAAATGCTATGACAAATCAACTGAAAGTTTCTAAAATATTAACTTGTTCATCAACCCCGTCATCTGGATGAGACTCAGCCCTTCTACAAATAATTGTCATTGGTTGATGATATCATTAGTTCTTAGAGATTAGCTTTGGGGGTTCCGATGTCCCTTCCTTTTTCCTTTACGTCCTTATTTGAAAATAAGATGTTATATGTTTTCCAATTGTGATCACTCAGCCTCTTGATACGTTGTAGTTTATTTTTTTGCATGTTTAGCAGCACCCTCTCCCATTTTTACATCGTGACTTGAATACTTGGGAGCCTATTCTCATTTTTCGTACTATTTCTAATCTCATTGTTTATTTTTAATAAAATAGAATTCATGTACTAGAGTAGCAGGTTATTAATTGTGGCTATTAATTCCTTTACAGCCATCGACCACCATCCACTACGGCACTGCACAATCCCGGTGTCTGATCTGGACCATGCATTTTTTTTTAAAAAAAAATTAATCCTCTTCAGCTTCCACTAAATTCCAACACCACCGCCCACTCTCCCCACTGAACTTTTCCATTTAGTATAAATACGAACCCCGACAATTTGCAACTTCCATCGCCTAAAACAACACTTGAAATCACTCTCTTAGCTAGTTAGTCTTACCCAACAATAATGGCAGTTGTCATCATCAATACATTCCCAATAATCTTCCTTCTCTGCATCATTACTCTTCCTTATTCCTATTCCCTTACAACTTCTCCCACCCCACCACCACCACCGTCTGCAACACAACTCTCTACCCAGACTACTGTAAAACCATCTTATCCCCCACCACCACTACCAACGCCACCGTCTACCATTACGGCGTCTACTCCATTAAACACTCAATCTCTCGTGCTAGACATTTCCTCTCACTCGTGAACAGATATCTTGCGAAATCAAGACCACTATCATCTCACTCCCACCGCCATCGGGGCACTTGAGGACTGTAAAGTGCTGGCGGAACTGAATCTAGAGTATCTTGTTGACTCGTTGAGTACAGTCAATGGTGTTATCGGACACTGCCGGTTTCGAAAGCGGATGAAGTGCAGACTGTGATGAGTGCGTTGGTTACTAATCAGATGACTTGTTTTGATGGGATTAAGTCCGTTTTGAAGAATTGGAGTACTGGTAAAGGTGGTAGTAGTGGTGGTGGTGGTCTTGTTCGTCCGTTGTCTGAGGATTCTAAGCTTTATAGTGTTTCCTTAGCTCTCGTCACTAAAGGTATACCTTAATTTGATTGGTATATTATGTCAGCAAGTGATCAAGTGAATATGGATTATGATGAATCAGATTTTAATATAAGGTCATTAAATTATGTATATAGATTAATAAACGGATTGTTGTTTTTGATAATGGAATAAATTATTTCAGGATGGGTACCAAACATGAAGAAGAACAAACCTTTCAAGTCATCATCACGAACTATTCACACTCCTTCAAAGGCACCGGCGGCCGGAATACTATCCCAGTACCCTCCACATCAGACGTATCCACAACAAACCAGATCTTCCAAAAAGTAATCTCTCGAAAAAACTCCAACCCACCACCTCCAAAACACAACAACGACTATCAGTAAAAATAAAAGATATCGTCACCGTCAACCAAGACGGAACTGGAAACTTCACAACAATCACTTCCGCCCTCGACGCCGCTCCAAATCGCACAGACGCATCCGACGGGTATTTCATCATCCATGTCACAGCTGGCGTATACGAAGAGTACATCTCAGTCGAGAAACCAAAGAAAAACGTGATGATAATGGAGATGGGATTATAAGACAATCATCACCGGTAACCGTAGTGTCGTTGACGGATCAACGACATTCCGGTCCGCCACGTTTGCAGTAGTGGGGCCTGGTTTCGTGGGTGTTAATTCACGATTCGTAACACTGCCGGACCCGGGAAGGGACAAGCGGTCGCGTTAAGAAACGGAGCTGACTTATCAGCATTCTACAGCTGTGGATTTGAAGGGTACCAGGATACACTTTACATCCATTCTCTCCGTCAATTTTACTCTGACTGTGAGATTTACGGGACAGTGGATTTCATATTCGGGAATGCAGCTGCGGTTTTTCAATCATGTAGAATTCTTCCAAGGCTACCGTTACCGGGTCAGTGGAATGCTATCACAGCTCAAGGAAGGTCGGACCCGAATCAGAACACTGGGATATCGATACATAACTGTAGTATTATTGCGGCGGAGGAGTTGGCGGTGGCGATGGGGAAGAGGAATGGTGCGAGGACTTATTTAGGACGGCCGTGGAAGGAGTATTCGAGGACGGTGTACATGCAGACGTATATTGATAGTGTAGTTGAACCGGAAGGGTGGAGAGAGTGGAGTGGGGAATTTGCGTTGGATACGTTGTATTATGGAGAGTTGGGAATGTTGGACCGGGTTCGAGTACTGGAAAACGGGTTGGATGGAAAGGGTATCATGTGATGAACTCGACGGATGCGAGTAATTTCACGGCGTCAAGTTTTATCCTGGCGGATCAATGGTTACCGCAAACCGGAGTGACTTACGTAGCTGGATTGGTTTGAACAAGAGAGGACCGCCTTTTTTTCATTAAGCGGTTTAGGGTTTGTCTTGTTTTAGTTCAGCAGCGTGTCACGAGGTGTATAAGGAAAACTTGTTAACTTTATGTGTTTGGATATAGGTCATCAGCGTGACATGTGCATGCGTATGTTACTTTAGATTGTGTAGCAGTAGCCAGTAGCTGTTGTAGCCGTGCGAAGTAATATGATAATGTGATGATAATAATAAAGGAAATTCACAAGATACCACTGTTTAAGTTTCTAATCAAAAAATACCCTGTTTTTTTCGTATTACCTTTAAACATGCTTAAACATTGTCAAAATTGATGAAACTTTACATGGACGATACTAAAGTTATATTATGGTCCAATATCAAATTTGAAGTTTTTTAAGCTCATATGTGACATGTGGGACACAATGAACATGTCTTGTTCATTGGGTCCCACATGTCACATAGAGCTTAAAAACTTCAAATTGATATTGGACCAAAATATAAACTTTAACATCGTTCATGTAAAGTTTCATCAATTCGAGACAACGTTTAAGCATGTTAAAGCTGAATACGAAAAAAAAACAGTGGATTTTATGATTAGAAACTTAAACAGTGGTACTTGTGAATTTCCCTAATAATAAAAATTTACCGATCGACAGCAAGTGAGTAAAGAATAAAGTTATATATATTGACCAACATCTCACATCTGGATAGGTTCTTAAGCAAAAAAAAATGTTTAAGATGGGAGCACTACGCATATATATAATTATTTGGTTGAAAGTTGTCAATTATTGAATGTGCGTTATACAAATTGTTATTTGATTGTGTGATTTGGATGTGTATGTGTATGTTGCTTGTAGAAATATAAGTTTTTGGTAGTTTTCGTTCACGATTTTGAGACTCACTATTTATAAGAAGCTTATACACACGTACTAATTTATAACATAAATAAATTGATTATAGCATTTTACTCTTTTTAATGAGCAAACACTATGATATTAATATGAAGTGAAGTCTTACAAACAAGCAACGGTTGCTTTTTGAAATACAAATAAGAGGAGTCAAACAAAAGAGAGAAATGGGCAATGCTAAAAAAAAGAAGTGCGGGAATAGGAGCGCATATCGGAAGGATTCTGGAAACACACCGCTCGCGACCTCTAGGTGAGCAACGTGGCTATGGGGACAAAGCACTAATTGAAGTCCCCGCAGAAGGCTATTTGGGTGGTCTAATAGTCATGTGGAACCCCAACATCATCAAAATTCATAACTCTCTTCAAGGAATCGATAGATAACAATTGAGCTAGACTGGCCTTCGATCCCTTTCTCCGGCTTGGTGATCTTTGTATACGCACCAACTCAATTGGATGCAAGAAGAACCATATATTATGAAATATGACAAAGGTGCTTAAAGGAAGTGAATGTAAGAGGGGCAAAACACAAACTCATACAAAGGGTATGGACGACCTAAACGAATGGATCAACAGATGAGTCTCATTGAAGTCGATCTACTGGGTGCCAAATTCACATAGAAAAATAAAAGTCTATGAGTCGTATTGACCGTCTTTGCTCAGACAGAATGACATGTAACTTTTCATGGGCTCACCCTCACTGCAAACCTTGGAGATTGTCCGATCACCATTTCATGAAAATCACTCTTCTAGACATAAACTGGGTCCCAAGCCTTTTAGAGTATTGGATGGGTGGCTAGAACACAAAGGGTTTAAACCTTTCTTCATGGCTGAATGGCTAAAGCTTGGGAGCATGCCTCTTACTGCCAAATTGAGAGATATCAAACGTTCATTGCATGGCAGGGGATGATGAGAAGGAACTGCAACGACGAATTATGGCCATCGATCCACTTTCTTACATGCTATCTGGGTAATCTGGAACCAGCGAACAAAGCGGTCTTCGAAGGAAAATTGCTAAACTGGACGAAGTTGCAGACTCAGTGAAGAGAGCCAGCATGGAGTGGTGCCAAAAATCTTCTACTCTGCCTCCTCACGTCATCCTGTCCTTAAGAAATTTATATGCACTCTTGTACTCATAGGTTATTTTTCTCTCATATTTGTATCTTGGCAAGAAAGGCTAAATGCTAGAGTATTGCCTTTTGTAACTGGATTTTCGAGTCAACTATAAAAAAAAACAAAAGACTCGTGATACTGGACTTTAAACTTTCTTCAAAAAAGGGAAAATTACATCCCCACCTATGACCACTAGTAGAAAAAAGGCCTTTTTCGGCACCAAATTTTCGGCGGTTTTAACAATTTGGCCGAAAAAGAGTGTCAGGTTAGTGAATTTTCGGTGTTTTACTAAAACCGCCGAAAAAGTGATTATTTTCGGCGGTTCCTATATACAACCGCCGAAAATGATGTTTTGTTTTTAAAAAAAAAACATTTTTTCGGCGGTTCCTGTATACAAACGCCAAAATGCCTCTTATTTCTACCCCCAACTCGAGTTCGACATTACTAAAATCAGTATACGACTCTCACACCCCATTCGAACCCTCTGCTCCGAATCGCCTCCAAATCGCCGCCCTGGTTTCCGTCGAACGCCGCCGCGCCAGCAACCGCCGTCGCCGCCGCCTGTAGTCACCCCACCACCCGCGTGTCGCCGCCGCTGCAGCTGCCAAGTTCGGTTGCAAAAGAGGCGAATTAGTTTAGTTTTTCCAGATTTTAACTATCGAATTTTTGTTGAATTAGGTCCTAATTTGTTTTTATATGTCATTGTTGATTGATATATGTCATCTGGAGTGTAAGTATTGATTGGTTTAATTGGAAATACTATATGTGGTGAATTTTTGAAAATAATCTATAAGCTCGCAAGGTGTTCGATGAAATGACTTAACCAATTTCAGTGACTTTTTTTTGCTATTTTACCATTGTTTGTGTGAATTGTTGACAAGTAAATGACATTGGTGAATTATCGTATAATTTAACATTAAAAATGTTGACTAATAGTACTAAGTGTTGATAATTATTAGTTTTTTAAATAACTATAACTATTATACTCACTTCTAATTTATATAATTCTTTACAGTTACACCCTTGACATTCCCTGTCGTTGTCATCCGCTCTATTACCTCCCTTTGAGTTCCGCCTGAGAATCTCGTCCTTTCGTCAACATTTATACGTGGTGCACTTATACCAAGACAGGTTAGCTTTATTTTTCAATTAACATCAATCAATTACCGTTTATCATAATTGTTTATGTAATTAGTTTATTTTTTATGTAATAGTTAGTTGAGATAAGTTTATATAACCAAATAGTATTTATATATATTATGTAGATGTAGATGTATATATATATATATATAAGACAACCTATTATATAAATATATATACAATAGTCAGTGACTTTTATGCTTTATTACCATTGTTTGTGTGAATTATTGATGAGTAAGTGTCCGTGATGAACTGTCGGTATGAATTAACATTAACATTAATCATTGTCATTTATTATGATTGTTTGTGTAATTAGTTAGTTGATTAATTATACATATATAGTACAACACATAAGTTAACAAATTATATATATTATAGATATATGTATATACATATCACCAAGTAGTACATATATATATATAGATGTATATATACATAAAGTCAACCTACTATATATATATATTATACAGACTCGCCATGCAAAGATAGTTTCGTTATTGTTGGTTTTATATTTATTATTTTAAATATAAGTTAATTTATTATGCATTATCAATATATTTTTGTAGTTATTTTTTAGCTTTAACTTTCATTTGGAGTTTGTAGAATGGACCGTGAATGGATGTACGGTCAGCGAGGGAATTATTTTGAATCAAAAGTGGATAATGAATTTTGCAAAGCAGCTCTCGATCATCAGAAAAGGATGAACGGGACACACATTCTCTGTCCATGTGCACAATGTAAACTTCGCAATAAGTTTCCTCACCTACATACAATCAGATTTCATCTATCAAGGCGTGGATTTATGCCGAACTATAAGATATAGTTTTTGCATGGCGAGTCATTAGAAGCCAGTAGCAGGGTGCAAACTTCCACTCAACCGAACAGTGAACCAGAAATGGTTACAGACGATACTACATTCCTGATAATAGTGTGATCTGAGTGACACTGATATCAACAACGACAGTGATAAGATTGAACAACTGGACTCTATGCTGCAAGATGTTGAAGATAATTTCACAGACAAACCGGGAATATCAAAGATTACTTGATGCATCACGTTCCCTTTGTTTCCGGATGCACCAAATTTACAAAGTTGACATCCGTGCTGCATTTGTTCAATCTTAAAGCAAGATTTGGCTTGAGTGATAAGAGTTTTACGGCAATACTAGAACTATTCCACGACATGCTTCCAGATGATAACAATCTTCCTACTTCCACTTATGATGCAAAAAAGTTGATGTTCCGCCTTTTTCTACCAGTATTCCTATCACAGACATTGTGATGTTCCAGACAATGTAGTGTATACTAGGTCTGATCACGATGAGGGTTTATGGGTGAAAACCATAAATGATGTGTTTAGTTTGTTAGGTAATTAAAAAATATATTTTATTGTTTATTTGTTCATTAAATAATTTGTTGGAATATTAACGATGTCTTATTATTATTCATTACATTATTTGTTGTGGTGTTATTGATATACGGTTGCTTATCTTTACAGATAGTTAAATGGATGATACGGATGACCTGATCGGTGAGCTTTTGACAGAGGCATCCCGACCAAAGAAGAAGAAAACACGTGGAGGGAAAGGTCACAAGTCACAGGCCCGAGCTGATGAGGGGGTAATGGCGTGGATGAGATTTACTACAGCCTCTGTGCTAGCGATGACACAGAGGCTGGACCTTCTGGATCACAAATCCAGCTACCTAGGACCGTAAAACCTCGAGGTCCGACGAAAGCTCTCTGATAAAAAAAGATTGAATCAAAGCCGTTACAGTTTAATGCGTATCTACAGCCGATTGGGGAATGGGCTACAGACTTCACTACAGAGCTAGGCATCATTGTGCGAGAGTATTGTGATATTACTCACCTGGCCTCAAGTGGACGAAGGACTAAAGAAACGATGTTTGAGATCGTACAGGTAAATAAACAATAGTAAAAGTATTATTTTTGTACAAATTTGTAGGTATCCATCACTAACATGTGTTTCATTTATGGTAAAATGCAGAAACGTGTTAATAACCTGCTACTCTAGTACATGAATTCTATTTTATTAAAATAAACAATGAGATTAGAAATAGTACGAAAAATGAGAATAGGCTCCCAAGTATTCAAGTCACGATGTAAAAAATGGGAGAGGGTTAGCTGCTAAACATGCAAAAAAATAAACTACAACGTATCAAGAGGCTGAGTGATCACAATTGGAAAACATATAACATCTTATTTTCAAATAAGGACGTAAAGGAAAAAAGGAAGGGACATCGGAACCCCCAAACTAATCTCTAAGAACTAATGATATCATCAAACCAATGACAATTATTTGTAGAAGGGCTGAGTCTCATCCAGATGACGGGGTTGATGAACAAGTTAATATTTTAGAAAACTTTCAGTTGATTTGTCATAGCATTTTTACATCATCCAGTCAAATCATATTGTACAGTGTGGAAGCAAGGGTGACTTCTGAACAAAATCTTTGGGACTCTTTTGTTTGAGATACTTATGGAGGTTGGATCGATTGGTGTGGATGATCATCCACAAGAACGTGCAAATGAGGTGAAGATGATCTCCAGTTTTTTAGCAAGATCAAAAAGTTGATTTCTATTAACTAACACAATAACTACCAAGATTAGAAAGTATTAATAGTAATGAAACACCCTTTAAAAATAAATCTAACTTTTAATATCAAAGCTTCCAAGAGAAAATACTAAGGAAAAATGAGTTTGATTCATTGTGCTTTTTGTTTAAAAGGATGAAGCATGCCACAAAACTCTTATCTTCAACCAAGCGCCAAATGTGTCTGCCCACTGATCCTCCCACCGACTCATGATGCATTCAGGTCCGTTTAAATATGTGCCAGTATTATTGATATGTTTAAAAGTATTGGATAATTTTTTTATCTCTTTTGTTTCACCAGAGTTTAAAATAGTTAGTATACCTTTAATTTTATCGAGAAATAAAAAAAATAGGGTGAACTAAAATGATATAATTAACATTGAAAAATAAATATAAAAAATCTATAAAATACTTGGATAAATTATATATAATATCAAAGTTTAGATACTCATTCAAACACAAACAACACACCACAGAAGTAACGCCAAAGTTCAGGCGTTCACTCAAACATAAATGAGATGTCATCACAAACGTAGAGCGCTCTGACAAGTTTTTTTTTTTTTGATAAGTAGACTTGAAGCACTTTCATTCTTATGGTGTTTGTCACCGAAGATACATCCTGTGAGTGAATGACGATGAGCAAGACAACAGAGGGAATGAAAGAGATAAACTGCTCATTAACATTTTAACAGAGGAGAGGTTTGCCTTATATAGTACAGGAGCTAAATACCAGCAGACTATATTAACAAATATAACAACTATTACACGTGTACACTATCATCCCCCCTCAAGCTTTGCGTGGGATTCAACAACGCCAAGCTTGCTTCTGAAAGAACATAAAGGATTCAGAGGGAAGGCTTTTGGTGAAAATGTCAGCAGTTTGCAACTTGGTTGAGATATAGCGAGTTGTAATTAGTCCAGCAACAACTTTTCCCGGACAAAATGATAGTCCAATTCAACATGCTTTGTACGAGCATGTAACACAGGATTAGCTGCTAGATGCAGAGCACTTTGATTGTCACACAACAGTGTTGGGCATGAAGTGGGAGAAAAACCGATCTCATGGAGAATATGACTTATCCAAGTGATTTCAGACGCAGCAGCAGCAGCAAGCGCCCTATATTCAGCTTCTGCACTTGATCTAGAAACAGTAGCCTGTTTCTTTGATGCCCAAGAGATGCAGTTGGCACCAAGGAAAACACAAAAGCCAGTAGTAGATCGTCGAGTGATATTGCACCAGCCCAATCTGCATCTGAAAAAGCAGTAATATTGAAGGATGATGCAGCAGATATTTTGAGGCCATAGTTTTGTGTTCCAGCAACATATCTAAGTATACGCTTTACATTCTGAAGATGAGACTGACACGGTTGATGCATAAAATGACATGCCAGATTGACTGCATGAGATATGTCTGGCCGTGTGATAGTAAGGTACTGCAAAGCACCAACTATGCTCCTGTATTCAGTCGGGTCAGACAGTGGTGTATTGGAATTAGAGTTGAGATCATGGTTGAGAGAAAGAGGTGTGCGATGAGACTTGGATCCCATCATGTTAGCCTTTTTGAGAATATCCTTGGCATACTTAGTCTATTGAGGAGTAATCCATCAGATAGAAAATCTGCTTCAACACCCAGAAAATACCGTAACAGACCAAGATCTTTTAAGGCGCAGACAGCACTCAACTGTTTTATAACTTGATGTAGAAGAGTGGAGGCATTGCTGGTGATGATGATATCATCAACATACACAAGAATCAAAACACAGTTGTTATCCTTGTGCAAATAAAACAGAGATGTATCAGCTCTGCTGCATATGAAACCTATTGATGAAGAAACGTGCTTAACTTGGAAAACCAAGCTCGTGGAGCTTGCTTTAAACCATAAAGAGACTTATGGAGAAGACACACATAGTCAGGTCGAGTTTTGTCAATGAAGCCAGGTGGTTGCTGCATATACACCTTTTCTGTTAAGTCTCCATGCAAAAAAGCATTTTTGACATCTAACTGTCTGATTCCCAACAACATGTGACTGCAACAGATAGATTAATCTGATGGTGGAGGTCTTAACTACTGGACTGAATGTATCCTTAAAATCAATACCTGGTATTTGATGAAAGCCCTTGGCTACAAGACGTGCTTTGAATCTCTCAATTGATCCATCAGGATGGCGCTTGATGCGAAATACCCACTTACATCCTACCAGATTCTTACTATCAGATGGAGGAACCAGCGACCAAGTGTTGTTCTGTTGCAAAGCACTCATTTCCTCCTCCATAGCATGATACCAGACTGGAGAATTCAAGGCTTGACGAACAGTTTTGGGTTCTGTTAAGTCAACTTCATTTACAGTATGTGCTTCTGGAAGACAAGCAGCACTTTTGGAGCGTGTGTGTGATCATAGGGTGAGTATTAGAGGGTTCAGTGGATTCTGGTTGACAAGAACTGAGATCAACAACCAGATTTATCCCGTCACTGGCTGCAATTGCAGGTGTTGGTGATAATGCCTCAGTATCAATAATAACTTCAGGTGAAGTTTCTGTGCTCTGACCATTAGGTGAAGGTGTTGGATCATCAGCAGTATTGGAAGACAGGTCAATAGGAGTTATTTCAGCAGCTGAAACATCATCAGGTGTAGAGTGTGTAACAGGTGTTGTATGACAGGATCAGGTGTAGGATGTGTAACAGGTAATTGTATGACAGGATTAGCATTGGTTGTGTTTGGCTCGGGTGAATCAAAAAGAATGATAGGCAGAGATGTTCTTGTGAATCAGTGGTTTGAGAAGTAGGTGTGTTTGAGGCAGGTAATTGAGAATGAGATTCAGTAACTGACGTGGGATGCTCATCACAGAACATCTTGAAAGTAGTAAGAAACAAATCAACAGTGTTTTTAGCTTCTTTATCTGGAGCAGCATAAGGAAAAAGAGCTTCATCAAAAACAACATGACGAGAGATGTAAATTTTCTTGGTTTGAGGATGGTAACACTTGTACCCTTTGTGAAGATTGTTGTAGCCAATAAAGATACAAGGTAAAGAGCGAGGCTGCAGTTTATGTGAGTTGTTGTATCTCAGAAAAGGAAAGCACCTACACCCAAAGGTTCGAAAGCTGGAGTAATCAGGTTGAGACCGATGCAATTTAAAGAAGGGTGACTGGCTTTGCAGTGAGGTGTGTAGGCAACCGATTTATAAGGAAGACAGCTGTCATGAAAGATTCCGTCCAGAAAGACACAGGAAGGCCAGCATGAAACAGGAGGGCAAGTCCCATCTCAACAATGTGCCGATGCTTTCTTTCGGCCACTCCATTTTGCTCAGGGGTACTGGGACAAGAGATGTGTTGTAGTATTCCACAATCACGAAGATGTGTAGTAAAGATTTTGTTTGTAAACTCAGTTCCACCATCACACTGAAAAATTTTGATCTTAGCAGAGAACTGAAGCTCAACATCTTTTGAAACTGCACAAAGATCTCACTGAATTGGGATTTCCTCTTCATCACATACAGCCACGTGAAGCGAGTAAAGTCATCAACAAAGATCACATAATATCTCATTTTTGAGTGGAAACAACTGGTGCTGGGCCCCAAATATCACAATGTATCTTTTCTAAAGCAACAGAAGAAACTTTATCATTTCGAGCAATGGTAATCGACAGCTTTACTCATTTGACAGCTAGAACAAACAGTGAATTCCTTATTCCATTTACTAATATCTATCAGACTCTTACAACAGAGACTCTTCAAGATTCTTGAATTGGGATGTCCAAGTCGTTGATGCCAAATATCGCTGGTAGCTTTCCAGAAAGAGTGGCAGTTAGAGCTTGGACACTGTCATTTCGAAGAGCATATAGATCCCTTCTCTTCTACCTTGGCCAGAACTTTCTTGGTCAACAGATCCTTGACAGTAAACTCAGAATTAGTAAATTCTACTGAACAAAAGTTGTCCTGTGTGAGTTTACTTACTGACAGCAAGTTACGTTTCAAATCAGGAACAACCAGAACATCGTTCAAGACCAAATTCTTTTGACTCAGTCACAATAGCAGCATTTCCAGAAAGTTTGATTGGTATTTGACTTCCATCTCCAACAATAACAGACTTATCCCCACTGTAAGAGACAAGGATTAGATATTTTACCTGAGTTGGTCACCATATGGTTGTCGCGCCTGAATCAACGTAATAATCATCAACATTCTGATTATAGACCATGGAGTTGTAGGCTTGAGGTGAGTTCCAGGTTTGAGTTGTAGGTTTCTTGAAGTCTGAGGCTCCTTGATAGGAGTGATCCATCGATAGAAACAAATTGCTGCGGTGTGATTCGTACGACCACAGATTGGCAGGGATTGGCTTGATTTTGATTTTGAGAAGATTGATTAAACGCATTGGTTTCAGTACTGGAATTGGGGCTTGGCTGAGTTTGATTTGGATTAGAGTTCTGATTCTGATAATTGGAATAGTAATTTGGATAATAGTTCTGACTTCTTCCTCTTCCTCCTTGGTTTCGACCTCTACCTCGACCAAAACCGCGGCCTCGACCGCCAGATTGTTCATTCTTGGACACATTAAAAGCCATAACAACTTCCTCAGTCGCCTTTTCTTTGTCTTTGTCGTTACCTCCTTCTCGAAGATCAAAATCTTCAATAGCACTTATGAACTGCTTCAATGATGGATAAGGAGCTTTGCTTAGCATGATTGAGCGAATCATGCTGTATCGCTTTCCACATCCTTGAGCTAGCAACAAAACCTTATCATCATCCGCTAGAGCTTTTCCGATGGCTGCAAGATTCTCGCAGATGAGTTTGAATTCTTGATATACTCTTTTACCGGTTGACCTTCTCTCAGTTTCAGATTCTGAATTCGTTGTTTAAGCTGAAACTCTCGGTCCTTGGTAGACTGGAGAAACTCTTCTTGCAATTCGTTCCAAATGTCTTTTGCTGTTGCACATCCAACAGCAATATGAACGCAGTCTTCAGCAAGAGTAGCGATGAGCCACGTACGAACGAGCGCATCAGTCTCAGTCCACTTCTCAAGATCTGAATCTTGACTAGGCGCTGAACTCTTGACAAGATCGGCAACCTGACTGATTCGAGCAAGTTAAGCATCTGAGTTCTCCAACTCAGATAATTCTTTTCTCCTTTAGCTTGATCGTAGAGATGCTAACAAGCTGGTACAGATTCGACGACGTCAGTAGAGGACTGAACGGCGAATTTGTTTTCTGTCCAGTGGTCATGATTGAGAAAGACACAGAGAATGGAGATACACGGATCAAGAATGGTGCTCTGATACCATGTGAGTGAATGACGATGAGCAAGACAACAGAGGGAATGAAAAGAGATAAACTGCTCATTAACATTTTAACAGAGGAGAGGTTTGCCTTATATAGTACAGGAGCTAAACTACCAGCAACTATATTAACAAATATAACAACTATTACACGTGTACACTATCATCCTTATTCACCGACTAACACATTAGGCTTTATAGTAGCACTTCCCTTCTACTTGTTACATACGATTCCATGCACGATAAGAACATTTTGTTCCTTCCCGCTAGTTTTGACTTGCCTCATTAAAACCCCCTTAGGAAAAAAGCCTGTGGGAAAAGCCTAGGTTCGAAAAAGAGTACAAGATCCTAGTGTGTTGTACATGTATTACAAGTTATCTTTCAGTGAGCTAGCCTCCCTAAAACGCCCTGTCAGGATTAGGATATTCGGCCACCATACCTTGGTCCATCTTCATACCGCTATCGATCTTTACTGCGTTGGCCGAGCGATTGCTTGAAAAAATTCCCTCCCCTTAATACCTTATTGTTCCTGACTTTCAAAATGTGCCACATCCCGTAGAATAATGTTGACTGCCCGATTTTGGTGGCCTTGTATTGATGAGTGTCCAAATGAGCATGTTTTAGGGGTGTATTTCATATGTTTAATCAACACTTGTCATGCTCTTTTCCACCCTAGCTTGTGTTTCCTCTAGTTTTGTGTATCATTGGTGTTTTACACATTTATTGTTTAAACAGGAGGAGGTAACATATCTAGGAGTAAAGTAGACGAAGAGAGGAACGCGTGGGCGCAAACGGATCCAAAATCGGAGTTAAAACGAAGAAGATACAGCGTTTTGAAGTTAGCCTGACTCCGACCGACCTTAGGACCGACCTTAGGACCGACCTGCAAGGTCGGTCGGCTCCAAATTTTACCCAGATTTGCGTTTTTGCAAGCTACTGGAATCGACTGACCTTAGGACTGATCTTGCAAGGTCGGTTCGAACTTAAAAACGCGTCCGAAAATTGCTACTGACTCCGACCGACCCTAGGACCGACCTTGCAAGGTCGGTCGGGTCGAAAATTAGCCCAGAATTGAGTTTTAAACGGGAATTTGGGGACACTTCTCCCCATTCTTCAACCACGACTCCACCAGTCGAAAACAGAGAGAAAGAGGGTGAAAAAGAAGGGGAAGAAGAAGAGAAAGAAGAGGAGAAAGAAGAGAAGAAAGAGCTCACCTTCTCCAAAGCTTCCAAGCTCCATTAATGGCTTCTTCTTCTCCCTTTTATGCTTTTCTTTTCTCTATGGCTGTGTAGAATCATTTGTAGCTAGGGATTGAGGATTTTGTCCCAAAATCCCTAAACTCCATTGTAGATTCTTGAACTCATTTATGGTTTTATTTTAGTCTTTGAGCTTAATGAAGATGATTATTGAGTGTTTATGACTTCTAAACTTGTTGCTCATGATTTGGGGATTTGTTAAGGGTTTTGCTCAATTTGTCTTCTATGTGTTAAATTGGTGGTTTGGCCTACCGATTAGTTAGCATTATTGTGGGATTCTATCAAAATGTTATTCAGAGATAGAAACCTAAACTGTTAGAGACTAAAACGGTGTACTCTGATTTTGATAATTTTGAGATTAGACTACATTGCAACCTTAGTGGAACTTGAGCTTAGTGCTATCGATTGACCCGGGGCTTAGCTGAATGAGAAGTCTCAATTAAATTGGTTAGGATTAGTAGGCCTAGATTAGGTTGCTAATTAATTAAGCGTTCCCGTGGTTTAGCTATGAGTTCGAGGTTCGACAATCGGTAGTAAGGGGAGGACGGGTGCAAATATCCATCCCGGGCTACACCTATCCTAGATAGTTAGTTTAGTGTTTATTGCTTTTCTTTATTTCTCCAATTACAACCCAAAACACCAAAACCCCTAATTTACATTTATGCACTTTTGTATATATCCTCTTGCACATTTACTAAGCTATAATTAGCTAGACAATTACGAAGTCCCTGTGGATACGACCTTGTTCTACTACAATGATTGGGTTCACTGCCCATAGCTAGTAGAGTAGTCTCACCACTATTTGCCCAACAAGTTTTTGGCGCCGTTGCCGGGGACTTCGGTCCAACTATCTGGTTTATTAGTTTAGTTTGTGCAGATTTCATTTCATTTATTTGCCCATTTTGTGTATAAATTTTGTTTCTTTTTTTTAGGTACTTAATTCTGATGGATGGTCACTACGATCAAGCAGGAGGTTGGTACGGTTACTCCTATGGCGCAAAGAACTACAATCAATGGGATGTATGTCAGAGGTGCGGAGAATATCATGAGAGCCCACATTGTCCAACAACAATGTCAGAATTGAGAGCTCTCACGGAAAACTTCAAATCATCTATCACTCCCCCAGCAGGAGGTTGGCATGGCGACTACACCGAGCAAAAACACCAATCATTGGAGTGTATGTAAAAGGTGCGAAGAGTACCATGAAAGCCCCCAATGTTCAGTCTCAATGGCTGAATTAAGAGCTCTCTTGGAGGATTTCAAGTCATCTCCCAAGCCTAACCCCATCTTTGTGTGCCGAGAGTGTGGAGGAGATCATGAGAGTTCCCATTGTCCTATGGTTGCAATAGAGAGAAACAACACCATTTTGAGGGAAATGGTGGCAGATTTTACCTCAAAGTTTGGGACCTCCGAAATGTTCCAGCAAAGAACGTCAGCTCTGCTAGAACACATGGAGCAACCAGTTCAACAACTGATTGAAGTGGTTCACGAGGAGGAACAACCTGCTGAGGACTTGAGCTACTCTCCAACTCCTCCCCTGTGCGAATCTGAAAGCCCAGCACCACTCCACCCCGGCTTGACTATGAAGACACTTCATCAGAAGAGAGTCTCCACTCTGACTTCAAGGAGCTTTCTCCCTCTGAAGTCAGCTACCAATATTTCCCCACCTTCTCCGTGCTCTATCAAGATAACGAGGATGCTCACATCCTCAACTTTGAGAAGGAGGAGGAGACACTGTCTCTCTGACTCCTCAGAGGAGGTACCACCACCGACTTCAAGGAGCCATCCCCCTCTGAAGTTGATGTCCACCTCGGCTCTTCCTATGAGCCTTACCCCGAGGTCGAGGATGTCTACATCCTCGAATTTGAGGAGGAGAGACCCACTAACTTTGATCTTCATTTGAAGGATCAAGGCCCCCACCCGTGCACTAATGAAGTGGGTGGAAGCTCAACGTACACCCGCTAAGTGTGGAGGCACCTTCCCATTTGATCCGGGACCGAGATAGAAGACAAAGTCCGCCCCGGAGTTCTCCCTGCACCGCTAAATGAAGTTAAGGATATCTTCATCCTTAAATTTGAAGAGGAGGCTCCACCAAAATTTGATCCTCGTACCAAGATCACCCACCTCAACACTTCCACTGAAGAACGATCGGTGGAGTTTACACTTTCAATCCTAAGTGTTGAGGCCACATTTCCTTTTGATCCGGTCCGTTCTTCATTGCTAGATGATGCCCGCCCAACCCACCCGTTGAAGCCGACTTCAACGTTCATATTCGATCCCGGGATGACTTCACGGTGGTTATGGTCTAGCCAAAGACCTTAAAGAAGGGCCGCTTTCCAGGAGGCAGCCGGATTTCATTTCGTGTCCTGTCTTTAAATCTGTTTAGTTAGATTTTGCATTGTTTTCAGATGGGCTATGTTGGCATTCTGGACTTGCCCTTTACGCCCAATGGTGGCGTCTGTGTTGTGAATATTTTGGAAACAGGTAAGCCCCTCTGAAAAAGGGATGGAATTAGGCACAATTACAAAGGAACTCTCTGGCGAAATTTCCAAGAGGACCTTCATCTCCAACGATTGAAGGTAGCACCTCAACGCCCCCTCCCACTTGCAATTGTGCGGGCACCCTATCTTCCTTCCACATCTTATCGGGGAGTACTCGTTTCACCCTTCCTTTAATATTTGCCCACAACGACTCCACTATTTTTATTTCCTGTTTTTGGTTTTCGTTCTCCTTTGGTTTTGTTTTTGCTAACCCTTAACTCCAGTTGTAGTTTGGTTGCTTCTAGTGTTTTTATGCAGGTGCACCTTCCAGTCCACACCGCAACTAAGCTACGCTACTTGAGGCTGAAGCTCAAGTGTGGGGAGTTCTACAAACTGATAGCAATAGCAATCTCAGGGGAGTACTAGTTTCTTTTAGTTTTCGTTCTCTCTTCTCTAATTTTGAATCTGCAAATATGGGGATAGCTGATGTGGTATAATGGTGTTTATGTCCCTTGTGTTTCCTCTTTTGCCTGCTTCCTGAAAAGGTCTTCTGAAACCTTCCCCGGTTTGTTTAGTGAACAATGAGGACATTGTTCAAGTTCAGTGTGGGGGAGTGACCTTTTCGGCGAAGTGCGTGCTTAAATGTTAGATCTCTCTGCTCATCTTGTGATTGTCCAAAATAAAAAAAACTTGGACCCTTGTGTTGTGAGTTGTTCTCATTAAGAACATAATACTATATGAGTTGTGGGATAAATGCTTAAATTTTTCTTTTTGATTGCTTTTGAGGAGCATTTTACATGCGGTGTGGCCAAGTGATCTTATATGGTTGGATTTTTTATTGTTTGGGGTTCCTTCTATCTTCTTTCTTAGGGATTGCTAAGGGGTGCTTCTTTGTGAAAATCCATCAAGGGACTTGTGAGACGCCATTGTTAACCAACAATGAGAGTTGAGTGTTCTTAAATGCAAAGGCTTGATGCCAAAAGTTTTATCTTCTCATCTCTTATGCAAAAGTGAAACAAATGCATAAATCTATTTTTCCTTTTGTTTTCTTCTCAATGCCCATTCTTGAGAGAAGTTGGACATGGTAAAAGCTCTCCAAGTCACCTAATCTTTAGAACTTTGAAGCACTTGGATCATACCCCGAAACTCTAGATTTTGTTTTGCCCTAAGCACACCCATGCCACCACTAAGAGATGGTTCACACTCCTCAAAGGTTTTAATCACTTTTTGCTTCTTCTTTTATCCTACAATTCATGTTAGTGTTTGTTAGTCTTGAGCATTCCTTACTTGCATGGGTGCTTGGTTTTGCTTGAGGACAAGCAAAAAGGTAAGTGTGGGGGTGTGATGAGTGTCTAAATGAGCATGTTTTAGGGGTTGTATTTCATATGTTTAATCAACACTTTTCATGCTCTTTCTCCACTCTAGCTTGTTTTCCTCTAGTTTTGTTTTTCATTGGTGTTTTACACATTTATTGTTTAAAAAGGAGAGTAACATAGCTAGGTAAATTAGACAAGAGACGAAGAGAGGAACGCGTGGGCGCAAACGGATCCAAAATCGGAGTTAAAACGAAGAAGATACAGCGTTTTGAAGTTAGCCTGACTCCGACCGACCTTGCAAGGTCGGTCGGGTCCAAATTTTACCCAGATTTGCGTTTTTGCAAGCTACTGGAATCGACCGACCTTAGGACCGACCTTGCAAGGTCGGTCGAACTTAAAAACGCTCCGAAAATTGCTAGACTCCGACGACCCTAGGACCGACTTGCAAGGTCGGTCGGGTCGAAAATTAGCCCAGAATTGAGTTTTAAAACGGGAATTTTGGGGACACTTCTCCCCATTCTTCAACCACGACTCCACCAGTCAAAAACAGAGAGAAAGAGGGCGAAAAAGAAGGGGAAGAAGAAGAGAAAGAAGAGGAGAAAGAAGAGAAGAAAGAGCTCACCTTCTCCAAAGCTTCCAAGCTCCATTAATGGCTTCTTCTTCTCCCTTTTATGCTTTTCTTTTCTCTATGGCTGTGTAGAATCATTTGTAGCTAGGGATTGAGGATTTTTTCCCAAAATCCCTAAACTCCATTGTAGATTCTTGAACTCATTTATGGTTTTATTTTAGTCTTTGAGCTTAATGAAGATGATTATTGAGTGTTTATGACTTCTAAACTTGTTGCTCATGATTTGGGGATTTGTTAAGGGTTTTGCTCAATTGTCTTCTATGTGTTAAATTGGTTGGTTGGCCTACCGATTAGTTTAGCATTATTGTGGGATTCTATCAAATGTTATTCAGAGATAGAAACCTAAACTGTTGAGACTCTAAAACGGTGTGTTTCTTTTATTTTGGTTTTACTTTTTTAGTTATGAGACACACAACTAATTAGTCACAGAAACTAAACTGTTATTAGACTAAACTGTTTTTGCATTTTTGAGATTAGACTACATGCAACCTTAGTGGAACTTGAGCTTAGTGCTATCGATGACCCGGGGCTTCTGTTAGATGAATGAGTCTATTTACAATTTTAATATGGATAGTAGTGCCTATGAGTAGGTATTATGTATTAGTGTTATTGCTTTAGCTATGACGTTAAGGTTCCCGTACATGTTAGCTAAGTGGAGGACTGGTGGTCACACTATTGCAAATATCCATCCGGGCTAACCTATCCTAGATAGTTAGTTTAGTGTTTATTGCTTTTCTTTATTTCTCCAATTACAACCCCAAAACACCAAAAACCCTAATTTACATTTATGCACTTTTGTATATATCCTCTTGCACATTTACTAAGCTTATAATTAGCTAGACAGTTACGAAGTCCCTTGGATACGACCTTGTTGTACTACAATGATTGGGTTCACTACCATAGCTAGTAGAGTAGTCTCACACTATTTTGCCCAACATGTATCCCATGACAATCGCTATCAATCTAGGAGTATCTCCCTTGCGGTCTCTTTAAACACAAACCTAATCCCTCACCATGAGAGTAATTGGCACCATACCTTTGCTGATTCAAGGCACAAGAAAATAACGTGCGTTGTGTTCTTACGACTCTATTGCAAAATGGGCACATGAAGGTATCCCTTCCTCTGTTTGGTGTTCGCCATTCACCAGCTTTAAGTAGACTTCTTTACTAGTAAATTTCATTCCTGGTTGATCTCTTACAATATCGCCCCTCTGTTCCCTCACAGGAGATATTAAGCTAAGAAATCCTCCAGTTCATGAGCTAGTCTGTCCTCATATGTAAATAAGTTCCTTCTTCAGTTTAACTTCCATCTTCATCCGTGAGTATTCCAGTCACCTATCTCCTCCCTTTGCTTGACTATTGGTAGACAGTTTAAAGAGCCTTGGAAAAGCATCTTTCAATGGGCCAATACTGGACCACTCATCCCACCAGAAGTCTATATCCCTCCCATCGCCCAAGCATAACAGTAGCTTACTTGATAGCAAATTTCTAAGTTTTTGAAGTCCCTCTATTGTTGTGATAATTGCCGCCCATAGTCCTCTCAATTTAAACTCGGCCATTGTGTCTATCCCATATAGTTTATTCTCCGGTCCGTATATAGAGTAGATAGCTCTCTTCCAAAGTGCCTATGAATTCATTGAGAACCGTCACCCCATTTTGAGAGCAGGCTCATATTTTTGGCTTTCATGTCAGTGAATCCAATACCTCATGTCTCCTTTGGTCTAGCCAGCTTCATCCATGCTACTGGCACCAATAATTTCTCAGTATTTTCCCCTAGAAGAACTTTTTTTGTAACTTGGTTAATTCCTTTATGACCTCTACTGGAAATATGAACAAGCTGGCATAGTATAACGGGATAGTGTCGAGTACCGCTTGGATAAGAACGACCCGTCCAGCCTTAGAGAGACTATGGGCTTTCCAGTTTGAGAGTCCATTTTCCACCTTTTCTAATACCGATTCCAAGTTTCTTTTCTCCCCGCGTTAGCCCCCAGTGGGCATTCCAAGTATGTAGTAGGCAACTTGCCAGTCTTGTACTTCAGAATGTCAAAGACCAATTCTTCTTCTTCTGCATTTGTATTGATGTAGTACGCTATTGATTTCTCCAGATTCATTTTTAGTCCACTCATATCCATGAATGCTATCAAAATCCGACACAACCCAACAAGTTCATCTAATGAGATCGAGCAGAATAGAAGGGTATCATCAGCGAACGGGAGGTGGGTGGTCTAACTTCTCTCAATCCAATTCGTAGCCTTGAAAATTGGTTATTTTCTACGGCCTTCTCGGTTAACCAATGAAAAGCTTCAGTTGTTACCACAAATAAAAACGGGGATAGCGGATCCCCTTGGCGTAATCCTCATTTGGGTTTGAATGGCTTGGTGGGGAGGCATTGACTAGTCTAGTTATTGTTGCTATTGAGAGGCATTCTCCGATCCAATTTCTCCATCTCGTACCAAAACCCATCTTTTCTGCATTTGATCGAAGAAGGACCAAGAAACAAAGTCATAAGCTTTCATGATCAAGTTTGAATAGCACACATTTTCTCATTGTCTTCCATAACTAGTGCACCCCTTCATTTGCAATAAGTGGGCCTTCTAGGATGCTCCTTCCTCAAACAAACACATATTGAGTTTCACCTATGAGTTTTGGTAGAACCTTGCTAATTCTCAAGGCCAAATTTTTTGCTACAACAATGTATAGACATCCCACCATGCTAATTGGGCGGTATCCGTTCAAATTTTGTGCTTCTCTTTTTTCAGAATCAGAACAATCCAAGTGGTGTTGATCTCATTGTTCATCCTTCCTTTCACAAAGAATTCCCAAATGTCCCTTCCAAACTCTGCTACAAGTATTCCTCACATTCCTTTAATAAATCTCATGTTACATCCGCCATAACATGCGGCTTTAGAGCCATCACATTTCCAAACTACATCTTTTATTCTTTTAGCGTTGGTTATACTCTCTAGGTTCTCTGCCTTTGTACTGGACAGATTAGGATGTGGTCCTACAGGGGGGCCTACCACCGGTTTACTATCCGTTGGAACTTTTGTCGATTTCCCCATGATGACTCAATCTACACGCGAATGAAGTCCATGAAGAAATGTTGGAACCTTGTGTGTTGTTGATGATAGAGTCCTTCCATGTGCACGGAGTCCCTCGAGCAAAATGACAAAATTTGCTGCAACAAGCATAGAAGATGGTGAAAGAGTTTATCTAACCAAGAGTGTCTGTCCGATGCCAAGAGAGTTCGTTCAACCAAGAGAGTTCGTCTGGCGATTTACAACTGAACATGATTAGTCGTTGTAACCATCTTCAAATTTCATGGCCAAAGAACATGTCCCAAACTCCCATAATGTCTATATGTCAGCATTCATCTCCCTTGGGCCTTCACCACAACCTTAAGAAAAGTTAGGTCCAAAATTTAAGGACCAGTCTCCTAAATTTTCAGAAATGGACTCCCTCAATGGCTCCAAAGGTTGTGCTATATAAAGATGGATTATCAATTGTAGTGTGTGCTTTTCCGCCCCAATACTTCCTATACTAGGGAAAAGTCACCAGAAACAAGATACATGTCGCCTATTACATGCTCCAATTCATATATTTAGTTGTTTAGAGCTTTTGCACTTATTTCTCCATATGTTGTATTGATCTATTCACTGATAAGTGAGTGTTGGAGTAAGGTAGAGTTTTTCTGCCTAACCTCAAGTGTGAGATACTTTCTTGTAACCCTAAAAGTTTATCAATAAAGTTTCTCCTTCTTGTATTGGTATTTTTGTTGACGGACTCCGATTTCACCGAAAGAGTCAAAGTGTTTCAACAACTTACATCTTGGAACACTTTGAAGATGACCCATCAATTGACTACTTCCACTTCCCGAGCTAGTTTGTATGGGTCTAACAACCCATAAAGACTACGTCAGCACCATCTATCCTATAATATTGACTCTGTCCGTCACATTTCGATCGAGAGAGTCTGTCCCAAGTCTAACAACCCAGACAGACTCCGTCAGCCACACCGATCGTACAATATCCAATCTATACAAGGACATGAAGAACTTTCTCCTCTGCGCCCTAATCTACCCGGGATCCTTGATGAGTGTATTGCCCACTGTTAATGATTGGATCAACTTTATTTTTTCTTTAGATCATAGCTCTACAATGAAAGTATGTGGAGTTGATATCTAGAATCTTGATGATTTTCTCCCTTGATATTGTCTCCAATATATTTATTTCTTCCTCAAACCCATTTCGAGTTCTGTCATAGCTTGTTGCCTTTTGTGCTGGTCTAGATCTTGCCCTTGCTCTCCTCATCTTTTTATCCAATTCTTGGCAAGTCTGTCCACGCTTTCTCAACTTGCTCACTGATCACACCAAATACCTCTCTCTATTCTATCTTCTAAGATCTCCTTTAAGTGCTTCAATTTTCTTTGGGTATTACTTCCTTTACACATTCTCCATTTATGGCGAACAAAGTCATTAAACTGAGGGTGCTCCAGCCATGCATCCATAGAGAAGGGTTTAAGTCCCTAGTTTATGTTTAACGTCTGTATTACTAGCATCATATGGTCAGAAAAGCTTCACTCTCTAGCTTCCAGCCTTATATCTTTGTATCGGACTAGCCAACCTTCATCAACAAACACCCTGTCTATTCTGCTACAGCTAGAGTTGTTGGTCCATCTGAATTTTGTGTTATGTATTGGAATCTCTGATAATTCCATGTCATTAACCCAGTTTTTGAAATCTATAACACCTCAATTCATCGTGCCATTCATTCCTCTAGATCGGTCCTCCGGCCCTTGAGACTTCATTAAAAAGTCTCCCATCGCTAGCATCGGTTTATCACACCTTACTTTTTCTTCTCGAATCTCATCAACACTCTGAGCCTGTTGTTAGCATCACAAGGGCCATACACTAACAAAATGGCAACTTCAAAATTGTCTTCCAGAATTTTGACTTCCAATAATATCAATGTTTTCCCTTTACTCTATGTACCACCTCTATATCTTCTTCATCCCAGATTGACAGTAATCCTTCAGACCTCCCTTCTGCCTCACTTCTTTCTTCCCAGCCCATGCTGGTCTTTTTTTTCCAAAATTTTGTTATATTAGGTGCTTGGGATTTCGCACTTTGAGTTTCAGTTAGCTCTACTAACGCTAGCCCCCTTTTCTTCACTTCCCTTCTGATCTTCATGGCTTTATGCTGGGCTCCTGCACCTCTGATGTTCTAAACTGCCAGTGTTACCATTTCTATTTCACTCCTTTGCACTATGTAATTGTCAATCAATCTTGATAGATTCTCCTTGCTTATTGGTCGTCTGTTATTCCACACCCAAACTCCGTATACATTAACATACATTCATCTACTTCTTTGTCTGTGTTGATGGGGTATGCGACTGTGTGAATGCTCTCTATTTCATTCCAACCTTGTGGTGGGGTATTATGTATTAGGTCTACAGTTAGACATATCCCTTTTGAGGTATTGTTAGTATAATTCCCTTGGCCCACATTAACCTTTTTAGGATTTTCCCCTTAATTACTCTGGAAAGTCAACGGAGTGACAGGAGTGGTACTCGAGAGGTGTTAGGGAATGAGTTGGACCTTGGTTGTGCAGTAGATGGTTCAGAGAATTTGGTCCCGGAATTTATGCTGGAACAGGTGGATGAAGAAGGGGATGGTGAAGCTCTTAGAGCTGTTTGAAGATCCAGAGTTTCCCCCTAGCTTTGAGCCGGGTGTTGGGCTACCTCAGCCGGCGCGATGCCCCGAGGAGGAGTTTGTCAAAGAGGAAGCAAGACAAACTCTATTGCTGGCGAAGAAGCTTGGATGTCAAGTGCGTGATGAAGGGCTCGCTCTAAATAATTTTGAAGAGATCATTCGCGAGCACAGAGCTAGTTCTCGGCAACGAAGTCAAGAGTCTAAGGTTGCGGTTGAGGCCGATGTCATGTTCCATCTCTAGATGCAGTGCTAGAAAGAGTGTGGGGTCTAGAAAAGGCCTAGTGGAATTTAGTAAGTTCTCTCGTATTAGTAAGGCTACAATTAGAAGCAAGAATAGAGTTAAAACGAGATAGTAAGGAGTGTCTTGGAGTTTGCTTGCTAGGCTAGAGAGGTATGTGTGTGGTGTTTTTTTTCTATGTTCTAGCTTTTGGGTTGTTGGTTGCTTATGCGACTTTCTAGACTTATGCCTATTTTCTGGCCTTGTGTCCTCAATTATTAAAAAAAAAACTTTGAAACTATAGACCTCAGAATTACTTAGCTTGCTATGAGACCTACATGCAGCAAACACGAAACTCGTTCGCTACCACACAATTCTTAGGCACCAGACACAGGAAGTAACATATAGATTAATGGACCGAGAGTCTAACTATGTAAGAAAGTGCAAGCCCCGCTAACCAAAGAACCTGGCGGAAATGTTAGAATGCTCTCTATTTTCTTTATTTTTGGCATTGGCTTGTCATTCTTAACTTACTCCCTTATACTGGCGAGAAAGGCGGTATGAGCCTCAATGTCGCCCATCTGCTGACTTCTTAGCTACTTATCAAAAAAGCATTAATAACACTGCAATGAAGTAATTAATTAAAATATTTAAGATTTAATTAGAGAATAGGATCATAAATATTAAGTTACCGAGAGCGGGTATAGACTCTAGGTACTTATAATTATTTACTATAAGATGTAGTGATGAAAATTGTAGACTTGATGTATGTCTAGTCGATTTCCACCGGACCAAACCATACTTTGAAATGGAAAAGTATTTACATGTTTCTGGTAAGAGAGAGAGAGAGAGAAAAAAAAAAGGAAAGTTACGCAAATATGTAAATATATAAGATATGGTGTGCTTGATTTCACGGGTGATAATATTCGGCTGTTGTAATAAAGCTAGTACATATATGGAAATACTGATTGCCACTTTGATCGATCAATGTACTATGCTTTTTGTAAAGAAACTTATATGGATGAACAGAGACAGGAGGATGGGTTATGCTGGTTTTGATTAGAGGATAGTTATGCTGGTTTTGATTAGAGGATCAAAGATTATTGTTAATGCATCTTATCCTGCAAAAGTGTCGATTCTATTGAACCTTCAATCCTTTTTTTCCTTTCCATTTTGCAACCTATATAATGCATGGAAATGGTCCAATATTAATATATTATCAGTATATCTAAACAGAACAGGATAAACTTTACCAGCAATATTGAAATAGAATATGAACGAAAGATTCCCTTTCTTTACACGTAAAAAGAAAAAAGAATCTTCGAATGAGAGAAAAAACACCGAGACAATATAAACCAAAACCCAAAAAGAATCAATGAGATGATGCATTACATAAAGCAAAATCCAAAACCCACCGTTTCTGCTTACCGCACTTTGTGTGGACGTCAAGTTGATCACTCACCTCAAATTTATCAATCACCACAAGCATATTTCACGAACGGTTATATAATAATATATCGATGATTTAACTTGGCAGTGGATTGTCTTGCCTCAAAAAAAAAAACTTGGCAGTGGATTGTGTACGTGCAAAGCTTGCATATGGGACGGCCAACTTGACCTAACCTATCCTCGTTATCATTGACCAGCATTTGATACCAAATCACAAGGAGCCTTACGCGCCCTTAAAATGAAACCCATCTAGAAGGAGATCAATACAATTTTCATCATCTCTAAATGTTGACAACCTCCTCTTACCTACTGGCTTTAGACTTAAAACAATTCTGACTTCTAGGTTAAAAAAAATTCATTTCATCTCTTGTCAATCACACTCAAACTGCCTTCATCAAAGGGAGTGTCATGAGCTAGATAAAGCACACTAGAATTTATATCTCCCCGAGGTGCATGATGAAAGTGGACAACCGAAACAAATTCGCACTACAAGAAAAAGATATTTTAGCTACTGATGAATTGTTACTACACATAGTATCTAAAATTGGAAAATTTGCTACTGATTTGTTATGGTATGAACAAAGTGATTGCTTTTGTGCTACAGCAACTACAATGGTAGCTAAACTTTTAGCCAGTAGCTAAATGTCTACCGCCTTACAAGATTGCTACCATCAATAATAGTTATTTTATCTTTCATTTCGGTAGTTTTAGTAAAAGTAATTTTACTAGCAATATCGGTAGATAAATTAATGAATTGCTACTACTTAGTTGATGTTAATTCAATTATGGTAGCTATTATGCTACTATTTTAGTAACGGTAGCAAAAAGATTCTAATCAATAGCTAACTAGCAACTATCTTAAAAATTGCTATGAGATAAGCGAAATTATGAAATTGCTACTAACACCTGATTACGGTTGCTATTGTACTACTATTTTGGCTATGATAGCAAATATTTTAAACAAGTAGCTAAATTGCTACTATCTTAACTTTTGAAATTGCTACCGACTAATAATGCTGATGAAATTTCAGTTGATATTGTGCTAGAATATAAAAAATGATAGCTAATATTCATAAGCGTTAATAAAATTATTATTATCTTATAACTTAAACATGTGATTACTACACAATTCAGAATACTAACTTATATTGTCGCCATAGTGGATATATTTTCTTCTTATAAAAATATTTTATTTTTTATAGTTTTTTTCAACATAGTACTTTATATATTTTACTTCTTACATTTTAGCTATCGAAATTTAAAAAAGAACTTTAAGTAAACTAAAATTTTAAAAAAAATTAATTAAAACTATACCACTACAAGAATTTATTTATCATATAAGACATATGTAACATGATATATTTTGATACTTATAATATTTTTAATTTTCAAAGTATCGCACGTATTAGTAAATATAAAAAAAGAGTTTATGTAATAATAGTTTAAACTAGTACATATGTTGGTTAGAATTTACAAATTAACATAAATAGTTGTCAAAATAATTTAAATTAGTAAATGATATATATATAAATTTTAAAAATTTTACAGTTTTTATACATTTTACTATATAATTATTTTAATTTACAAAAATCACATAAATAAATAAAATATAAAAATACAATAAATAATAACACTTTAAATTAGTTGACTTGTTGGTTCAAATTTGCAAATAAATACAAACTATATATATATATTTATAAATATTTTAAGTTTTTATAAATGATATATATATATATATATTTATATATATATATATATATATTATATATATATATACATGTTTATTTTAAATTTTATACAATTTAGCAACATATACTTTTACTTTTTATTATTTTGAAGGTACAAAATTAATGTTGTAATATTATGTAAATTAAAATACCAACGTGGTTTAGGGTACAAAACATCAATATATACATGTAGTATATATATATATATATATATATATATATATATATATATATATATAGGCCATATGACCCAATGATTAAGGAAATAACTATCCAAGCCCACCGTCAAACTCCGGTAACAAATGAACAAAAACAGTAGTCCATTCTATTTGGCTACCAATTTCACTAGTATCGCTATCAATTGTGTCGATAGCAAACTAGCCTTATTCTTGTAGTGTCGAATAAGGTTCCTCTAGCATATCCTTAGCTTCCTAAATTTCATTTCGTAATAATTCGTCTAGTGGATCATGCAATATATATGTTTCAATCACCTCCTTCTCATTAAATATTAATGGCGCAGCCACTAGTTTCTTCCAAGGCAAATGCAGGCTCCACTAGGCAGTAGGCATATCAATTTTCACCTACCTATATGTTTTTTAACACGTTCTTATTTCTTCATGATCGACTTCTCAACACCCTAAGCGTCTTCTACCACCCTTTCTTCTCACCTGTTTTTTTTACCGATGATGCCAACTTGTTTAGTGGGGTGGGGGGCCTGCAAACCTTCTTAGAGGCCCCGGTTGTTAGACCTTTACGTATCTAGGCATCTCAATTATATATGACCAATAAACCCAAAAAATGCAGACCTTAACCCCCCCCTTAACCCCCCCCCCCCCCCCCCCCCCCCCCGGTATATGTGGGAAAATCTTTGTCTAAGGAGCAAGTCCTTCTTGTACCAAGGGCGCCCCTTTCTCATTTAGGTGGTTCTCTATGGGGTGATTCATGATTGGCTTCTAGGTCTCTGTTATCATGACCTCCAAGAATTTCAATAAGTCAATAAACAAGCTTTTAGAATCAATGCCCTAGCTATGGATGAAGTATATTAGCCTCTTGTAGTAGTGCAACGTCCATGTGAGAACTAAGAAGATTGAATCTGCTTGTTGGGATCCTCAGGTAGTCACAAATGCTCTAACATACCTTGCATGAGAAAATAGTAGTAAAAAGATATGGCTACTTGATGAGTGCATAACTGAGCATGATTTATGGGTATATTTTGTATCTTTATCAATGATCATCATGCTCATTTCTTCACTTGATCTAGTTTTTCTTAATTTTTTTGTATTATTGTGTTCCTTACACATTTCTTGTTTAAACATAAGTAATAACCTAGCTAGAATAAAAGTAGACAAAGAGAGCAACGTGTGCAAACGGATCTCAAATCGAAGTTAGAAGGGAGGAGCTAGAGCGAAAACAAGATTTGGGTGACTTATGGGTCATGTCCGGGTAGGTGTCTGGGTATACAGGCCCGAACCAAAGCCTGGATGAAGCAAACGTGGGAGTGGTTTGGGTGTTTATCCGGGTAAACATATCCGGGCCAAAGTCGCGACAAGCATTCTAGTTTTTTTATACTCTCATCCGGGAATATGTCTGGGTATTAAACCCGGATCAAAGAAGGAGTAATGCAAGGTGTGCCATGACAGTGTGGTCCGGATCTACAAAGCTGGACACACCTGGACCAGACCCCTGAAGCAGAGAATCGCACAAATTAGAATGGGAAAAAAGAAGAGAGAGGGGCATGTTGGAGCATGGACAAAAAAACAGAGAAAAAAGAAATAAGAGAAGATGCTCCAACTCCATTGAAGCCCTTCTTGAACCTCCCATGGTATTTCTTCTCCCTTTTTATCTTATTTGTGCTATAATGAAGAAATAGCCTCCTTGTACCTAGGGATGGACATTTTACCCCAAACCCCCTAAAACTTCATTATTGAATCTTGAACTCCTTTAATGCTTTATTCTAGTTCTTGTGCTTAATGAAAGATAAGTATTAGAGTATTTTATGCTCTTCAGCTTGTATACATGTGATTTGAGGATTTGATTAGGGTTTTCTCAATGTGTTATCTTTGAGGGTTTCTATGAACGGGTTTGCGGAAGTAGAACCTAAACCGTGGGACTAAATCAATGTATCTATCTTGATTAGGTTCTTGACAAGCCGCTGGATCCTGACTCAATTGGTTAGGATTGGTAGACTAGGATGTGGTTATTAATAATTATGTGTTATCGTTGTTTAGTTATAAGTTCATGAATCGACAGTCGGTAGTAAAGGGTGAAGGGAGGCAATTATATCCATCACAGGTACATCTATCGTATTTAGTTAGTTTAGTTTTATCATTTTTATGTATTACCTGTTTATAAACTCAAACAACAAAACCCCAAAAATTTATTGTATTTATCTATTTATATATATTTGTTTGAACATTGTTAAAATTTAAAGAAGCTAGATAGTTGTGAAGTCTCTGTGGATACGACACTTTTTGTAATACTTCGACTGGGTTCATTGCTCATAGTTAGCAAAGTATATTTATATATTTTACTCAACACTATAGTCAACACCTATAAACAAGAGTTATACCCCAAGATTGAAGCGTGACAACAATTCTGAGACACCCTTTCAGAGAATGATTTAAAAAATAGCTTTGGGGATTGTCCAAGGTTTCTAGTAGAAAGAATACCATGAAAATAGGAGAGATGGACCCACCAAGCTAGAGCTTGAGTATATTGATTTTCAAATACAAGGGACATCTCCCTTGATGGTGGATGTTCAAATGCAATTGTTTATCATATTAACATTGTGAATATATCATATCCTTAGTCTTTCTAAATTATGGGAGACTGTGCAAATGGGTCTTAAGAAAGAAGCCGTTATTGGTTGCAATTCCTCACTTTAGTTTTAATAGTTTCTAAAGAAATTATGGGGGTGCTTTTGGCTCTCAACATCCCTTGACCAAAGAATGGAGTTGGAAGATTGTTGATAGTTTTGATGACATCTTTGAAATCATGATAGCATAGGCCCAAAAGCTCACCACATCATAAAGGACCACCTAGATGAGGGTGAGCATGCTTGTATAAGGTGCAACTTAATACCCCAAATGAAAATTTTATGTGAATGCTTGCCACGAGGGGGTTGGAGTCAACCTTGTAGGTTCTCTTATTGTGTTGGGTATCCCATGGTACCTAAAAGGAAATTTTCTAGTTGAGATCCGCTATATTGGAGGATCTAGGAAGCTTCATAAGTGTTTCACACCAAAAAAAATGTCTAATTTTGAAAGGTTAGTCCCTTCACTGAAGATGTTTTACCTTACTAAGGATGACGGATGTAGAGTTTTGATAACCTAGACGAAAGAGGAGAGCGTAGTCTACAAAGAAGATATGGGAAAAGCAAAGAGACTTACAAGTTATGAGGTAGAGAAAATATCGGTTATCACGAGCTGACAAAAGAGGCTAGAGAACATATCCATGACAAGCACTAAGAATGGGGATTTAGATTCCTCGTGGGAAGCCCATGCTTTCCTTTAAAAAGTCCACTAGGTGAGCAGTTAATGTTGACGAAGTAAGAGGTGGTAGCACATTGCTTAATCCAAATGATGAACTTAGAAGGCATATGTTGTAAAGCTAAAGGGTTGAGTGAAGCAAACTCCAGATAAACCTTTCGAATATTAACTTTGAGCATGTTCCAGGGAGAAGTTAGATATATTGTCATGCTTCACAAGACTGGAGCAAGATAGATGTTGTAAGGAAGAGTTCCCTTTAACGAAGGTTGCTTTGGCTAACGAGGGATGGGAGGAGATCTTTAAGCCTACTGGCTACAATTTTGCTTAGACCTTGTATAAAGTATTGTAACAGGATATGGATCTGAAGTTGGACGAGGGACGAGGTCACTCTTAGGAAAAGTGAAATGAGGGTGGTACTAATCTCAGAAAGGAATGTACCACCGTGAATGAATCTTTTAATGGCCTTACAGAAATCTTCCCTATAATTGACTAAGGAGGTGTTCGGTATAACGTTGCATAAGCAGCGTTTGTCAAATATCTTGGTGTGGTTAATAGTTACAGATATGATTAGCTAATGTCAAGAAGACAAATAGGATCAAACATTTAGTTGAACAAATAACATATTGACATGTGTAAACAAAAAGTAGAGATTAATCCCACATTCATCTCCATTTGGAGATTAAACTTACAAAAGAACGGGATCTAAGGTGCTTAGAAAAATTTTGCATTGTAATAGAGAACTTATCTATCTAATTATATTTAAATACTCATAAAATACATATTTTTTCAAATTAGAATATTTTCAAATATGTACAAGAGAATAAGCCATCACGCATGACGCATATGTAAGTGTGTATAGTTTTTCTTTCTCTCTTTTTTTTTTCGAAAAACGTAAGTGTGTATAGTTAGTCGTATAGTGCACCATATATAAGATGATACCCCTTAACTTTATCAATCATGTGACTCGGGCCGGAGATATAGTATTGTCAATTATTCTTTCACGAGGCCTAATGATACGATCCAAACAAAAGAATCACAAGTTGTTGTGTTTACCTCGTAGCTCAACACAAGTAACATTCCCGAGAATCTTCCGCTAGTATTATATAGTAGCGTATAAGCTCGGGGTATGAGTATGACTAGAAATCTTTGAGTCCCGTGAACCAGGCCCTTGAGTGTACATGGACAAGTTGGTGTATTAAAAATTAAGGAGAAGGTTGCCGGCCGGGACAACAATTAAGGACAAAACCAAGGAGATGAAAGAAGGCTGATATATTAATTATAAGCTATGGTGAAAGTGGGTAATTTGGTGAGTGGGAGACTGACTAGTAGCTACTTGCTATTAGTGAATGCGCACTTCGGGCTTACAATTATCATGGATTGTGTGCGACCAGGGACCACCATTCGTCACATGTTTATGGTCTCTTATTGCATATTCTAGCTTTAAGTCCTCAAATCTGAAGGTCTTGGAACACTTGGGATAGACCGTGATATCTACCACTAAGTTTAAGCCTCTTTTTATTAGCACAATTTCCTTGGTTACGGCCACTCTTGCTCCTCTACTCCAGTTGACCTTCACCTCTTTCCAGTTTCTTTCTAACACTGCAATACATGCTCTGCTTCTCATAGCAGTAGCAGTGTTCCTTCCAAAGTTGGCTTCCATCCTGCTAACACTACCCATCTTCCGTATTTCACCTTTTTGTTCACCATCTAATATTTAACCAGCCTTGCGAATAGTGCATTTTAACTCTCTTTAAACTAGATAAATGCAAAGTCTTTATCCTAGATACATCTTCTTCCCCTAACCCTAACCCTCTGGTTTATGCTTCATAGCTCGATTCATGTTCTTTTTTGGATGTCACCTGCTATATCGTACGTGTTCTCCTTCTTGGACTCTCCAACTCTCTCTTTGACGCTTTTACCTAAGAGTCTAAGACCTTGCCCCCATTCTCCAAATCTTTCTGTGTTATCCTACGTGCCCTCCCTAACAGAAACCAATTACAGGACCGTATACGCATTACAGAGGGGCTTTTCAGAGGAGACCGCAAACTCAGAAGATGTATATATACTAAAAAAAAATGTATATATATTAGCCACCATACCTTAACCTATATTTACTGAACCAACTATAACAGTATTCAGTGTAAAAAAAAGTGTAAGAAAAAGAAAAAAAAAAGGAAAAAACTATAACAGTATTCTTAAATGCTGACGGATGTACAGGACACGCCCTAAAATCCTACTTTAATCATAACTACACAGATGGACGGAGATGATCAAGTCTACTCTTTTCACGACCCATAGATTCTCACGGACCCACTAATTCCTTGCCGACATATAGGACAGGTGGCGTCCCGTGCTCGCTCAACTGCTAAGGCGCACAGTTGACAACACACCTTATGTCCACAAGGAATGAAAGCTGACTGGTTACGACGCGTGAGACACACCACGCATAGCTGCCCCTCCGGGACTTCTCCTTCTTCCTCCACATCAACATCAATAACTTGTAGTTGCCCAAGTGTGTGTAGTTCTTCACGCCCCCTTCTAGCTTGCTTCCAAGCCCTCCACTTCCTCCAGTTCCTGCGGAAGATGCCAAAAAGATCAGGAAAATCGTAAACGACTAGTTAAAGAAAATGCTTGTTTTTGTTGCACAATTGTAACTAGTCTTCACTTCCGGTAGAAACCATGTCTTTAAAAAGAAAACAAAAAGGTTAAGCGGCGTAACCATTCTGTGATACTGGTAACAGGACGTAAAAGATTGATTGCTTCCTTCCAGTTTTACTAATGAAATATCCATCTAATGGATTATACAAGCTTAATGGTCACTCATTTACAACACCTGTCAATCAGTAGGTTCAGAATCGTCTTAACTATACCTTACAAGGGAGTACCCAAGTATCCCAACTGACACTGCTCCAACGATTATGCCAGTCCACTTTAAGAGCCTTGCAACTTTTGAAAGTCTCGCCACCATTTCATCTTTTGACATCTCAGTTCTGGAGAAACAAACTCCATTGGGTCAGATCATAAATTGTTAAAAAGCCAAAACAAACAACGTTGAAAATCCACTTCTTTGTAACAACATAGATATATACTTCATATAAAGAACATAATGTGATTAAACGAACAGATGACATTCAGAAATTCCAACAATAACAACCTATCAGGAGTGTCGAGTTACACAAGTCTAAAAGCCTCGAATACTCACAGAAAATAGGGTATACTTCCACAAGATTTGATTTCTAACACACCATCTTTGGAGCTGCACAAGCCAACAACGGTGATATCCTTCCCCACTGGAAGAATCTTCTCCTCCTCGATCAATCCAATCTACGATAATATTCCATCATAACATGATTCAAACAAAAAAAAAGGCATAGAAAGTAAAATGATAGTAAACTATAACAAACACATACAAGAGAAAATCAATCAACTTTCAAGTATTGAGTCGTGTGGACAGTTTCACATCTATCATTATAACTATTAGATGTATATCAACTAAAACCAACTTACCAAGTGAAAATGAAAACAAATATTGACAAAACAACTAATAAAAAAAGTGCATACAACTCCATTTCACACAAGCTAAACAGTTCAGATAAAAACTTCAATAGAAAATCAATAGAAAAAAAAAACAAATAACGAAAAAAATCCGCTTGTTTTGTATGCTTCTGCAACATTAGATCTATCTGCGATAAGGTTGGTGAATAACTCACAGGATACTCCCGGCCAAAGAAGGCCTGCAACATTGTAAAGGGCGAGGGTTTGAGTGGCTTTATATCATGAAATACTGTCTTCAATGGCAACCAATGTTTGGACCCTTCCATATCAACGGCAATATGATCAGGTTGAATCCTATCGCGTAACACAAATGGAACCTGCAAAATACTTAGGAAACAAAATAATAAGTAATGATATAAATATAATCCCCAAGGGTCCACAACACATTGAAAGGAATTTCCATAAAAAATCACTACATTTCAAACAGACTTAACAAGAATAGTACAAAAACAAGGAATCGTGTCAGCTCTAAATCTTTGACACATCTACTTAATGTTCCACAATAGGTATCTGTAGTAAACGAAAAGAAAACATAGCCTTGATAAGTTATAAACTTAAGTTATCTCTATCCAAACTTTGAAAGTTGGTAGTTTCATGGATATTCTTTAAAAATAGTTTAATGGATACAGTTCAAATATAGTAATGCGGCCAACACGTGGTCACTATTAAATATTTTGATACACCTGCAATAGAGTTTCAGTGTGCATTAAACCAAGCATTTGTTTTTCAGCTAACTTGCATATTGTAGACAGAAAATAGACACATTCAAGGACACAAATCCATATTCCTCCACGGAAACAAGCTTTTTACCACAAATTAAATGAATCAAATTAAAGTATGAGAAGAGTGGTAATAAGTGTCTATTTTCTATCTACAATATGCAAGTTAGCTGAAAAACAAATGCTTGGTTTAATGCACACTGAAACTCTATTGCAGGTGTATCAAAATATTCAAGGACACAAATCCATATTCCTCCACGGAAACAAGCTTTTTACCACAAATTAAATGAATCAAATTAAAGTATGAGAAGAGTGGTAATAATTGTAACTATAACAGGACAAAGCAATGATTGAATCACAAAAGAAAAATATATAGAGGCTGATGGATTCTGGAAATGAAGAAGCTTGATAAGATTCTTAGTCACCACACACTTAACCCTCCAGCTACCTAGCCCTAAGCAGGGCTAAACTATCAACCAATAGCCACTACCAAGCGCAAGAACATGAAAAAAAAAAAAACACATTTGATTTTGGACAGCAGATGGACGCACCATGGACCTTGGTTGGGCTTTTTTTTTATGTCAGAAAAAAGGCTAAGAATATTGCCACTTTCAGAAGGGCTGTGCAAGAATCTGATGAGACCATGGTGGAAAAGTGGATAGTAAGAAACAACTGGGCAGTAAGAGCAAAGGGGCTGTGAACAAGAGCAGCAGCAGCAGCACATAAGGTTCTCTAGAGCTGGTTATTTAGGAAAGGGCAGTAGCAGCTTGGGGAACTCCTTTTGGCCACTAGTGGTTTAGGTAGAGTTTACCCTGAATACACAGAGCTCGTCTCTGATTTATCATCCCTTGTTTGTTCTTGCATTCCCAGCATTGTACCCATGAACTATGGTCTTTTGGCCTCTATCATCAATATTAAAAGTTAGGTCTATTCAAAATCAAACTAGAGCTATTCCAGTGGTGTCCCCATAACTCTTAGAAAATATCAACACCTTAAAATCTAAGAAACCTATATGGAGAATAGTCCTAATTTCATTAAAGTGGATTTGCATTAGAAATGATAATAATGAAGGAATTTAAACTTTTTTTGGGCTAGTAATTTCATTGGACCTTGGGGTTTGAAACAGAATAGATGGATGCATAAAGTAATAGGAAGCAAACTCATGCCAGGATCAAGGATGATATAAACATAGACCAAACACTTCAGGATTCTGTATCTGATGATGAGGCAGGATAAATGTAGATGCGGTCTATTTAGTAAAAATGCAGATCAAAACCTCCTATTGTTGAAGGGCAAGCGCTGGTTATGTACACTATTTAACAGTACTGCTGAAACCCTAAAATACCGTTAATTTGACCCATGCCTATTTGTAACCCAATTTAAAAGATCCATGAGGAAGCAGTTAGATCATAGAGTTACTCTTTTCGAGCTTTTGACAAATAAATGTTCCTTGATCAAATAATTTAATAGATGAAGTCAAAGTACACAGCAACTGTAAGGATGTGATCATCATTACCGATCTCGTGTAGGAAGAAGACTCTTCTTTCCATGAACGCGAGATTATTGATTTCAAGTCAGACGTCCATGGAATTAGACCCCTCCATTCACTATATATACACTGCAAACCAGAAAAGAAAAAAAAAAAATTTGTCAACAAACAGAATATGCAAATACCCTATAGCTCGAGTGCTGGAAATTTTCTAGGCTCAAAGCACGTAGAAACATATAACCAAATTCCTTAAACCAATGAGTAAAATCAGGAGAGAAAAGTACTGATTGACTGCTTTGGATGATAACAGCACTCTCTCCGGACCCTTTTGCACATAGAACACTCTGACTGGGCCAAAAGCTTTTCTTGGCACCTTCAACCGCTGACTTCGCCTCAATCGTACCCCGCAAAATAACCAGCATCGACCCCTCACCATCAGCTTCTCCTGAGGCGGATTTGATGAATGAACGTAGGTCAGATACAGAGGTGGAAGGGGCTGCGTTAACCTTGCGGAGAGCGGAGGACGTACTAGCATATTTCATTAGACTACGAACAGCAAGATAACCCAAGCCGACCCCAACAATTGCCCCATCAGTTACTTGCACCAATTGCGTCAAAATTTGTATCGTTACTTGATCGGCGGAAGACATTTTCAAATTATGTCGTCGCAGAGGCAAACCAATGCGTAGAAGAAGTTAGGGTATTTCTGGAGAAATCTCAGTAAAATAGGGCTTTTTTTCCCGACGAGGCACTGCAGGTGTGTAGGTGACGAGACTGGAGGTTGAAGAAGAGAGGTATTTAATGGGAAGCATTCGTTTCAGTTGGATTTTCTTGCGTTATCAAGGAAACTAATTTATCTTATCAATTTTTATATCTATATGTTTATATATAAATTATACTAATAATTAATAATATTGTTTATCTTTTTATTTTCTTTAGATTTATTTCCCATGATTCGGTAAGCTGAGAGGAAAAAACCAATGTATATATATATCTTTAACAAATAACAGATTTTTATCTAGTTATTAAACTGATAATACAGTACAATATCCCGTTCAAAATCATACCAAATCGCTGAAATCTAGTTTTTCAATTACTTTCGCTCTAATTGACCGTACTGTTTACTATTATATGTCGTTTGACTTCAATTTTTAACATATAAATAATTAATTTTGAAAATTTAAGTTTTGCATATATAAAGTATATAATACAAAATTTAGTTTTGAAAAATTATTTTATCTTATATGCTTAATATTGAAGTGGAAAAACATGTCATAAAGCAAACAGAACAGTTTGACAGAGGGAGTACAAGAAAAAGTTAATAATATATTACCGGGAACCGGTTTTTAAGTCGCACTGAAACTATGTTACCGATCGATTTTCTAGGTGGAGCATAATTAATGGGAAATTTCGAAATGACTAAAAAAAATAATTAGTAAAGGAAAGACATGAATGTTATTATGTGAAAATTCATAAAATATTATTATTGATCATAATAAAAAAGACAATGGTTGGGCATGGTTTTTTTGTGGCAGTTTTGGTTTGGTTTTTTTGGCTGCTGTTTTGTGGTAGTTTTGTTGGTTGTTTTGTGCTGGTTGTTTTGTGGTTATTTTAAAAACTAGTGTTCAGCAGGTGACGGTTTCGTCTGGCTGTTTTGAATAAGTTAGTTTTGTGCAGTGCGTTTACCGTTTTCGTTGTTACAATTAAAAATTTTATTTACATTTTAAAATAATTTTTGTTAATAAAGTTAAAATATATGTAGATATTCAATTATAGTCTTTAGTATTATTATTCTTTATTAATATTTTAGTGACAATTAATTTATAATATGTATACATATTAATTTATAAATAAACTTTTTACATATATTTGAAAAAATAAAGAAATAAATCATTGTATTTAGAGTAAATATATTAGATGTTATATATAAAAATAAAATTTTACGGATTATATATTAGTATTTAATATAACATTTCAAATGTATTAATACTTAAGATTATTTTAATTTTTAATGGAATAAATAATATCATTGAAATGAAAAAGTAATTCTTTCTAATAATAAAATAATTGACTGTAAACGAATATATATATAGCTATCACTTATTATTTTATTATTATATATTGTTTAATTGTTGATAAAATATTTATTTTAAACATATATTTGTATTTAAAAACATATATTCTATTCAATTAAATATTATTTAATGAAATTCAAAAACATAAATTTAAATTTAATACTGGATATGCTAAGAAATGAAAAATAATGTATATTAGCATATAAATTTATTCTTTAATTATTAAGCACGGTATAAAACATATAATAACTTTGATATACTGACAAACCATAATAGTTTGTACAAACAGTTTTGTAATTAATCATTATTTAGCAAGTTGAATACTTATAATTGATATTTCTGAAATATACTACAATATTGTGTACTCTAATAATTTTGATATAATTAAAAGTTTACATCATATTTTTATTAGTTTGCTCTTTCCTTGTAGAATATTTTATTATAATTGATAGATAGTAATAGTTTTAAAATACTATTGATCCGTATCTGAATAAACAATTTAGAAAAACACTACTAGTTTAAACTATTGTTATATTATTTTCATTAATTTATAATTTAGTATACCAATCTTTATAAAAAAAACTAAAAATAAAAAGGAAAAATAAACTAATTTATAATATATTAATCTATATATTTCAATTTAATTTAATTTTGTGTCAAATTTAATATATAATATCATTTTAAAAATATAATTATAAATATTAATATTTAAATTAATTTATTAAAAATTAATTTTTAAATATTAATTAATATTATTAAAATATTGTCGCCCCTTTAATTACAATTTTCTGGCTCCGCCTCTGTTTACGGTATTCATTATATTTGCAGTATAAATTGTTGGTTGTTTTGTGGTTGTTTTGTGTTGTTTTGTGCTGGTATTTTGTGGTTGTTTTAAAAATTGTTGTTCGGTGATGGCGGTTTGGCGTTTTTTGTCAAAAATGTCAAACTCAAAAATGCCACATTTATACCACATATATACCATCACCGAACGCAGCCAATACCCTAATAGTAAATAAAGTAGTTTTAAAGTTCGCAATAGATAAAAAAAATTCACTAAAATTCACAAAACATTAATACATTATAAAATATAGGTAACTATAAGAATATATTTAAAATATTATAAAATTATGAAAATAAACAAAAATATATTAAAATATCATAAAACATTGAAAAAAATTAACTATTTCTTAGATTTTTTCAAAATTATTTAGTACCTTAAAAAAGAATATAGAGTTTTAAACACATAATTTATACTAATTTTTCAACAAATTAGACTAATATAGTACATAATTAATACCAATTAATTACAATAATTAATACCAATTAATTACCATAATTTTACCATATATTTTTTAAATTATTTTTTCTGTCAATTTAATTATGTATTCAAAATAAATTGTTTTAAATTTTAATTAAAATTTTGGAATTTTTAAATTTATATTCTATTTTGCATATTACTTTATGACATAATATAATTTATTTCGAATAAATAATTTAAATTGATAAAACAGGTTATTTGAAAATGTATGCTACAAATTATGGTAATTAATTGGTACTAGTTATGATGCTTAATTGGTAGAATATTTTTGTCTTTGTATTTGTGATCAATGACATAGTGGCATTTCATAAACTTTTGCAAAAATATAGTGACACTGCATGAATGAGCCAAAATTATAGTGGCATTTCATGAAATTTCCTTAATAAATTCCAAAGAAGCGGATTAAAGAACCTAACATTTACGAGTCCATCGAATTGAAGATAAATTTCAAACGTATTTTTTTAAAGAAATTTAAATGTAGAAATAACCTCTCTCATTACAAATATTCTCCTTATTAACTTTCGACTTAAACTAATTCCTAAAATAACACTTCCGAGTTTATTAATTACCAAAGTTGAAATGGTCTCTTCGAGGGACGATTTTACCTTATGGTCGTGCCACCTTAGCGTTTGAGTCGGCGTTCCAGACAGAAGTTGAAATCGTCCTTGAGAAAATGACTTGTGAAATCGTCTTCCCAAGAGAAAATTTCAGTGTAAATCCTACCAGCGCCTATAACTTTAGAAGTCGTCCTCTACATAAATCATTATGAAAGTTCACCTGTTTACAATAATTGGCAGAAAGTCAAGTGTTAGAGCACCACCATGAGCAAAACACAACATGTACATTATTACCAACTTTCACATATTCATTTTGCTCTGCCACTTGTCGATAATCCACAACTTTAGCACAAACATAACATAACAAAAATGAAATAAACTGAAACATACACCAATGAAAATTGCTTACAAAATGATAATTATACAGTCCTTAACTCCAATTGTTTACAAAATGTAATAAAATACAAAGCTATGTCATATACCTCTACAACAAACATAAGTCCTAGTCCCATTAGGTTCAAAATTATCAACCGCTGATGCAATACTAGGATAAAGCGCATGACCACTAAGATCTCCTACATCGAGGTGATGTTAGGATCTCTACCCCTAATAGGGGATCCAATGGTAGATGTGGAACACAAGCCAAGATTTGCAGCAAGCGTCAAATAGTTGACATCCTTGCTCATGTCAACACCAGAAGATGATGCCACATGAACTTTTGAGTTGCTCCCATATAAGCAAACTCAGTGGAGCCAACCTGCAGTGTAGGAGTATTGTCGACTGGAGATATGGGCATGCTACTAGCGATGTTGAATGCATCACCCTCCTGATGAAGGCTTGGCTCAGCAGCTCGACCACGTGCACGTCTTCTTCCTCTTTCTCAACCACACACGACGACCACACCCTTGTCTTTCACCCTAATCTTGTTCCTCTGGCTCATGGTAAACAACTTGATCGGCAGGGACATTTCCAGAGACCTGTTGTGGTCGTGGAAGGACATAGTTCGTGTTCTGGTACTCGTCCCTCATCACCCGTAGTCTGGCAAGAGTGTCGTCGACTTGCATCGCCTCAAGCATGTCGATGACCTCATTTGTGATCTCCCTCTGTACCACAATTTGTTAGATGATAATATAAAAGATATCCCAATGAATAACAATGAATTATGAAAATTAAAGTAACACTTACTCACCATGTACCCTAACAAAGATCCAGTACGACCAATATAATGTTTGGTGTTCCGACCAAACCACTCATTGTATGTGTCACCAGGGTCATTATGCTGAAGCTCAACCACCCCTTTGTGCGTTGGTTCCACATGACGATGTAGTTTGAATGGCGAGTGGCCCAGTTCCAATCCGTCAGCCTCTTACATCTGTGTCGTGGAGGTCTACCCTAGGATTCTCCCCGTCTGTGCTAGGATCAGTCAGTGGCAACTGCATCCTGCCAAACTGGTCCATCACATGATCCAGGAGATTCCACTAAACTATATGAAAACATATAAGCGGCACACGAGATCGTGCAATGTGACGACCAGCCAAACAATATGCAGGCAAGGACTGGGTCATCTCCTCCATGTACGCCTGCCATATAATTTGAAGAAGAGGAAAATGTTAGAATGAATATTAACAAAAGCATGTGAGTACAATAATGAATTTTTGAATAGAAAGATATTACCTGATTTAGATCTGCCTATCAAATTCCTCTCTATATGTGTGTGAGCACGCGTATTTATGGTTGGTCACATCAAACTCCTCATTCCAACGAGTGACAAGTAGAGATGGTGCAGGTGACTATACGGCAGAATAAGGTGACGGATAGGGGCAATGTTATGAAAATCTATGCCACGCCCATATCTGTAGTATTGAAATACCCCAAACCTTGTATGTTGGTTAAACTAAAACATGATATATTAAGACTAAAAAGAGTCTTAGAAACCTTAGTAAACAAATTTAAACAAAAGGAAACACAAATGTGCTTTAAAGTCAATAAGAGCTAAAATGTGCTCTAAGCTTGGGATAAACTTGAGTAAGGCCTAATGAGCTTACCAAGACTTCATTTATATACTAATGAACATTTAAACCAATTACCAAAGAAAACCAAGCTTGAAAACAAGTTAAAACTCAAAATGTGCTTTAAGAAGTCTTAAAGCACGTTTTGAAAAATTGTCTTGTAAATGAGTTTTGAATGGCTAAATGTCCATCATTACTCTTAATATATATGTGTACTATATAGTATCACATTTGGGTGGCTATATTAGTGGGAATCAAAAATTTCACTTCTATGTGCCTTGTATAGGTGAATAGTACTTTTTATAAGCTAATTTGTAACATATGTTGTATTAAGTAATTAAATTGACAAACAAAGACTAAATTACCCTCATTATACTTAGGGGGCCGGTTTTTTAAGGCTTGTGACTCACCACTCTCTATTATGTATAAGTAAGATAAGATAGTAAATAAAACTACTTTTTACCTTTTAACACATAAATATCTCTTAAAGCTTCTATCTTCATCTCTCATTTCCCTTCCTTGCTCACACGGTTTCCCACTCATCTTCTCCCTTCTTCTTTGTTCTCTCACGATAAACCACTACCACCATTGAAACACAAGCTTTGACCACTTGCTAAATCTAGCTCACTTGTCCAAATCAAAAACAAATACCACCAATCTCTTCCTCTCATCAAGCTCTTCATTCCTATCTTCTCAAAACTCCTAGAGCTCCATTTCGGTGCCAAGGTGTTCCACCATTGAAGGAGCTTGAGCTTGGATTTCTACATATTATTACTCTCCTTTACTTCTAGGTAAGGAATCTCAAACAAAAATCAAGTTTCCTCTTGTTTTTGTCATGTCCGAAAACACATTGATATAGCTCATTGTGTGACTTTGTTCTAGCTTCATTTCAACTCTTCATGGACTAGGTGGAGTCCTCTCTTGTTGTATATCCAAACTCTCTTCAAAGAACAAGGTAAAACAACTACATTAATGTTTTGAAACAATGTCAAATTAGGGTTTACAATGAGATGAAGCCTATAGCTTGAATACTCATTATTAGTTGTATATTGTTTAGAACTTGTCAAGGAATCAAGTACTCTATTGGTTTTCTAAAGGAAACAAGAAAGAAGTTATCTTGCAAAAGAGGTAAATCTACTAACCTAATGCTATTTTAATGCCTTAGGAGAAATGAGCTTATAATGCTTATTAAAACTATCTAAAGAGCAAATGGTGAATGACTTAGTAAAGTGTTCTAAGAGACTAGTAAAGGGCATATGTGTATGTTGAGTGTATTTGCAGGTTAAAGGCATATATATTGTGGAAATTCAGTGTTTATGATTTAAGCACTTTAAGGGCCTAAGAGCCATGCATTTTAAGGGCCTAAGTGCCATGCAAACTATATTGTGCACTATGTTGTAATGTGGTGTAAATTTGGTGAAATTATGTATGTGAGTGTTCTTGATGATTTTAGATGATCTTGTGTGTTTAAAGGAGAAGGTAAAGTGTTTGGGCTTAGTAATGTTCTAAGGGAACCCATGTCAAATTTAGGTAAGAAGCAAGAAGTTTTAAGTGTTTACATAAGGTTTGGTGAGTTAGAAAGTGTAGGAGATGAATAAGAAGTTTATGATGTTCTTAAGGAATTTTGATGAACTAGGAAACATCTAGAGTGTAATAAGGACTTAGGCATGATCTTGAGATTTAAGTAGGTACCAAAGTCACTTTGGGACTTAGGTAAATACCTAGGCAAACTTTGGTAAAATAAGGAGAAGTGTACACTAGGAAAAGAGTTTCAAGAAGGAGATAAGGAATTAGTGTGAGAGATGATGCTTGGGAGATGATGTTAAGTTAAGGAGAAAGCATTTTGGGATAGTAGTTGTCTTAGGTAGAAACACCATCTAGGAACCTAGTATAAATAACATAAGTGTTAAGGAATTTTTACAAGGAAATAAGTAAATGGTTTAAGGATTAGAAAATGAGTTTCATGGATGTTGTATGTGGATGTAAGGTTACCAAATGTTGCTAGGAAGCATTAAGGCCTTAGGAGAAGTTTGGTGAAGAATTGGCAAGTTTGGTAAGTTTAGTAGGCGACCGACCCAGGGGCCGACCCAGTTTTTGGGTCGGTCGAGCCTCTGTAAAATGTTAGGAAATGTTCGGTGACGGTCCGACCCAGAAGGGTGGGTCGGACATGGGTCGGTCGAGCCTCTGTAAAATGTTTAGGAAAGATGTTCGCACATGGACCGACCCAGAATGGTGGGTCGGACATGGGTCGGTCAAGGTAAAGTTTTTCAGACCCGAAGACCACTGGGAGGGTCCGACCCAGTTGTGGGTCGGACGGTGGGTCGGTCGGACCAAAACATGTAAAAAAAAAAACAGAAAAGAATGTGACTTATGTAGTTAACCCTAGGGTGTATAATGAAGGTAACCTAGGGTAAGATAGGCATTAAACATGTCATACAAGCATGTTGAATATATAGTAAGTGTGAAGTTAAATAATTAATTAACCGACCTTACTAATGTGTATAGGATTCTCTCAAGGTGGGAACGAAACAAGGCAAGGACCAAGGTATGGTTTTCTTGCAGTCTGTTGCCTAACGGTTTACACCGGCTTGGGTGTTGTTTGTTTTCTGAGTGTTTACAACCTTATAAGATTAAGGCATGAAAAGAGTTTACAGCTGTTATATATATATATGTTGTGTTATTATGACTCCTTTCCCTTGGTGTGTCTAACAAGACCTAAATGTTGCTTGTATGTGACTTGACAAATGTTGTGTGTTCACTAACAAGTGCTAATCGGGGGGAGTGAGGAGTCCGGTATGTTCCGGCCACGCGTGTGATGGATGGGGGTCGTTATCATATCCAGTTCGGCTCCCTAGGTGTATGTTTAGGTGGTATTCCAATTTGGTTTCAACCTTCCCTTAGCTTATCCAAAGCTAGTTTACTGACTCACGTCGGGCCATAGGGGCATACTGTGTTGTTTGGTGTGCTTGGGATCACTATATCCGACACACCTTGGGTTTAAGTCAACCGTTCAAATAACAGGATGGTGATGAGGTAATTAACGAGCTTGGGTAGTTTTGGCAACAATCTCTATGCTCATGGTATGTACTAACTGTGGTGGAAGGATCTTAATGTGAACCGTTCTTGTGGTGATATGTATTGATGATGTGATGCTATGCAATTTCCCTTGCTATGCTATGGTATATGTGTATATATATGTTGGTTGTTCTAAAATGAATGCCATGTTATTATGACAATTGGTTGCGCGTATCCCGTTAGTCGATGGGCTGCGCGTTAGCCATACCAGCAAAGGTGCTGACCCCCTCGGGGGCCCATATTTTATTTGATTGCAGGATGAGGATCGAAGAGGCTGAGTGGCTCTAGGTCCTAGGCGGTAGATATACTTTTGGTTAAGTAGGTTGTTGAGCCCGGGATGCGCCTGTGCTCCCGAGGCGTACATGTTGATACCTTGTTATACAGTTATGGATGATTATGGTTTGGAGATGATTAAATTAAATACTCGGTATTGTCGGTTATGTTTATATATATGGATGTTAGTTACTATGCTCGGGAGTCTGATCATCAGACCGATACGTTTTATTTATTCTGCCTAGTTAACCACGTGGGTGGTTAACGGCGTTGTAACACCAATTTGTTAGTTGATGATTAGTTGGTCATTTCCGCTGCGACTGTATTTTTGTTAGGCGCGTAGTAGGGGTGTTACAAAAAGTGGTATCAGAGCGAAGTATCGCTCTGATGACTAGAATACCGAGCTTAGGAATATACCGAGTTAGGAAACCTAACTACAAATACCTAAGTGAACATGTTTGGAAAGGTTAACCACTAACTAAGTGTGGAGATACCTTATTATCGGGAAGCGTTACAAACGATGGACCGATAAGTGTGCAGGCATAATGCTAATGAGATGTTCATATAAATACAGATGGCAGGTAGACCACGAGGTCGAGGCCGCGGGCGCGGTACTGGAGATTTGGGTAACCAGGGCGATGATACTACGGCCCAGACTATGGCTGAGGCAGTTGCAGCCGCCGTAGCCCAGTTGGTACCCGATCTAGTTGCTGCTATTCAGCAAGGGCAACAGCCCGGAGTTCAGCCACCACCACCACCGCCACGTGAGACCAATTGGGTCAAGGCGTTGGCTGATCTTAGGCCGCCATCATTCAGTGGGGAGACCGATCCCCGTAAGCTCGAGGCATACATCTCCGAGATGGAGACCGCCTTCGAAACCCTAGCACCACCTGAGCAGATCAAGGTGCGACTTGCTGCTTATTACTTAAAGGGCTCGGCACAAAACTGGTGGAAGCTTGTGCGCGAGGGAAGGGTTGCTGACCCGACTTTTCAGTGGAGGGAGTACACGGCTCTGCTGCGAGCCAAATACTACCCTATACATGTGCAAGAGGCCAAGCGCCTGGAGTTGGACAACCTGAGGCAAGGGTAAGATGACGGTAGATGAGTACTACTCAGCCTTCATCGGACTTATCCACCTGCTACCGGATCTGGGTTACTCAGACCGGATCCTTGTGAACCGTTTCTACAACGGATGAACTATCGCCTACGCTACGGCATGGGGCCTACTGGATATACCACCTTGCAGGTAAAGGAATTACAGTGTAATGTGAATAAGTGTGTACGGTGTGTTATTGTGATGTGAGTTAATTTGGCGGGGCATAACTGACACCCTAAATATAGGAGTGCTATCATGCCGCTGCTATTGTGGAGATCACCGTCCGTCTGAGGGACGAGGAGAATGCGCTTAAGCGCAAGGCTCAGAACGAGGGCCAAGGCACGCAAGGGCAGTGGGGAGGGAAGAAGAAGACATACTCCCAGTCCCAGAAAGGACAGCAACAAGGTGACAAGGGCCAGGCCCAGACCACCACTGCTGATGAGCCTCTGCAGCTCACCTATGCGTATGCGGCCAAGCCCCTACGTTCTTACCCACCTAAGGGTAATTGTCTAATCCTGTGTGATAAGTTAGAGTATATGTTAATAAGTTGTGAGACAAGTATTGATGATGTATTGTGATAGCAGCTGGCACGGGTTCTAGATCGGAGCGCCACTTTTACTGTAAGTGGTGCAATGGAGACCACCCCGGCAAAGACTGCAAGGGGAATGATGTGAGGTGCCGCCACTGCCAGAAGATGGGGCACCGTGAGTTTGAGTGTTGGAACAACCCAACAGCAGGAACTACAAGCCAAGGGGCAGTGGAAGGGTAAGGCCACTGCGACCACCGATGGCCAGAAGACGGCGAACCAGCCACCCCCAGATCAGAGGTACACAGAGTCCCAGAAAGGGAAGGGGTCGGGGTCCAACAAGGCCACCCTGAATGTGGTGGACCGGTCTGAGGCGCCAGGGCCCTCTTCTAGACCAGGTACCGCCTAAGTTGTTGAATGTAAAAAGTGATTGCTTACCGCATTTCATGCATGAGTGTTAACAAGTCTAAGGGTATAAACATATAAGTAAAGAGTTAGAACATAATGTGGAAAACACCTAAATTAGGCAATTTGAAACTTAGGAACCTTCAATATCTGCTATCCAATCCCACCCGCACCAAACCCTGAAGAAACCGCCATCAACATCACCGACTTTCCATTGGAGCAATGTCAGGTTATCCAGCCAGGTATGATACTCTTAAATGGATACCTGACACCGGAAGCACAAATCCACATCATCAGACGATGCGACGAACTTGGAGCAAAACCAGGAGGGTTCTACACACCCGAATACCCGAACGGAGCAAGGATGCAATTGAAGATGATGTGCATGGGTAAGGACTGGAACCCTTACACCAAGTCATATCAAGAAGTTCGAGCTGAAGATGGAGCAACAGTAGCAAGCATACCAGAGGAGTTCCACGCGGTCGTTAACCACGCCGTGGGAATTGCTCAGCAAGTTGAGACGGAATCAATTCCAAGTGTAAAGGCAGATTTATGCATTGTAAACTTCTACCAGAAAGGTGGACGGTTAGGTATGCACCAAGACAAGGACGAGTCACCCGAGTCTCTAAGTAAGGAGTACCCGTGGTGTCTTGGTCCATTGGTGATACCGCTGTGTTTTATATATGGCGAGCAGAAGCGTGCTGATCTCGCAAAGAAGCTACTTCTGAAATCGGGGGATGTGTTAATCATGGGTGGGCAATCAAGGATGCTATACCATGGCATCAGAAAGATCAAACTGAATACCGCACCGTCGGCAGTGATCAATGCCACACACATGAAACCTGGACGTTTAAATTTGACTTTCAGGCAGTTTTGAGCCTGTGTAATCATGTATTGTATTAAGCCAGTGGTTTGACAGGAGCTATGTCTAGCAATGTCTACAATGTAACCAATTTATGGTGTAAAGACTGTGTTAATGAATAAAGGAATGTTGTTTTGGAGTGTATCAACGTGTTGTTACCCAATACTTATTAGTTTGCCAATGAATTAGGCTGTGCACTCGGAACGGGAGGTATACTGAGTGTCTGCAATAAGGCAGAAGCCGGCAAGAGCGGCACAATCCTCACCGGTACCTTTCCAGTGAATGGCGTGGATGCATCGATCTTGTTCGACTCTGGAGCCTCACACACATTTATTTCGCTATCATTTGCGAAGAGGCTGGGGTTAGACGGTGAAGAGATGCCAGACTTCGTGGTCACTCTCCCGTCGAAAGAGCAGATCAGATGTACCCGCTACTACCGAGATGCTATTGTTCGAATCATGGATGAGGAGTTTCCGATCGACTTGATAGAGTTCGACGGACTGGGTTTTGATGTGATTGTCGGGATGAACTGGTTGGAGCGGTACAAGGGCAGAATCCTATGTGCCGAGCATCGACTGCTTCTTAGGAGTCCATCTGGGGGTTACTATATCTTACCGCCAGAGGCCCAGGGAGCCTTCGACACAGATCATCACCGCCATGGCCATGTACCGTGAGTTGCGACGGGGAAATGATGTATACCTCTGCTATGTCCAGGACATAGAGAGAGACCCTGAGTTTAGCCCAGATGTGCCGGTAGTGTCGGAGTTTCCTGATGTATTTCCTAAGGAACTGCCGGGCATGCCGCCAGCACGAGAGGTTGATTTGAGATTGACTTGATTCCGGGCACCGGACCCATTGCGAAAGCACCTTACCGTATGGCTCCAGCTGAGATGACAGAGCTCAAGGAGCAGCTGCGAGACCTACTCGACAAGGGCTTTATCCGCCCTAGTGTGTCACCATGGGGAGCGCCGGTCCTCTTCGTGAAGAAGAAGGACGGTAGCCTCCGCCTATGCATTGATTATCGGGAGCTGAATGCTGTTACGGTGAAGAACCGTTACCCCTTACCACGCATCGACGATCTATTTGATCAGCTTAGGGGAGCATCAGTATTCTCCAAGATAGACTTACGTTCCGGATATCACCAGATTGCCATCCGTGACAGTGATGTCGAAAAGACAGCCTTCAGAACTAGGTATGGGCACTATGAGTTCACCGTTATGCCGTTTGGCTTATCAAATGCACCAGCAAAGTTCATGGACTTAATGAACCGTTGTTCCAAGATCAGTTGGACAATCAGTGGTAGTCTTCATCGATGACATTCTTGTGTATTCGAAATCGAAAGGTGAGCACGAAGCCACCTGAGAGATGTTTGCAAACGTTGAGAGAAATCAGTTGTATGCTAAATTTTCTAAATGTGAATTTTGGTTGAACCAAGTATCATTCCTTGGACATGTAATATCTGAGGCCGGGATCGCTGTTGATCCGGCAAAGATAGATGCAGTGCGCACCTGGCCTAGGCCGAAGACAGTTACCGACATCAGGAGCTTCCTCGGTCTGGCAGGTTACTATAGGAGATTTGTGAGGGACTTCTCCAGTGTCTCGAAGCCGATGACTTCCTTGATGAAGAAGGATGCACCATTCGAGTGACAGTCGACTGTGAGAGAGCTTTCACGAGTCTCAAGGATGCTCTGACATCTGCAACCGGTTCTGACATTACCAGACGGTCCAGATGGTTTTGAGGTCTATTGCGACGCATCAGGCAGGGGTATGGGTTGTGTGTTGATGCAACCGGGAAGGTCGTGGCTTAGCGCCTCCCGACAGCTGAAGAAGCATGAGGAGAACTACCCTACCCACGACTTAGAATTGGGGGCCATTGTCTTCGCACTGAAGATATGGCGACATCATTTGTATGGGGTAAGTGTGACGATTATTCTGACAAGAGCTTGAAATACTTGTTCACTCAGAATCAGAAAGAGTTGAACATGAGGCAGAGAAGGTGGGTTGAATTCTTGAATGATTATGATATCGATTTACAGTATAAGGAGGGTAAGGCAAATGTGGTAGCTGACGCATTGAGTCGCCGAGCACACTCTCTCCATTCGCTAGTCTCTCATACTGGCTTGGTTGAAGAGGTGCGGAGTGCTCAAATGACGGATCAGTACATGTTGGAGGTTAGACAGAAGCTTATTGATGGCACATTCGAGGGGCAGAAGTACGACTTCAGACTCCACGATGATGACCTGATTAGGCTCAATGGCAGATTGTGTATACCCAGGGAGTAGCGCTGAGCTGAAGGAGCGCATATTGAGTGAATCCCATTGTTCTACTACTTCCGATTCACCCCGGAGCTTCAAAGATGTATAAGGTATGAAAAGATACTTCTGGTGGGCTGGAATGAAAAAGGATGTAAATGACTATGTGTTAAGGTGTCTCACTTGTCAGAAGGTCAAGTTTGAGCACCGACGGCCTGGTGGTATGGTGCAGCCAATGCCAGTGCCGGAGTGGAAGTTCCATGACATATCTATGGACTTCGTGGTAGGGCTTCCGCCTACAAGGGGAGGTCTAAATATGATTTGGGTGGTAGTTGACCGACTGACCAAGGTGTCTCGATTCATTCCGATGAAGGACACCTGGAAAGTGGCAAAGTTGGCAGAATTATTCGATAAAGAGATTGTAAGACATCATGGTGTACCAAAGACGATAGTATCTGACAGAGATACCAGATTCCTATCCAGATATTGGAAGTCTACACGAGAGGCACTTGGTACTGAACTGAAATTGAGCACGGCGTTTCACCCACAGACCGATGGTCAGAGTGAGCGCACTATACAGACACTTGAGGATATGCTACGTGCATGTGCACTTGATTTTCAGACCAGCTGGATTGATAAGTTACATCTGATCGAGTTTAGCTACAACAACAGTTATCATGCATCGATCAAGATGTCTCCCTTCCAGGCATTGTACGGTAGACCATGCCGCACGCCATTATGCTGGGATGAGTCGAGTGAGACGGTCATTATAGGACCAGAGTATCTTGAGCAAGTTCAGGCAGAAGTTCGCCAGATCAGGGCTAATATGAAAGCAGCTCAGGATAGACAGAAGTCGTACGCAGATGTGCGCCGACGTGACCTGGAGTTCGCCGTGGGCGATCAGGTATTTTGAGAGTATCCCCCATGAAGGGAGTATTCCGTTTTGGTCAGAAGGGCAAGTTGAGCCCGAAATATGTAGGTCCTTATGTTGTGACGGAGCGGATCGGCCCGGTAGCTTATAGACTTGATTTACCCGCCGAGCTGGGCAAGGTACATGATGTATTTCATGTGTCCCAGTTGAAGAAGTATATGTCTCATCCGTCTCATGTGCTTCAGCCTGAAAGGCTAACTTTAGAGCCGACCATGCGATCAGTGGAGACTCCGGTACGGATTCTGGACACTAAGACTCGAGACACTCGCCATAAGTCCGTGAGACTGGTGAAGGTCCTCTGGTCTAACCAGGACGTTGAGGAGGCCACTTGGGAGCTGGAAGAAAAGATGAAGGCGAAGCACCCGTCATTGTTTGCTTCTTAGTGTTTATATGTATAGGGTACGGGGCGTACCCCTTTTAAGGGGGGTAGAGCCGTTTCGGTTATGGTTGTGTACGATAAGTATAAGTATACATTGTCTGTGTATTTTGTGTCTGAATGGTATTATATGGTTGTGGACCTCGAGTCCGTTGTGGTGTAAGAATGATGGTAAGGTTGGTAATGATGGTTGGAAGTATTGTTTTTATAAATGTTCCCCGTGTTCTAATAGTAAGATATGTGGGAAGTATGAACTTTGGGGACAAAGTTCTTTTAAGGGGGGTAGATTGAAATACCCCAAACCTTGGTATGTTGGTTAAACACTAAAACATGATATATTAAGACTAAAAGAGTCTTAGAAACCTTAGTAAACAAATTTAAACAAAAGGAAACACAAATGTGCTTTAAAGTCAATAAGAGCTAAAATGTGCTCTAAGCTTGGGATAAACTTGAGTAAGGCCTAATGAGCTTACCAAGACTTCATTTATATACTAATGAACATATTAAACCATTACCAAAGAAAACCAAGCTTGAAAACAAGTTAAAACACAAAATGTGCTTTAAGAAGTCTTAAAGCACGTTTTTGAAAAATTGTCTTGTAAATGAGTTTTGAATGGCTAAATGTCCATCATTACTCTTAAATATATATGTGTACTATATAGTATCACATTTGGGTGGCTATATTAGTGGGAAATCAAAAATTTCACTTCTATGTGCCTTGTATAGGTGAATAGTACTTTTTATAAGCTATTTTGTAACATATGTTGTATTAAGTAATTAAATTGACAAACAAAGACTAAAATGCCCATTAACTTAGGGGGCCGGTTTTTTAAGGTTGGTGACTCACCACTCTCTTATTAAGTATTAAGTAATTAAGATAAGTAAATAAACTACTTTTTACTTTAAACACATAAATATCTCTAAAGCAATTCTATCTTCATTCTCATTTCCCTTCCTTGCTCACCACGGTTTCCCCTCATCTTCTCCCTTCTTCTTTGTTCTCTCACGGTAATACCACTATCACCATTAAAGCTCAACCTTTGACCACTTGCTAAATCTAGCTCACTTGTCCAAATCAAAAACAAATACCACCAATCTCTTCCTCTCATCAAGCTCTTCATTCCTATCTCCTCAAAACTCCTAGAGCTCCATTTCGGTGCCAAGGTGTTCCACCATTGAAGGAGCTTGAGCTTGGATTTCTACATATTATTACTCTCCTTTACTTCTAGGTAAGGAATCTCAAACAAAAATCAAGTTTCCCTCCTTGTTTTTGTCATGTCCGAAAATACACATTGATATAGCTCATTGTGTGACTTTGTTCTAGCTTCATTTCAACTCTTCATGGACTAGGTGGAGTCCTCTCTTGTTGTATATCCAACTCTCTTCAAAGAACAAGGTAAAACAACTACATTAATGTTTTTGAAACAATGTCAAATTAGGGTTTACAATGAGATGAAGCTTATAGCTTGAATACTCATTATAAAGTTTGTATATTGTTTAGAACTTGTCAAAGAAGCAAGTACTCTATTGGTTTTCTAAAGGAAACAAGAAGAAGTTATCTTGCAAAAGAGGTAAATCTACTAACCTAATGCTATTTTAATGCCTTAGGAGAAATGAGCTTATAATGCTTATTAAAACTATCTAAAGAGCCAATGGGGAATGACTTAGTAAAGTGTTCTCAAGAGACTAGTAAAGGGCATATGTGTGTTTGAGTGTATTTGCAGGTTAAAGGCATATATATTGTGGAAATTCAGTGTTTATGATTTAAGCACTTTAGGGCCTAAGAGCCATGCATTTTAAGGGCCTAAGTGCCATGCAAACTAAATTGTGCACTATGTTGTAATGTGGTGTAAATTTGGTGAAATTATGTATGAGTGTTCTTGATGATTTTAGATGATCTTGTGTGTTTAAAGGAGAAGGTAAAGTGTTTAGGCTTAGTAATGTTCTAAGGGAACCCATGTCAAAATTTAGGTAAGAAGCAAGAAGTTTTAAGTGTTTACATAGGTTTGGTGAGTTAGAAAGTGTAGGAGATGAATAAGAAGTTTATGATGTTTTAAGGAATTTTGATGAACTAGGAAGTACTCTAGAGTGTAATAAGGACTTAGGCATGATCTTGAGATTTAAGTAGGTACCAAAGTCACTTTGGGACTTAGGTAAATACCTAGGCAAACTTTGGTAAAATAAGGAGAAGTGTACACTAGGAAAAGAGTTTCAAGAAGGAGATAAGGAATTAGTGTGAGAGATGATGCTTGGGAGATGATGTTAAGTTAAGGAGAAAGCATTTTGGGATAGTAGTTACCATAGGTGAGAAACACCATCTAGGAACCTAGTATAAAATAACATAAGTGTTAAGGAATTTTTACAAGGAAATAAGTAAATGTTTTAAGGAATTAGAAAATGAGTTTCATGGATGTTGTATGTGGATGTAAGGTTACCAAATGTTGCTAGGAAGCATTAAGAGGCCTTAGGAGAAGTTTGGTGAAGAATTGGCAAGTTTAGGTAAGTTAGTAGGCGACCGACCCAGGGGCCGACCCAGTTTGTGGGTCGGTCGAGTCTCTGTAAAATGTTAAAGATGTTCGGTGACGGTCCGACCCAGAAGGGTGGGTCGGACATGGGTCGGTCGAGCCTCTGTAAAATGTAAGGAAAATGTTCGCACATGGACCGACCCAGAATGGTGGGTCGGACATGGGTCGGTCAAGGTAAAGTTTTTCAGACCCGAAGACCACTGGGAGGGTCCGACCCAGTTGGGTCGGTCGGACGGTGGGTCGGTCGGACCAAAACATGTAAAAAAAAAAGAAAAGAATGTGACTTATGTAGTTAACCCTAGGGTATTTAATGAAGGTAACCTAGGGTAAGATAGGCATTAAAACATGTCATACAAGCATGTTGAATATATAGTAAGTGTGAAGTTAAATAATTAATTAACCGACCTTACTAATGTGTATAGGATTCTCTCAAGGTGGGAACGAAACAAGGCAAGGACCAAGGTATGGTTTTCTTGCAGTCTGTTGCCTAACGGTTTACACCGGCTTGGGTGTTGTTTGTTTTCTGAGTGTTTACAACCTTATAAGATTAAGGCATGAAAAGAGTTTACAGCTGTTATATATTATGATGTTGTGTTATTATGACTCCTTTCCCCTTGGTGTGTCTAACAAGACCTAAATGTTGCTTGTATGTGACTTGACAAATGTTGTGTGTTCACTAACAAGTGCTAATCGGGGGAGTGAGGAGTCCGGTATTTTCCGGCCACGCGTGTGATGGATGGGGGTCGTTATCATATCCAGTTCGGCTCCCTAGGTGTATGTTTAGGTGGTATTCCAATTTGGTTTCAACCTTCCCTTAGCTTATCCAAAGCTAGTTTACTGACTCACGTCGGGCCATAGGGGCATACTGTGTTGTTTGGTGTGCTTGGGATCACTATATCCGACACACCTGGGTTTAAGTCAACCGTTCAAATAACAGGATGGTGATGAGGTAATTAACGAGCTTGGGTGATTTGGCAACAATCTCTATGCTCATGGTATGTACTAACTGTGGTGGAAGGATCTTCATGTGAACCGTTCTTGTGGTGATATGTATTGATGATGTGATGCTATGCAATTTCCCTTGCTATGCTATGGTATATGTGTATATATATATGTTGGTTGTTCTAAAATGAATGCCATGTTATTATGACAATTGGTTGCGCGTATCCCGTTAGTCGATGGGCTGCGCGTTAGCCATACCAGCAAAGGTGCTGACCCCCTCGGGGGCCCCATATTTTATTTGATTGCAGGATGAGGATCGAAGAGGCTGAGTGGCTCTAGGTCCTAGGCGGTAGATATACTTTTGGTTAAGTAGGTTGTTGAGCCCGGGATGCGCCTGTGCTCCCGAGGCGTACATGTTGATACCTGTTATACAGTTATGGATGATTATGGTTTGGAGATGATTGTAAATTAAATACTCGGTATTGTCGGTTATGTTTATATATGGATGTTAGTTACTATGCTCGGGAGTCTGATCATCAGACCGATACGTTGTTATTTATTCTGCCTAGTTAACCACGTGGGTGGTTAACGGCGTTGTAACACCAATTTGTTAGTTGTTGTTTAGTTGGTCATTTCCGCTGCGACTGTATTTATTGTTAGGCGCGTAGTAGGGGTGTTACCTCATTCATCCTTCTCTCCTGGTTGTTACGTTATCCCCCATAGTAAAACTCCTCTTCTGGAACAAATGTATCAACTAGCGAATCCTTGATAAACACCTTTGGCTCAACTGGAGTATCCAGAACTAACCATTGACGAATTCTTCTTGCAAGTCGTTCTATCTCTGGTTCAAGCTCAAATTCAGGACTACCTGCAGAACAAGTCACAGACATACACTAAAATAGATCAATAGAAAAAAAGATAAAATAACCTTAAACAAAATAAACTCAATTAAATAAAATTAATAAAAACAAAGAGGAATATTAAAATTAAACACAACAAAAAATTAAACTAGTGAAATAAAAAATTCCAGAAACATAAATAAAAATAAATTAAATAGTCAAATTCTAAGCCTAAAAATAAAATAACTATAGAAATCAAAAATAAACAAACAACTAAAATAATTACCAAATTAAATAAAAATAAACAAACAAAATAAATGAACAAAACAAAACAAAATAAAAGAAAAGAAAAATAAAGCAGAAATTAAACTAAATAACCGTGCCTCCCCGACAACGGTGCCAAAAAACTTGTGGGGTTAAAACCTAATTCGGCAAGTGTACCGGTCTTTGTAACAAGTTTTCCTAGAAAGTATTCCCTAGGTTATCAAACCAAGGAGACAGTGTCTAGTCTAATCTCAATCTAAAACAACTATTAAATCAATGAAATAAGAAAACAAGAAATTGGGGGGTTTGATTGATGAAATTGTATTTCTAAAAGTAAAATAAACAAGAACAAGAACAATAACAGCAGAAAGGAAAGTGTTGGTTTTCTTGATAATTTTGGGAGAAATCCTGGTTTACTACTCCTCCTGATTCTCGGTTCCCTTCTCAATGTGTTTACCAAATTCTAGATTAAAATCCTAGATCAGATTATTTCACGTTCGGTCTCCCGCTCAACAAAATCTAATTAGTAATTACCAAACCCTAACTCTCGTTATGAATTTCCTAATTGCTAACAGCTTTAAGTACGATCTAGTTAGATAATCAGTCAATATTTTAGAGGAATTGCATCTCCAAATTAACTGGTTTTGTTCCTGTAGTCTATTGAATGCCGCAGTTCTCACTTGTAAGTAGACAAACTAGTAATCTCTAATAATTGGCCAGATCATCAGAGAATTAATATAAACAAAGAACAAAACTTTAATCTGATTAAAAATTGGTAAAATCACAAAGATAATGGAGCCTCGAATTTGGATTACATAGCAAACCAGAATCTAAAAGTACTACTCAGTCATAGACATGTTAACAAAAACAAATTTATAGAAAATAGTATTAGAGAAGTAGAACAAGAAGAAACTCTGGTTTGAGACTCCATGGTGAAGTCTTTATGTCGAATCTCCAATCTACTCTGCTCAAACTCCCAGTGAAAAATCTCCAAAACTGCTAATCTCTCTCTCTCTCTTCTCTCTCTCTCTCTCTCTCTCTCTCTCTCTCTCTCTTTTTGGTGTAAAAAATGTCACGTAGAATAAAGCTTAGGTCAAAACTCTAGTCTCCTTTCTTTTTATTCAGCGGCGTCCTCCCTCATAAAAGATAATTCTTTTTATAATTTATTTCAATATCGTAACAATATTCCGGCCCTTTGCTAGCATTGGTCCGGGTTTGCAAACAAGTACGCAAACCGGACCACCTCTTAAATTAGGCAGTAGGTTTCTTTGAAAGATGGTCCGGGTTTACAAACAAGTACGTAAACCCGGACCACGTCTGAAAATAAGTAGATAAGTCTTTGAGATATTGGTTCGGGTTTACAAACTGGGACACAAACCCAGACCAACATAAAAATACGGCAGAAGCTTGATCGATTGGTTGGTCCAGGTTTGTAAACAAGTACACAAACCCGGACACACTTAAAATGCACCAGAATAGTTGTTTTTGCTCCTGTTTGGTCCCGTCTTGATCGTTAAGTTCTTGGCACATGTATCTAGACCTTTTTCTTCAGTATTTTTATCTGTTTTAGCATAAAACCACAAGTAAGGGAAGTTCTTTGCATATAACATAAAATAACATATAAGTAAGGAATTTGTCATATAAATCAATAAAATATTAATCAAATGAAGCGTAGAAATATAGATAAATTCCGCACTTATCACTGCTTGAAGGTGGATCGAACATCAAAAATAGCGGGTCACAACCCGAGGACTAAATCATTTATTTTGAAATACTTTTTTGTGAAAATCAACTTTGAAAACTGTTTCTAAAAACTATTTTGAAATAATATCCATGAAAAATGTTGTTTGAAATTTGTTTGTAAAAAGTAGGTATTTGAAATCTGTTTTGAAAATTGTTTTATGAAATAACATTTGTGAGAAATATTGAATGAAAATCATTTGTAAGTAGTATATTTTTGAAATCTGTTCTTTGCAAACCATATGATAAAGTTTGTTTCTTGGAAGACTTTGATTGAAATTGATTTTCAAAAGTTGTTTTGAAATAACTATTTTGTGATCATTTTTAAAAATCATTTGAGATAAACAACTTTGAAGATATTTCATTAGAGTGTTTGACAAGATTCATTTTCTGATTGTTTTTCTTCTAATTTTCAAACTAAGGCCTTGATCACACATAGATGGTAGAGCATAAGTGTAAATTGTGGCTGATATTATGTGAAGCTGTAAGTGTGAATATTGGGATAATCACCTTCCAGGTCAATCAATGATTCCATACCACCAGAGGACCCGTCATCCCTTCACCGTTGATTTCTCGAGACTCATCTCTGTTACGCCTTGCGGGGCACGTCATAAAGAGAATTCGTCATAAAGTGCTTAAGTTTGGAAGGTCAGGATACCCGAAGTGATACAGTCACACAAGCCACAGCCAGTGATTATCATAACCAGAGTTGTAAAAAATGGGTCGGGACGGACATTTAAACGCGGTGTGTGGAGGGTGATTTTTCGGTATGAGGGGGGGGGGGGTCTATCTAAATATGGTCTGACTGAAAAGTCGAGTACCTAGAAAATGCCATCGTGGAGGGTGAAAACCCGTTATTCTTGGCGTCTCTCAAATACCTACTTTATCGACCGTCTTTCCCAGAAAGCATATGGGAAGTGTAAGTGAACACTACACCAGCTCTCAATGGGCTCCACGCGGACTTATGCCCTAAGGGCGGAATTGACTAGAGTCGCCACCTAGTTTGACCTAAGGAACTAGGAAGGAAAGTGAAAGAGGGTTCTAAGAACCGTTAATTGACTCTGAGATTATTGCCTATGGATAGAACTTATCTGGTCATGTCAGAGATTCTGTGTGGGTTCGCACTGGGTTACACCCCTTAGAAGTGGCAACGACCACGACTTTGGATTGGTGCCCAAGGAAACCTCGGTCTCCAATTGTCAGGATTACCTTCTTTCAAAACCTTTTTAGAGAGATTCATTTCAAAGGCCCACAAGGATAGGATTAGGACATGAATAGAGAAAGAGAGTGGATGAGGCGAGCTTTTCTACCAAGCTAGCGCCAGGAGGAAGAATTGGTGAATTTGGATGAGTATAGAATGAAGATTTGGGAAAAATCTGAGTTTGAGCGAATAGACAAGACTTAAAGTCTGATGGTTTGAAGTTTGAGGGAGCCGAAGAAGGTTTGAGCATTTTGAGAGATATGAGAGCCACCTTAGAGGGGGAAAAGGGTTTTTTGTTTGGAATGGGGTCGCACCCTAGATGGGCTGCCTACGTACTCATTCCCTGTTGAGATCAGACCTTACGTAGTTCATGGTTTTTAGGTTTTGGAAGTTTTGAGGTTTTGAGGGTTCAAGATTCAGAGTTGGAGTTTCGAGAAGATTGGGGTTTGGGATGGTAGTCTGCGAGACGTTAGGGTCTATGAGACGTTTAGAATATTCACATGATGAAAAGAATGAGATATCGAAGTCTGTGAGACGCTCAGGTCTATGAGACACTTGAAACCTTGAGATGTCGAAGTCTGTGAGACGCTTGGGTCTATGAGATGCTCGGGTCTGTGAGACATTCGAATCATTGGGATGACAAAGTCTGTGAGACACTCGGGTCTGTAAGACATTTAAAGTGTAGGGGAATTTGGAATGGAATTGAAATTGAATTGAAATCGATGTTGAATTGGAGTTGAATGACTTTTGATTTGAACTGGAATTGAATTGAGATTGAGTGAGATTGAGATTGAATTGGAGTTGAATGAATTTTGATTTGAATTGGGATTGAATTGAAATTGAGATTGAATTGGAGTTGAATGAATTTTGATTTGAATTGGGTTTGAATTGAAATTGAGATTGAGTTGGAATGAATTTTGAATTGAATGAAGTTTTGAATTGAAGTTAGAATAAATTGGATTGAAATGAATTTTGAATTGAATTGAATTAATAATGTAATGAATTGGAATGAATTTTTATTGGAATTGGATTTGAATTCGATTGAAATCGGAATTGGATTTGAATTGAAATTAAATCGATTTTGGATCAGAATTGAGAAGAATTGGGATGGAATTGTTGTAGCCAAATTTGAGCTAATGGGCCGGGTTGGACCATGAAAAATGGGCCGAGTTGGGCCTTGGAAGATGGGCCGAGTTGGTCCTTGGAATATGGGCCGAGTTAGGCCTTGGAAGATGGGCCGAGTTAGGCCTTAGAAGATGGACCATATTGGGCCTTAGAAGATGGGCTAGATTGGGCCTTGGAAGATGGGCCGAGTTGGGCCTTGGAAGATGGGCCAAGTTAGGCCTTGGAAGATGGGCCAGATTGGGCCTGGAAGATGGACCAGATTGGACCTGGGAAGATGGGCCATATTGGGCCTTGGAAGATGGGCCGGACTGGGCCTTGGAAGATGGGTCAGGTTGGGCCTTGGAAGATGGGCCGGGTTGGGCTTGGAATGGGGCCGGGTTAGGCCTTGGAAGATGGGCCAGATTTAGCCTTGGAAGATGGACCGGGTTGGGCCTTGGAAGATGGGCCGGGTTGGGCCTTGGAAGATGGGCCGGGTTGGACTTGGAATGGGGCCAGGTTAGGCCTTGGAAAGTGGGCTAAAATTGTTTTTGTTTGTAATTGGGTTGAAAATTGTTTTGGGCTGAATTGGCCTTTTAGGACTGATTTAGGCCTGGACCTTTTTATTTTGGATGTTGGGCTTTATTTGGCATTTGAATTGAATTGATGTTTGGATTTTGAAATTGAATTTTGAATTGGATCTTTATTGATTGTGGATTTTATTCTGACAATAAGGGAATGATTTGGAAAATTTTAAGGAAAACGAGTATTCCTCACATGGGCCGTGTCTAGGACCCGTATTCATGGAGGATACCCTAACCTAAAGCTTTTCTATAAAGGGGTGACATGTGGACTAACTAGAACTTCCTAGGTATTTAGCCTCTATATTGGACTGGGCCCAACAATTGCCGAGCTAGTCTATATAAAATGTAACATATAATGCAATAAATTGTATAAAGTAAAACTGAAGATAAAATATCAACAAACATTACATGAAAGTCAAATATGAATTTGTGGTCGTGTGCATTTTTTTATTTCTATTCCCGAACGGTGGGTTACTAATCTTAATACTCTTTTTCTACTTTTCATCTTTCAATGACCAAATAAATTATTTGAACTAAACGTACTCAAACCCAAAGATAAAAAAACGTAAAATCTGAATTAACTAACAAATATTAACAAAGGGACACTACTACAAAAAATATTGATAATGACATTTTCTTTAACCCCACTTAAAATTTTTTAATATAACCACTCTATTTAGTTACACTTGTTTGTGTAGAACTATATAATAAGAGCTTATGCTAAATGTAGGTACAAGTATGTATATATAAAATACAAAGATCTATAATATCTCTACATCTATTATGAACACACTTATAAGTGAAGGAATTAATTTTCCACATTTTATTTGTGTATAAAATTTGAACTTGAAAGTGTGGGCATACCACAATTATGTAGTAGTGGGAGGAAGCAATGAAATTTCATTACTGACTTAAGTCCGACCTTCGAATGAATTAGTAGTACTATAGAGATTGAAAACTTCTGCAATAATTACTAGTAAAATTATAAAAAGTCAACTTAGTTATTATGGTGCTCATAATCAGATACGGCAAAGTATTATCAAGTAAAAAGTAAAGGGCGTTACAATATTATCCGTAACGATGTCATTGAACTTTTGGGAAATCAACAAGCAATGTTGTCATTTGCGAACCTTTGTGATTACTTGGCAATGCTGATATAAATTAGCTAAGTTTCCATCTTGACCAGTCTATAGTTTAGCAGATGATACTGTTATTAACATATTTATTTGTATCACTTGTCTTGCTGAAACTTCTATGATATCATAAATTTGATAGTTTGATCGATGATGATGATTCAATACTGTGTTATCTTTCTGCAATAATCCCCTAAAGGGATTGAAGAAATTTTTTATCATCCTGAGATCTGGCTTTATTTTGTCCCATACTCATGATTTGACATTTAAATTGACTTCGTCTGCTGACGTTATTGTACACACCATGAATTGGTAAGTTGGATACTCATATATAGGCAAGTCAACTAAAGTAACGACCCTCATATATAGGTAAGTTGGATACTCATTAGGTGAGCAACAGACGAGATTCCAGTACTTGGATGCCAAAATACATCATCATCGTCATGGTTCATTTACGTAATGATTCTTGCGATATCTAGTTTTGAGTAACACAATATTATATGATTATGTTGTTGTATCTTAAACAAAAAAAGGTGTATTCAGTTGTTTTTTTAGGGTTTACGCAGCACAAAGCCTGCAAATAGAGAACTAATTTTCATGATGTAATTAAAGTGTGCTTGTAGATGCTTCAGTTATAGTTATTGTTAGGAAGAAACTGGATATTTATTAGCTGTTTGGGGCAGAACGTACTATGTGCAAAGTGTAATAGCATCAATATTTTATGCCTATAGATGGGAAGCTTGCTGTGATATCCATTCATCTCTTTCCTTGCTACTGAAGTTCCATGTGGGACCCTCTACCAGTATTCAGTGTGCCTAAAATTACCTCACATTTTGTGCTTTCTGAACTCAGGATGCAAAGTAACTGTTCAATCCCATGATCAAGAAAGTACTGACTTGCACAAGTGTATCATATATACAAGACTGCACGCCTGATCCGAGAAAGTCAGATGTATGTTCTACTAATAAAATCTTATTACTAACAGTGACAGTTTTCCTAAAAAGTGGAACTTCTTCCTCCTAACATTAATGTCTTCATCTTGTACCTCTTGGATGTTCTTTCCAAAGTTCAACATGGAATTCCTTTTCTAACCACCATTTTAGATTTATTACTGTGGCAGGGATCCACCATAGAAGAAACCTAAAGTGATTGTTATTCTTAGATAGTGTGTACATCATTTTCTTGCATTTGTTTAGCTTATTTTTCTGATAATGGAGCTGTCAATACTTAAATCTTTTTGGTGGCAGGGAACTTTAATAGTAATAACATAAGTGGGGGCATACCACCTGAGCTAGGAAACTTGACAAACTTGTTGAGCTTGGTTTGTAACAGATTCATCTTGATGGCACTATTCCAGGAACCCTTGGCAAGCTCAAAAATTTGCGTTTTTTGTATGATTTTCTCCCTGTTCTAACTTTGTATTTGCAATCTGATATTTTTATTATTTAAATGTTCAATACCATGTTGCATGAACCACTCAAATTCTTGGATTCTTAAGTTCAATTGTTAGTGTTAGATTTTTCTGCTGTTAATTTATCGTAGTGCTTTTTCTGCATGCCAGGTTTTGAGGTCATAAGCTTGTCTTGTGTGAGAAACATTTATGAAAAAAGGAGCCTCAATTCTGCACCTTCAGGATTAGAATCTGAACACTAGGGGTCTTAATTGAATCAATGCAAACACTGTAGCTTGACATCATTTTTTGTTATTTTGTTTTGATATAAAACAATCTTTCTCTTTTAAATTTTCGTGATACACATGAATGCCTAAATCACTGCATCAGGTATCACATCCCACACCAGATGGAGTAGACTGGGTGTTTGATGTTGGTGTAATATGCACTAGGAAGTGGAAAGTATGATTTGCTTTTTTTGAGTTATTTTCAATCCGTGCAAGGAATTGTTTTTGGATCTCTCTTATCTTTTATGGGGCAATTCATGCTGTTTTATAGTTGCACATGGGCGCTGTTAGAGTAACTAGATGATAGTTGTACCTGATAGCATATATAGGAGAGAGAAGATGTCAAGCTTTCTTCATGGTTGGATGGAATGTATGTTATGGCTCAAAATGGTGAAGGAGACTGACTACTACGACATCCTGGGGGTGAGCCCAACTACAACTGAGGCCGAGATCAAGAAAGCATATTATATGCAGGTGATTTAACTGCTGGAAAAAAGAATAAACAACGCCCCTTTAACAACGGTTATATTGTAAATCGTTTTTTTATCATAGGCCGGACATCTTAAACAACGCTTTGTTTACAAAGCGTTATTTTTGTTATCACGCCCAAAGTCAAAAACAACGCTTTGCGTTAAAACGTTCTTTAAAGAGACATGTATAAAAAATGTTCCAGAAAGGAAGCGTTTTTTATGTGTTTGGGCGCGATAACATAAAAACGCTTCACTTAAGAAGCGTTCTTTATGCTAAAGAACGCTTCTTAAGTGAAGCGTTTTTTATGTTACCTAAAATTAATACACTACTTTCGCCCCTCCGCCCAGTCTTCTCATCAATCAAATCACGACTGTTCCCCTACCACACTCTCTGTAAATGCTCTCTATAAACAAGCTAGCTTCTCAATCCAAACCATCGATCCCAGAATTAAATTCATTTGATTTCGCCGCGGCGCGCCCCTTCTTTTCCCCTTCTTCCGATATCTGCGCTCGCCATCTTCATCAATATTCTAGCTTCTAACATTCTCTGCAACCCGGCGGCCAAACTGTTGATGCATGCGTCGATATCAATCGTCGGCACCTCGAGCTCTCTCGCTATCGGTAATATTGAGCTGCGAACACATATATGCCTATCGATCCTTATTTTTCATATATATACTCTTTGGTAATTAATTTTGATTTTGCAAATCGCACAAACAGGGAAAATACATGCCCTGTCGCAGTACGCACAGCGGCGCCTCTGGATTACAACCCCAACTAGCGAAAGGAACAACATACATGTGCGCTAGATCTGTCGGCTCTATTGTGCTGATGAGGTAATTTTGCAAACCGAACTTCTAATCAGGAAAATACATGCTCTGTTTGTTTGGGATTAAGACGTCTATTTGTTTGGGATTAATTAAGGCGTGAAATAAATATTGTGTGTTGTGTGTATTGTTTGGGAATAATTTTGCGCAAACCAAACTGTGGCGCGCACATTTGTTGTTAACCTATGTGTGCTTGCAAACCAAACTTGTTCATCGGGAACATATATACTCTATTTGTTTGCGATTAAAGGCGTGAATAAAGTGTACGTGTGTTTGGGAATAATTTTGCATGCAGACCAATGGACTTGCGCGCTGGTTTTTACTATGTGCTGATTGTTGTTAATCAGGCGCGCATATTGTTGTACTATATGTGTGCTGATTTTTACTTGCTGGTACAATTAATGGATTTGGGAATTAATGTGTAATATAATGCGTTTCGGCATGCATGCATACAAATATAGTATATATGGCGAAATTAATTTGGTTAGATGATTATAGGGTGTATTAATTAATGCTATATATATATTATAGTATAACCTAGGGTGCAAATATTAGATGACCATGGGATGTATTAATTAGTTACAAAGACATAGCATACGGCAATCTACGTTTCTACCAATACCAACATCAAAAACTTTTAAGTTCCTTCACATTCTTCTCAGATTTGTTATCCAGTCAAGGTAGGCATTCCAATTAACCCTCTAATGTTTTGGAAATGACCACCATTGGCCATATTAGAGATCTCTAGCTACTTACAGCTTCTTAATTTCTTGTAGTTATTATTTTAGTATCCCCTTACATTTTTTAGCTAGCGCCTATGACCTTTGATCGTCATCGATCAACCTATAATAAAAAAAATAACTCGGACGGGCCCACCAACTTTATTTCCTTCACGACCTTTCTTCTCTCCTTTTCGATTCTTTAGTCACCTTTGACTAGTATGTATGTTGTAGAAGCTTCAGTAGATCGAACAATCAGAACTGGACAGCACTGAAACATCACAGAGAAAATTGGATAAAAAGTCAGATGAATTTGGCCGATGGAGACGGTTGCTGCCTCTGTTGAAGATGAAAGTACCGACGATCATGATGATTCTTCTACTGATACAAAAGAGACAGAAGAAGAAAAATATGGTACAAAAGAGACAGAGGCAGATACAGATGAAATGATGAATGAGAACTCAGAAACAGAGAGGTTGAAGAAATTGGCTAAAAAGTTAAGTGAGGCTGCCACGAAGTAGAGTCCGGTGGCGATTAACGAATTACCGGCATACTTCATGACCTTGAATGAAGAAAACGGTTTTCTAGAAAAGTTGTATCATGAGGATAAGAGGAAACTTAGTCAATTATTTGGTGGCATGGGGGACTATATGAAGATAAAGTGGTACCAAATCGCCCGGTTGATGAGTTTCATGTCTTATGGATGGAGATGGAGATGGAGAAGCTAAGCACTTCTCCATCTCCAGTTTCGATTGGATTCGCATCTTCTTTTAGTTTTGAATATCGATAGGTCTGAGAAATCATAAACGCTAGGACATGATTGTCTGTAGATTGCATGCAGTAATTTGGAATGCTAGCCACACATGTTGATGTAGGGTGCATCCTATCTTTTTAAAAAACACTAGATGAAGGTCTCTTGACAATAAAAAGATTGAGAGATTCCCCCTAAGTATGATTCCCCCTAAGTATGATTCCCCTGAGTTTGCATGTTAAGCGACTTTAACAATGGTAGCAATAAGTGATAGTTTTTATGCACAATAAGTGACAGCTTTTATGTTATACTGTAACCTTAGTAGAAAACTTTCTACTAAGGTTACAGTATAACATAAAAGATGTCATTTATTGTACATAAAAGCTGTCACTTATTGTTATCAAGATTGGCTTGCTGTGCAGTTGCCACCTAAAGTAAGAAGGATATGGAGGTCTACTTTATGTTATGGAGTTTACTACATCTGGATGCACCGCAATGATGTGATTTTTAGGGAAGAAACCTCGAATGTATCCTGTATTGTCACGCAAATAAAACTGGGCGTGTGGAGATGGACTAAGGGCCTGGTGGCCTGATTTCCCTTTGGCTTGTAGTATGTTTATTGATGTGTTTCCCTTAAAACTTTTTTTTTTTTTATGGATATTATTTTGGATGGAAAAGATTTTGATTATTGTATGGTTGTGTTTTTTTCCTGGCCCACTAGTTTGGAAACTTTAGTGTTGTTACTCAGATTACATGGTGTCGTTTTTTTTAATTTGTAATCCTTTCTCAGGTTTTTCCCACTGAGTTTTGCTTGGGGAGGTTTTAAGAGGCCAAGATACCGGTCCAAAACCTTTTAATAAAATGGCTAATGGCCCAAATTATCAAAAAAAACTTATTGTATCAAGAAACAAATGATAGCAATAAGTGATAGTTTTTATGCACAATAAGTGACAGCTTTTATGTTAAACTATAACCGTAGCAGACATAGTACTATGGTTATAGTATAACATAAAGCTGTCACTTATTGTGCATATAAGCTGTCACTTATGCTATCATTTTGTTTCTTGATAGCAATAAGTGACAACTTTTATGCACAATAAATGACAGCTTTTATGTTATACTGTAACCTTAGTAGAAAGTTTTTCTACTAAGGTTATAGTATAACATAAAGTTGTCACTTATTGTGCATAAAAAACTATCACTTATTGCTACCATTTGTTAAAGTCGCTTAACATGCAAACTCAGGGGGAATCATACTTAGGGGGAATCTCTCAATCTTTTAATTGCCAAGGGAATTCATCTAGTTTTTTTAAAAAGATAGGATGCACCCCACATCAACAATGTGTGGCTAGTATTACAAATGACTGCATGCAATCTACAGACATTCATGTCCAAGTGTTTGAAGATTCTCAGACCTATTGATGTTCAAAACTGAAAGAAGATGCGAATCCAATTGAAACTGAAGATGGAGAAGTGCCTAGCTTCTCCATCTCCATCCATAAGTCATGAAAATCATCAACCGGGCGATCTGGTACCACTTTATCTTCATATAGTCCCCCATGCCACCATATAATCGACTAAGGTTCCTCTTATCCTTTGATACAACTATTCTATAAAACGTTTTTCTTCATTCAAGGTCATGAAGTATGCCGGTAGGTAATTCGTTAATCGCCACCGGACTCTACTTCGTGGCAGCCTCACTTAACTTTTTAGCCAATTTCTTCAATCTCTTGTTTTGAGTTGTCATTCATCATTTCATCTGTATCTGCCTCTGTCTCTTTGTACCATGTTTTTCTTCTTCTGTCTCTGTATCAGTAGAAGAATCATCATGATCGTCGGTACTTTCATCTTCAACAGAGGGTAACAACTGTCTAGCGAATTGGAAATTCTTCTCAGGTACGTATTATAAGTACTTTTGTGTTTGAATTGGTGATTTTAATTATTGCGCATGTTTGGATAAGTTTAAATGGTGTACTTAATTGCTTTTATAATTGTCGTGTGTAGCTTGTTGATTTCTTCTCAATACTTATTCACAAGCCGATCTCAAGTTTGTCAATAAGGAGAGGGCGCACAAATGTTGAAAGCACTAAATTGATCAGAAGAAGTCATAAGTCGTCTATCTATATATATATATTTTCTCTTTTTCAAATGGTTGTATTGTACATGTTTTGATACTTCAACCATTTTTAGTAGTTTGGTTAACTAGCTAGTTACAAATGTTGTAGTTGATCGATCGATACTACACTTAAGCCTATGTGCGCTAGCTGGTATAATATTAATGCAAACAAAGTACTGTTGTGATCTATTAATTAAAATTCACCAGTTCGGGTTTGATCTGGTATATACAATGCAAACAGGTTTTGAATGATTTTATGATTTTAATTTTGTGTTATGCGCAGGGTAATAAATTGTATAAAAAATAAAAATATAAAAAAAGGCCATATAAGAAACGCTTATATGTATAAGCGTTTCTTATACTCTCGCGCCAAATGACATAAAGAACGCTTATCAAGATAAGCGTTTTTTATAAAGCTTCATAAAGAACGCTTATAATAAACAAGCATTTTTTATAGTCGGACATAAAGAACGCTTCACGGTGAAAGCGTTCTTTATCCCTCGTTATTCCCGTGACCTTACCCACTTTAAAAAACGCTTTAGCGATAAGCGTTCTTTTAAATTAATGTATAAATAACGCTTACAACACGTTCTTTAAGAGGCTCGACCATTTGCGTCGCCGGCATAAAAAATGGTTATAAAACGTTCCAAAAGACAAATAAAAACGTTGTTTATTCCTTTTTTTCCAGCAGTGAGTTAATCTCGGTTGCTTATGTGTACATGGTTGTATTCTTTTGTATTTACTATTTCAGTTTATATGTTGCACTTCTTCATAAGCATTCACACAATGGACTCAATATTTAGCTTCTCTAATTGTTAATTCTCAACCCTTATCTGTCAATTATTATGGTAGCAATAGCATATTAAAATTTCAAGGGATTTATGCGCTATTTTTTTTTTTGTACATTGGTGCCTCATAGGGGTGTTTATTTTTTGTAAAATATTCACATTATGGAATTTGAATGGGATGTTCATCCCCTTCTGTTTTGTTAGTTTCTCTTTTGCTTTCCGGTTTCAGTTTATGCTTTTGTTAGTATCTTTTTTCAATTTCTGTTTTTGTTAGTATCTTTTTTCAGTTTTTGTTTTTGTTAGTTTCTCTTTTTTTAGTATCATCACAGAATTTGATAAGCTGTTTTTTTCCTCAGTAAAGTCTATACCATAAACTGATTTTTTTTCATTCTGATGTTGTTATGGTATTTATTCTGCGGTTGTGGTATTCATTCTGTTGCCCATCACTAATCCAAGTGTAAGTCTAGTTCTAATATCATAACAAATTCTATTAATGTCTCTGTCCATCTGTCTTGAACCGGAAAAAGTAGCATATGCATATTTGTAGCAGCGGTTGGGCTACCACAATTCATTCCCTGAAACTCACTACTACAATCCCCTTCTGATTTTCAGTTTTGTCTCTCAATTTGGTGGTTCTGATTTTAGAACTTTTGTTGGTAGTATGTGAATGACTTCTGTTTGATGATTGAGTTCTCTGTGCAGGCAGGGAATTCACAAAATCATGGTCAATCTAATCATATTGAAGTATCTGCTGCTAAAGCAACCATTGAAGCCATTGCTCAAGGAATCACATCAATGCTTTGTGCTCATGGCCCTGAGGTGGAATGGAGGATTTGTGCTCATTCACTCTTTCTAGAGTCTTGTGCGTCTGTGGAACATGCCTCTAGATTATTATTTGTTGTTCTAACAGTTTGCGTGAGTTATGAAGCTCATTCAAATAGAAACAAGAAACTTAGAGATGAGAAAAGTTATGTATGGTTATACATAGAAACAAGAAGCTCATCCGTGTGATTTTGTGGTAGTTATGTATGATTATACATAGAAAAGTTATGTAAGGTTGTATGAAAGATTTTATGGAAAATAATAATAAATAATAATTATGACTCATCTTTTTGTATTTTAAATGTTTATTAACATTTTTGGCCAAATAATGAGATTAATAATCTTATAAATAATGCAATTTTTTTTAAAGCTGGATGATCAAATAGTGCATTTATTTTTGCTCAAAATGTTGCATTAAATAGAGCAATGAGAGTGAACTTGCACTACTTGAATGATATCAAATAGGGTAAAATAACACCTTGCTCTTTTTGTTTATATGTATTAGTGCAATACTTAGAAATTACTCTATTTGCATGTGTGGCTAGCATGTGTAGGGTATACTCCAACTGGGGCAAGGCAGAAAGTCGCACTATTAGTAATTTATCAAATGGTGCAATACAAAAATGTCGCACTAGTAGATAACACTCAAATAGTGCAAGCTTTACCCGTCGCCCTATTTGTTATGTGGTTTCCATACACATATCACTCGCATGGAATTCATCAAATGGTGCAATAAAATAATATTGCACTATTAGTTAGTTATCAAATGGTGCAATATTCTAAAGTCGCACTATTAGTTAGATATCAAATGGTGCGATGAATATAACTTGCACTAATTGATTTTAGTCTATTAGTGCAATTTTGTTTTTTGCACTGTTTGTACTAGATCAATTGGGGTATACTTTTTTGCCCCAATATTGTAAGTCAAATAGTGCAAACTAAAAATTTGCACCAAAACTGTTGTTGTAGCGAGTCAATTGGTGCAATCTTAGGGCAAGATTAATCTTGCACCAATTATCCTTTTAGAGCAATATTTTGATCAAATGGGACAACTTTTATTGCACCAATTGAGCTAATATGTTGTAGTGATATAGGCAAGTCACATGTGAGCTGAGTTGGCTCAACAGATTGCTCCATGAGATCGGCATCACAGTCTCTATCCAATCCCAGTCCATTGTGGAAATCTTGCAACTATACATATAGCCCACAATCCAGTTTGACATGAGAAAACAGAAACATAGCTAGAGTGTCATTTTGTAAGAGAAAAGCTACAAGAAAGTCTCATTCAAATTCATTATATACTAAGCGTAGAACAAATTTAGCGGGGAAGGCTTACAAAAGTACAGTGCCACAAATGGGTCTACTACAAAGCTGAGACGAGGTCTAAATTTATATACAAAATTGTAAGCTTTGAGGGGGTGTATTAGAGTAAACAAGGGCATATATGTAAATGGTATGTCACATATAACCGTTGCAGTATCTAGATAAATACTCTCATACCGTATACAGTATACATAAGCGACGGAGACCTCCTACAATCTATCTTGATTCATCGCTTCCTGATTTTACAAAGATGAATATTTGAATCTAAATCTCACACCCGTTCATATGTTTTGATAATTGAGATATAATATTATGGAAGAGCGTGGAAAAATAGGCGGATGGGCCTATGTTAAGGGCCTCGCTAAAACCTTTCTAAGTAACAGGAAAAAGAGTGCAATATTACATGCAATGGAAAGGGCGTAGCAAGAGCAAATAGGTAAGGTTGTATTTATGTGTAGGTCATGTGAAGTAGTTCTTTGGGTAAGCTTGAGGGTAGGCATGTATGATTTTAAGCTTAGCTTTTTTGTCTTCTCCACACTATGGTGGTGTCATTGACCTTTGCCTCTAATTATAAAAAAACAGCGAAAACATTGCTCAGCCTTCATCCTAATTACAACCTAGTAGCCATCTATCCTTTAAACTAGTACTACTAGTAATACAATATAGAGGAGATCAGAAACGTTTAAGGTTGAAAATATCCTACCAACCCAAATGTTTCATACCCTTATACAGGTTTCTATCTCTCATCTGAAAGTCAATCGATCGACACCAAATCTGTTATCATCTTAAAAATTTGTTAATATTGGCCACCTTCGATACAAGGTAAGTCCGCCCCTGCTCAAACCTAATCTTAGTGTGGACCTTTGTACCAGGATAAGCAACATCCTAAACCTTATAAGGTAGTATGCGGCTAGAAATTCAAACGTTCATGACATCTGATAAAAGATCCTACCCTGGCCTGCTAGGAAATCCTAGATAGAAGCGGACCATAATGTTGATAAGACACACGTCATGCATGTTCACTTAGAACAACCACAGGAAGAGAGTGGAATCCACCAATTATTATATTACTATTTTACTCTCCCTCTCACAACTCTCTCTCCTTTGTCGGTAAGCAACTCTCCCGTACAAGTTCTTAACTAAGAACTTATTTCACCTTCTCTGCCACATATTCTTTTTCTTTTTCTTTATTTTGCTTGTGTCAGTAAGAAACCGCTAAGAAATGCTGCTGTAGTTGCTCTTACAGTCTTAGGGACGTCGATCGGCTGGTTATAGAGAAGGTTGTACAATTATATTTTCATTCATTCACAAAATTATTATGTTATTGTGAATAGATCCACACTTGTTGCACGACTATAACATAATAATTTTGTTACACAAGTCACTTACAAATGTTGATTCTTCAAGGCGAAAAAGTCTCTTATATAACATGTACGAGAAGCTGGATGATTGCAGTTGAATATTATTGATAAGGAAGCGGACAGTAGGATCACTGCTAGAGCAGTCGTAAGCTGCAAATGAAAGAAACTTTACTTAGTCAAGTATGTAGTCACAGAATCATATCAAGTTTTTTTTTTTTTATCATTAATCATATCAAGTTTCTGAGTCTCGTCTCTGGGAAATTAGAATGGAAAATATAATAATGTTTAACCTGAGCGTAACTGCTCTGTCTGTTGAGACATTTTTCACTTGAAGTGGCTGTGATTGGAGATGAAAAGGCACAATAGCTATATTCCCATTGGACATCTCGTAAGAAGATGAGGATGGCTGATCTGTTTGAAGTTCTATTGTCTTTCCTTCAACCTGACATAATTACTTTTACTTCACCATTTGCTGCGCTGCTCATAGTTAATATACAGTTTTGGATGTTTTGATGCATAACTCAGCCACTACGTACTTACCTTCTTCTTTAACTCCAAGTTCTCTTGTTCAAGAAGCTTGATTTCTCGAAGAAGTTCCATATTTTCTTGTCGGGAATGACTGGCCTGCATTATATATTGAATGATTAGTAAACAACTTTATATCTGGTGTAATTAATTTAGATACTATGATGCTGTACTCAGAAACTGACTGTTTGGTTCAATGTTTTGATCTCTTCGCCAATTAGTTTGTCCTGCAACCATTACATGTTAATTATCACTGACTGTTGTTTGAACATATTTTTTTGAGGTTTAAATTATGGAAATAAAATGCACATATATATTACCTTTTGGGTACGAACACAACTTTGGCTCGATTCCAATGTCCGCTCCAAATTATGCAGATCTTTGATATTCAAGCCTGAGAGGTCTTGTCCCATAAGTCTCCTGAAAATACCAAAGAGAGTCTGATTTTGACTATTGAGACACTTTTCATATTTCCAGATCATAAGCAAACTTTCATTTCCTTGTATATCATTCTCATTGTTTTAGGCCAAAGGTAGATTAACGTTCGCTATTTTGTCCTGTATACTTCCTTTATGTATCTTAGTAATTACTGCTTAGATCATTCAGTTTCTAATTCTAAGTACTTATATATCAACTCTAGCAGACATTGAGGTTTCTAATTAAGAAAGCTTCACATTTCTCTTATCGATTATTTGCTTCTGAAACAAAAACGTTGGTACCTGTGGCTTTCTTGCAAGTATTCGAGCTGTTGCGTTAGATTTGCTGCCTCCCTTTGCCAATACTAAGGAGAAAAGTGGAAAGATTAAAGTTTCATGACTGGATATATAAAAATGTAATTTTTTTATAATTAAGCTAAGGTCAACCATAAGCTGGGTAGGCTTTATAGAAATAAACAAGACTAAACTTTGGCAATGGCATTCATATAAATCTTGCTGTCAATGAAGAAAATATAAGAGATAAACTAATTATTAACATCAAGTAAGAGAGCTTTTTACACTCTGTATTCTGAATGCCAAAGAGCACTATTATCAATAGTTCTTATGGGTATCTTAGAGAGGGATATTCGATAAGAACTCTTAAAAATCCAATCATGAACCCCACGGCATCTACCCTTTCAATCATAATACTTCACATAAGTGACAGAGAATAAGTTGGTTCTCTAATGTGGTTGAAACATCTAAAATTCTTAATATGATGTAGAATAAAGAGAAATTATGAGAGTGAAGGCTAAAAACCTGAAATTGGGTTCTCCCATAATTGTGTTCTAAATATACATTTTCCCTTTGATTATTGTATGCTCAGGCAGCTCAGCAAAACTTTTAAAACATAGGTTGATTACATTGTGTAAGAAAGATTGCATTAAAACTCATATGTACTGCCAACATGGCAAGTCTTAACTTGTTCAAATTGACCATCAAATTCTTTTATGATGTTATTACTTTGATAACCTTATATTCATGATGGGCCCATCCACGTTGGCATATTTAAAATGTATTGAGTTGATCCTTCAGGCGCGTTCTCCTTCAATAACACATAACTACATATAAAATAACAAAGACTAGAAACCACATATACGCTAAAGTGAACATACAACAAGGTCAACTGTCACATGAAAGAACTTATCCTTGAAATTATAAATCGAAGGAGTTGCTTCTTCAAAACAATTTTAAAAAGGAAAGAGTAAAAAAATTCATACCGAAAAATATTTATGTAAAATGGGACTACTCAGTTGCTACACATACAAAAATAAGAAAAGCTAAACATTAGAATTCTAACCTAGTTTACCAATGCAATAGGTCAAGCACTTCAACTTTCCTCAATGGTCTAAGCCCTCATCGTTTTACCAGTTAACGATAAAAAAAGATTTGTTGGAGCAATATAATTGAAAATAAAAGAATAATACTCTATTTGAATTTCTATAGGAGGCACATTAACCCATACAAATAAACTTACCCCAGTACATCATCTCTAGATGTAAGATAACAGATTGGAACATTAGTACCTTTGCTTGTGATTCTGCGTTTGTTAAGTTTTGATTTTCACTCTTCAGTTCTTCATACCGATTGATCACAGACTTTAAGCTGAAAAGCATGAAATTAGTTCGATATTGTTATAAAAAAAAATCATGACTTCATGGAAGGGAACTACGCACACCAAGTGCAGATAGTTTTGGTCTACTGAAAAATATAGTTCCTTTAGCTAAGAGTAAAGCAACTAGTTTTTCAAATAAAACAACTACGTATTAAGTTAAATGTGTTACTGCAAGAGGTATTACAATTCAGCGTGCAAACCATTATATCTAGGTGGACCCATTTTCAGTTCGTGGGTACAGTAATCTTTTAGTAAGAGTAGTCATACTTAGTTGTTAGAGTTGGTCTGGTTTTGGGTTAATCAACTCAGATTTGTTATGAATGGTGTTATAATAACATTGAAGAATTGTAAATGACACAAAAATTTATGCAGTTCAATCTTTAAAGGCCTAGTCTACTGTTGTGACAGAGGTTCTTACTAGAACATGAGATATTGAGACATGGTACTGTAGCTTTCTCAATGCAGAAAAAGTGTATTTCTCATTGCTTTCTTTACCCTATTACAAAGTTTGTAATTGTTTTTTTCCCTTTGATGATAGTGTCCAAATGAATAACTGTTGGCCACTTTCTTGGTCCCACATTAACTATTTTGAATTCTAAATGAGTTTCCAACCTTTGATAATTGTCCGTGACTATAACCTGCTGGTGGAATAACCCTCTGTGTGGAACTCTTTTTGTAATTAGGAATACTAATTCCAAATTGCCCTGAATCTATAGGCGGATCTAGATGAGCCGTAAAAGGACCATAAATAACTTAGAATGAAGGCCATATTAAAGAACTCTAGACCTCACTGTAGTCGGACCTTTACTTTAGTCGGGTAACTTACACGATCAGAACGAATTGCGAATGGATCCACTCTAATGCAGTTATAAATTTGATGTCTCACTGACACCAAGATTGGATTCAACCCTTGTTGTGGATGTTCTAAGCGAGTATATTCTAAACCATATCAAAAGTAGTGCCAGTTCGGGTTAAGAACGGAGAATGTGTCATACATGTAATTGTGCATGTAGTTTAAAAAAGATCACCACTTTATTGCGATCCTTAGTAGAAGATGAATGATTACTATGCACGAGTCCTAATATATTTAGTTTGAAGTTGGGTCCTTCAGAATCTATCCCTCATTCAAAGTATCCTCTTTGGTATTGTTGGCTTTTGGGCTTCTTGCATTCCAATTCCAAAAAAATGTCATTAAGAGTGTAATATGTAGATTTTGATCCTTTCTCTGGTCTAAGGAGGCTGATAGCAACATGACCCAAAAAATGGGGGGCTTAGGCTCAAGGATATCCATAAAAGGAACATGTGTTTCATGCTTAAAACTATTTCCTCATCGCTAATAGTTTGGAGTGATTGTGGTTCCAGTGGATCCATAACTTATTCTTGACGGGGCGTAACATATGGACAACCACAACTAAAGGAGATGACCCTCGGACCTACAAATCTATCCTTCACGCTACAGACTGGTGGATCACACAATGTGGGTCCATCTCTGATGCCTCGTCGCTCCTCCTCTCTTACCCCCCCCCCCCGGCCCTGGTGTTAGCTCATTTTTTAATGATGTCTCCACCCTCTCTTGGTACAACATATGTTGAAAACGTGGTCAGCCCCCAAAGTCAAATTTATTTTATGGGTTACTCTTTGTGGTAGACTTACAACTTACGATAAACTCCTATCTTGGGGCATCTAACTCACTAACAGATGTTGGTTTTGTGAGCACGCTCCATAGTGTAGCCATCATTTCTTTTTCTATCGCAGGTACTCCAACAATATTTAGTGGAATATTTGTGATTGGTTGGGTATCCCCACCAACAAGATGAGCCTCCACAGTTGTTCTAATTGGATATCTCTCTACTTTAAGAGGAACCACCCGGTCGACTTGGTCATAAGCAGCCATTGCCAATGTTGTCTACTACTAGATCGAGAGATGCAAGCGTAATACAAAGGCCAAAGTTGGTCGTTTCATTCCGGTTACAATTGTTAGCACTGTGGTCAGTATAAGTTGCATTTGATCTCACTTATATTCGTTCCAACCAAACTACTTTTTTTTTTTTTTTGGTTTTGTTTATCATCTTTTTCTAAACAAGTATCTTTACATTATATTCTGTTTCCTAAATAAATCATCAATTAAATCTCCAAGCAGGCCATAGGTCTTGTTTACATAATCAATTATCTACTATTAGGTTTAAATTTATGCATTTTGCATATTACAAACATCATTATAATAGCTAAGTTATTATTATATTTCATCTCTTTGTAATTCAACTATATATGATGTTCTATATATTGCGTAAGAGCTATAGTTATGTGAACGTAGCTATAGATTGATCATCGAGTAAGCTAATAGTTTGCGAGATGCTGTTGTCAGACATTATTGTTGGAAAACATTGATAGATAAGAAGACTCGTTATACTAAAATGTCATAACTGCAGTGAAAGACCATATAATTGTTCCGTGAACCTTTATCATCTAAAAAATAATACATAATAATATAATTGTTAATGATCTATTCTAGAATAATGATTAGTTTATCATTATTTAATTAATCACTTAAAATTATATAATTTTTTATCTATAAACATATATTTTTTTGTATTGTTTGAACGTGGATTAAGGTCACCTAAACGAAACGCAAATGGTACTTATAAAAAAAGTGTAAGAAGGCATGTCAGAAGATAAAAATACGGCACGCGATTGCAGTAAGGTTTTTTTTTTTTCTTTTTGTTAGGCCGAATAATTAAATGGTATCGTTTAATGAGCCCTTAATTTGGTTAATATATATATCCCACAGATGAAGATGTTACAGAATTTGCTAGGATAAAGCATGCATATGGCTTCTGACTCAACCCTTTAATCACTACACAAATAAGTTATTATACTATTAATAATGATCATGGAGGAACTGTATAACTTTTATGCTGAAATCCGAGGTTAAGTGAATAAAAAAATCAAGAAAAGAAAACACTACCACCGACGGATAAAACTGATATTGCAAAAGATAAATAAATAAAGAAAGAATATGAAGGAAATGGATCTGGACTTACTTGGAGCTAGCGAATTCGTAGAGCTTGCCAGTGCTAGAGAAAATGATGACTCCAACTTCAGCTTCACAAAGAATGGAAAGCTCTCGAGCTTTCTTAAGCAATCCGTTTCTTCTCTTTGAAAAGGTCACTTGCCTGCTCGCCGTGTTGTTGATCCTCCTGATCTCTAGCTTCCCTCTTCCCATATTTTGTACAGTAGTCAGTCAGTAGCTAGTAGCTACCCTTGTTTGTTTTTTTTTTTTTTTGTTCTCACTTGTCAATATGACCAGAAATTATGCAGACGGAAAGCGCTGAAAAAGTAAATCAAATCGTTGAATTTCAGAAGAGACAAATAAAAAGAAGGGAAGAGAGCGCGCGCGAGAGAATGTGAAGCAAACAATTAACGATGAAGACGAATATCGATCGATCTTTCAAGATTAATAGCTAGCTAGGATCAAGTGGGAGTATATGAGGAAAGAAATCAAATCAAGCGTGTCCAGGAGTAAAAAAGAGCGGTTTCTGTCTGCACTAAAAATGGTAATAATTACAATCAAATTACGAGTGAAGCTTGCCATGGAAAGAAAAGGAAAGATTCTGGCAAGAAAAGTAGGCTAAAAATCTCAGTATAAAGGATTCTGTCAAGTGGAGGAGATCGATATGGAAAAAGAGAGAGAGAAGGGGAGAAAGAAGACTTACCAGAGCTGGAAATGGTTCGATGAATACGATGATGGCAAGAAAGGAAAGGTGGGAGGAAGGAAGGAAATGTTTTTGTTTTCTTCTTTAAGAGGCTAATGAAGGAAGCTTATAATGGAAAGCATGATTATCATATTCCAAGAACATGGACCTCGGAGACAGGAGCGTAGTTTCATTTTCTACATTTTATATATTAGTAGACGTCGATCATGACTCTCCTCACCAGTGATGGTAGGACTATAATTTCAAGAACTAAATCAACCAAATTGCATTTAATTAATGCATATGATTCCTGGGTAGTCTGATTGGTCTAACTCGCTTTCTTTATCTATCAAGTGTGATAAGAGTGTAAATAATATAACTTAATGAAGAAGTAGTGATCTACTATTAGTGATCTACTATTAATTTTTAAAAATGTGAATATTTTAATCGTTATTCTAATGCGTACTTTAGATTAAAGCATGTCTTGACTACACGTGGCTCCCGCTGCTTCTGGTTTTTTTTAGAGTAAATTACTCGGAACCCCCTTGAAGATTGGGTATATTACAGTTAACCCCCTTGTGTTTCTCATAATTATTGGTAACCACCTTGAATTTACGGTATCTCTGACTATGAGCCCCCCACTATAATTTCATTATCAAAAAGTTAACTACGTGCTGACCCATCAGCTTAATCACTTTATTAATGACATGTTAAACAAAAAACACTGCTTAATCAACATTCTTATTGTCCGGAAAACATCAACCCTACCTCGAAAATGTATTTGAATTGGGATGAGGGAGAGTTAGACGATGTTGATTAAGCAGTTTTGTTGTTTAACATGTCATTAATAAAGTGAATAAGCTGATGGGTCAACACGTAGTTAATGTTTTGATAATGAAGTTATAGTTTAGGGGCTCATAGTCAGAGATATTGTAACTTCAGGGTGGTTACCAATAATTATGAGAAACACAAGGGGGTTAACTGTAATATGCCCAATACTCAAGGGGGTTCCGAGTAATTTACTCTTTTTTTTAAGTGTCCTCCGGTGCCTCTACAATTTGTTTTTTTTTCTTTTTAATTTTTTTTTTATTAAAAAACATTAAATTATTATAACTTTTAATATATAAATTCAAAATAAAAAATAATTATATCATTGTTCACCTAAATCCAAGTTTTTTAAAACAAAACCAGTCATGGATATATTTTGACAACTTAAAAAAAATTATTTTTACATGTATGGAACACATAATGTAAAAGAAAACTTGTAAAGATGATCATACAAACCTGTACAAATGTTCACTAAAACATGTACATCCTCACGTTAAAACGTGTACATTAAAAACATATAGATAGTCATATAAATCTGTACGAATCATTAAATATGTACATCCTTAGATCAAAACCTGTACATATGGAAGAACACTTGTACATACGGTCATACAAACATGTACAGATGTTCATTAAAACATATACATTCTCATAATTGAACATATATATTCTCACATTTGAACATGTACATCGTCACATTAAAACAAGTACATTCTCACATTAAAGTATATAACGGCTTCCAAATAGATTACCCTAACCTCACACACCCTAAAACCCACCATAGGAAAGCTAAAAAACGTCAAAGGCATTTTTAGGGTTTGTAGTGGCGGGTTTAGGGTCGTTAGACCATACCCCCAAAACACCCCAAAACCTACCCTAGGAAAGTTAAAAACGTCGAATTCAATGAATCATAATATCAATTTTAATGAATGATAATACAAAATTAATGAATCATATTATCATTTTAGTGTATTATCGTATACATGTAAATATAAAGTACAAAACAAATTCCAAATAGATTACCCTACCCCCAAAACACACCAAAACCTACCCTAGGAAATTTAAAAACATCGAATTCATCACTTATTACTCAATGAATCATAATATCAATTTTAATGAATGATAATACAAAATTAATGAATCATATTATCATTTTAGTGTATTATCGTATACATGTAAATATATTTTTTTAAAAAAAATTGTCAAAACATATCTATGTCTGGTCTTGTTTTGAAGAGCTTAAATTCAGGTGAACAATGTTATAATTTTTCTTTCATTTTGGACTTATATATTAAAAGTTACAACAATTTAAAGTTTTTATAATAAAAAATAAAAAGAATAAAAAATGAAAAAAAAATGAAAAAAAAAAAAAGAAAAACGAAAAGCGATGCGGCGCGCTGCTCACTCCCATGACACAATGAAAAAAAAAAAGTAAATGGACGATTGCATTGGGTGCTCACTCGCTCACTCCATATCCCTAAGTAAGCTGTAGGTAAGAATTTGGGTTAGATTCAGGGGCGGACCCAGAGGATAAATCCTATGGGGTCCATTAGGCCTTTTTTCTAATTATTATTGGGCTGGTCTGTTTGAAGTTTTTTTTTGTTTGTGGAAAAATGAAACCAAGTGTGGCAAGGAGGATTCGAACTCTAGACCCCCAGATTGCTAGTTTTTAACCACTGCACCATTATCACTACTTGTCATATATGTCATTTTATTATACATATACTAGGTTTAAATTTTTAAATTTTTTTTTTTATAAAATGCTATGGGTCCGGGCCCCCATTGGACCCCATGTGGGTCCGCCCCTGGTTAGATTATTGGAAAATTTTCATAAAAATACCGAATTAAAAAAAAATTACATGCGGTGGTCGTTTTTGAAAAAAATTACGCGGGTGTACCGACCCCTTGCAAAGAAGGAGCCACGGTACTGTGGCAGCTTGCCAGAAACCGCCACGGGACCACGGCTGCTTCCGCATTTTTTTTCTTGAAGCAGCCACGCGTTTGGGGCGGCTTCTAACTTCTGCTGGAAGGAGCCACAGAGTTGGGGCGGCGAAAATATACATTTTCGTCCAGAAATTTTTTTTTTTTTCCAACTTTTGAATCATTCGTGCTATGCTTTAACGGTTCCAGAACTTGACCAAATTTTGTACGATGATAGTTGAACAGTTATACTACGGATCTAAGTCATTTATCTGGAGTTTTAGGACCATACGGGACCCACGTGACTTCATATAAATGGCACCAGAGTTAACGTTTTCTCTGTTTTTAACTTTTCGGGCAATGTCATATTTTATGTTATTAACCAGTTTTGTATTGATATTAAAGTCCTATGATGCATTTACAGCCGTTATAACTTCTTACGGAATTAAGACGACTTCATTGGGTTGGTCATTTGAGCTAGCGTTTTTTTCAATTCTTCAATAAGAGCGCACATTTATGTTATACACTCAACATAAAACACACTTCATTAGTACTTAGAAAAAATTACATTTTTTTGTGTGCTTGCTAAAGGCACAACCTGTCTATGCAGGAGCATATATAACATCTGAAAACCACAATCAATTATACCCTCTGTTAGGGCAGTTCCTCCTATTATGACCTGTTTGTAAACAATGTCGACAACCTCTACGTTCTGTACTCGTTTCATTTTCATCCATTTCATTCTGAAGCCTAGAATACCTAGGTCTTCCCCTGACAGTCCGAATGGCATCTGGTGCTGGACGAAAATGTAAAGAAGCCGCCCCAACTCTGTGGCTCCTTCCAGCAGATAAGTTAGAAGCCGCCCCAAACGCGTGGCTGCTTCAAGAAAAAAAATGCGGAAGCAGCCGTGGTCCTGTGGCGGTTTCTGGCAAGCTGCCACAGTACCGTGGCTCCTTCTTTGCAAGGGGTCGGTACACCCGCGTAATTTTTTTCAAAAACGACCACCGCATGTAATTTTTTTTTAATTCGGTATTTTTATGAAAATTAATAACCCAAAAAACATGTGAAGGTAGTGAGATCATTTGACAATTCAATTTGTGTCATCTACAAAAAAAAAAAATTATAAGTCTTCGATTGTTAAAATTATATATGATCGATGTTTATAACTTTGGAATTCTTTTATTCTAATCGATATTTTGGAAAATACTATATATCTTGTAATGGGATATTTTAAGAATTTTTATTTATTGAAAATATAAAGTATAATAGATTTTACATATGACTCATTTTTAATCAATATATATAGTTTTTTGAGTAAATTACCTTAGAACCCCATTGAGGATTTAGGATATTATAGTTAACCCCTTGTATTTATCATAATTACTGATAACCACCTTGAGGTTAAGGTATCTTTGACTACGAGCCCTCGAACTATAACTCTGTTATCAGGAAGTTATCTACGTGTTAACCTATCAGCTTAATCATATTAATAAGGTCATCCTGGATAAAAAACACTACTTAATCTACATTATTATTTTTCTAAAAATGTCAACCCTTCCTTGAAAATGCATCTAAAGTGGGATGGGAGAGAGTTAGACGATACTGATTAAGTAGTTTTGTTGTTCAACCTGACATTATTAATGTGATTAAGCTGATAGGTCAACACATAGTTAACTTTTTTATCACAGAGTTATAGTTCGGGGGCATGTAGTCAAAGATGCCTTAACCTTGAGGTGGTTATCAATAATTATGATAAACACGAGGGGGTTAATTGTAATATCCCAAATCCTCAAGGGGGTTCTGAGTAATTTACTCTATTTTTTTTTTACTTTGGACTCATATCTTATCAATTTTCTTACTTTTTTCACAATAAAAATATGAATAAAATAGCCAATATTTTCCTCAAACATTACCATTACTATAAACATGAAAGGGTAATAATATCTATTAACTGACATGAAAAAATATTAGTTAGTTAACTAGCCAGTGAAATATGTAATTTGTACCCATTTCTTCATCGACCTAAATAGACTATCTCACCGAGTACTTCAAGGGCCAACGAAGACTTACACAAGGTGATCCATTTTATCCTTACTCTTTTATTTGTCATGTACACGCTCTCGCCCCAATTGTAGCTTCCTTCTAATTTGTAAGTCCATTCACAACTCCTACCTTTCCTTCGTAGATGATGGTCCTCCATTTCTTTCATTGATCCTTAACACTTCTAGGCTCCAGTTTAATCTCAACAAGTCTCACTTCTTCCTTGGAATAGTGCCCAAACTATTGCCACTATTCTTCTTACTTCAAACTTTCCTATGGAAATGTTCCATATCTGGTATCTTGGAATATTCCCTGTCTAGACTAGGCAACCCAAAATGGTGGATTTCAAATGCCTTATGGATTGTGTCAGCTGGGAAATATCCTAGTATGGGAGTGGGGGGGGGGGGGGGGACACCTTTCTTGTGCCGCTTGCCCCACTCCGATCTAGGTTTTCTTTTACGTAGTGGTGGGGCTTATGGCCTATTGTATTAAGATTCCGAAGAATGTTATTAAGACCAGTAAAGCTTCTTTGCTCCTTTTTGTGGGTGAGGATTTGAAGGGAAAATCTAACCTTTCTCCCTTTTCTTGTGATACTTTATACCAACAAAAAAGGTAGGGGTCGTGGTCTTAGGATATCCACAAATAAAAACTATCCTTTATGCTTTAAACCATAAGACCATTTCCCACAATTATGAGAGACTCTGGATAAGATGGATCCACAACGTCCACTTGTCAAACAAAAACCTCTCTAGTCAGTTACCATCAATGGTGAAAATGCGTGCATTTTGACATCTATTTTGTACATGCATGATTGGTGGATCTTAAGTATTGGTTTCGTCTCTAATTTCATCCCTTCTTCACTCATATCTAATTATACCCCCTTTTGGCTTAGGTTTATATAGACTCCCTCACTATTAATGTATTGTAAGTGTGAGTAGTAAAATGTATTGCATGTGTGAGTTGTAGAAAACCACATCAGAAAAGGAAGAACCTAGTGAGTGCTTAATAATCTAGAGAGATAGTCTACTTATTGCTAATTGGTTTTAGGCTGGAACCTCGCTTGGTTGTAGGACCTCACTGGGTTTCCTAGATATGCAGGTTTTTACATGCATCTATCGATCTTGTGGAGACTATAGGTGAGCCACAATGGTGGAAGTCAATGTGTTAAAGATAGGGAGAGGGGCTCACACATGAGGGGGAACATTGTCAATGTATTGCACGTGTGACCACAAAGATCCTAGTGATAGCTTCATAATCAAGAAGGCTACTTCACCTACTACCAGTTGGTTTTAGAATGGAATCTCGCTTGGTCATTGGGCTTCACTGGGCTTCCTAGATATATGATCTTTTATATGCATCTATTGATCTCATGCTTCCTCCCACCTTCTCGCTCTTCCTCTCACACTAATTTGTTTAGAAAGTATGAGTTACCCCCTACGGTAAGTTTATCTTTGAACCACACTTTAAGAGTCTGTTTAATTGATAGTCTCCAATCATGGGACAATTGTGCTTGCTAATAGTTATTGGGTTTGTGAGTGCTTAGGAGACAAAATGACTCATTTAATTTGTTTCTTGCAGGTCTCTCACAAAGTCTGGTTGGAATTTTATGACGGGCTTAGGATCCCTATTAGTCGTTTTAGCCTCCCGCATTGCCTTAGTTGGATGGGGGCACTCTATAAGCATAAGAGACTGGTGGATTTTCAAAGAAGGTATTTGGATTAAAAGATGCGAATATACCACGACGAAGTAAAGTTGAGATGCACTAAAGGTTGTCGTTGACATCGAATTCTCTATCAACTCTGTCTTATGAACAAATCTTGGGTATGCCAGTATGAATCATAGTTTTATTCAAAAATTAAGTAGATATATTAAAGACTAAAGATGATTAGAGTACAACCCTAAGCTTGAAGCATAATTAAACCAACAAATTCCTAGAGTCAAGGAGATCACCACTAACTGATTGCTAAATGGAGGTTTGAGATCTCCAACTACCTTCCATGGCACACTCTCCATAGGAGCATGCTCTTCCGGCAATGAATGGGACTCTATCCCTTGAAGCATGTCCATAAACAACCTAAGCTACCTTGTACATGGCAAGCTCCTCCATGGCTAATAACCAAGCTAACCCGAAAACCTAAAGCATCAAGAAAAAGACAAAACAGAACAAACAACACTTTAAAGAGTCTAGTTAGCAGCATAATATCATAAGGAAGTGGTTAAAATAGCAAAAAGGGTACGAATATTCACACCCATTAAACACCAAGCCCAGACTGATTGAGTCACACCCTTGCTCAATCAGCCCGGTAATCATCAAGTCATCCATAAATGTTTTTTTCCCACCCTTTTCTCTCATAGTTCATAGTTTGCTATGGATGACTCTTTCTCCTCCTTTTTGTGTATGAGGGATGGCAATGGGTCGGGTTTGGGTCGGGTGGACCATCACCCGCACCCGTCACCCGACTTCATCCGCTCCACCCGTACCCGACCCGTCACCCGTTATTTATCACCCATCACCCGTCTCACCCGTCACCCGCGGGTGAAGCGGGTGAACCCGTTTACCCATTTACCCGTTTTTTTTTTCTTTTTCCATGTTCGCCACTAAGGATTGCAAATTACTGTGAGTGGAGAGAAAATAGAGACACAAAGCATGTATGTTCTATGTTCGCCGGTTAGGATTGCGAAATTTATTTCAGAGAAAATAATGAAATATTGCACAGAGCATGTACGTTTCATGTTCGCCAATTATGGTTGCAAAATTACCATGAGTGAAGAGAGAAAATAGAGGCACAAAGCATGTATGATCAATGTTCGCCTATTAGGATTGCGAAATAAGCTTCAGTGAAGAGAATGAAAAACTTCATAGAGCATGTAAGTTATTTGTTTTTCAGTTAAGGTTTCAAAATTACCGAGAGTGAAGAAAGAAAATAGAGGCACAGAGCATCTTTGTTCCATGTTTGCCAGTTAGGGTTGCAATTACATTAAGTGAAGATAATTAGAAACTGCGTAGAGCAAGTATGCTAGGGCTGTAAAATTACCGAGAGTGGTGAGAATAAAGAATGGCGCAGTCACCCAGAGCATGAATGTTCCTTGTTCACTAGTTAAGGTTACAAAAATCATGAGTGAAGGAGAATGAATAATAAGTAACAATTTAACATATAATATATATAATCTATGCGGGTGAGCGGGTCGGGTGATGAGTGAAAAATGTTCACCCGTCACCCGACCCGCACCCGTACCCGTTCCACCCGTCACCCACTTTTCACCCGTTTTATGCGGGTTTTTCACCCGTTTAGCGGGTCGGGTGACCGGGTGAAATGGGTACCCGCAGACCCATTGCTATCTCTAGTGTATGATCCTCTAATCCACTCCTTAATTTATGTATATATTGATTTTTTTTTGCTGGCATGAGAGTATGTTCCCATATCCCAACTTCTTATGCGTCCCATTATATTATTATTACCAAATTAAAGAAAGTAGTCAATCTCTACAAGAGTTCTAATGGTGTCCGTACTGAAATTTGACTTAGTTTTCTATTACAACCTGGACGTGCAATTCATTAGGTAAGGAATTTGAATTTTTTCTTTATATTAACTGACTGTTTTGAATGAAAGATTAGTTTATTACACCCAGAAAGCAAGTTTAGTAATAATGGTCCAAGGAATTACCTAATCGTACACCCTTAATCCTTTGATTAAATAAGTCTAAGAAACCTATCTGCTCTATTGATTAGTAAAGTTACCCATATTAAAAAAGCACTCAAAGAAATCACGTCCACTGAGCGCTCCAGTTAACTACTACCTCCGTCCCGTCATAAGTGTCTCATTTGCTTTTTGACACGTTTTTCCACTTCAATATTAAATAATAATATAAAATAATTTTTAAAATTTAATTTTACAATATATAGTTTTTCACATAAAGATTCCAAAAAAAAAAATTTATAAAAATATATTATCTTACATGTTAAATATTGAAGTCAAACGACAAGCTCAAATAGTAAAGAGGACAAAGTGAATGGGACAGAGGGAGTAGCAAAAACAAAAAAAAAAAAACAAAAAAACGTTTCAAGTGGGGATCACAGTACAGTACCAATCATTGCAACATTTGCATCTTGAACAAAGAACCAAAACCGTTTCAATGGCGTTAGTGGTACGTTTCTGGATTAGCTCATCGCCTATTTTAGTCTGAGAAGATGAGAGGAGAAGATCAAAAGAAACATAAATAGTGATCAGTATTGTTTTCCCTCACCGTACACCGTTTCGGTGCGGACATGCCCGTGCCGTGCACTAGAAGAGATGGAAAGGCCACAATGAAACGAGCCAAAGATACGTTTTCGAAACACCGAAATGGAAAACAGAAGTGCACATTGCTCAATAAATTGGGATACTTTTCTGGCACTCCATGTGCTGACCACCTTCAAACGGATTTTTTTTTTTTTAAGGAACGCCTGCAAACGGATTGGACGCGCGCAAACCGACGATAACAGACATGTTACATTAGTTATGTTATTTTATTCACATACTTGGTACTCATACATTCTATTTACGGTATTTAGCGTGTCAGAATTTTTCTTAATTAGAGGTAGGGAAAGTTGACTTTGCTACCGCAACGAGAAGCTTATAATAAGACACAGGGTTATTTTAATCTATAACTGTAATATATCTCTGTACGATATAATAAATATTTTTTCAACATATACTACCTTTCCACCATATATCCCTTTAGTTTAATGAATTAATTTTCTTTAAGATATATTTTGTATAGTGTTGCAGCAACTTTCGGTACAGTGTATTTTTTTTTTAAAAAAAACTTTTTCCGTACAGTGTAATAATTACATTTTTCATATTTGTTAGAGGTGGTAATCTACGGGTTGGAATGTAATTCACAGATTAGAGTTATGTTAACTTCTCTAGAGTATGATGATTAGTAGTTTGAATATAATGACCGACAGTAATGAAGGAAATACAAAATTTACATGGTTTGATCTTGATTGATATAGTCTATGGGATTGAGAGAGGTTTTTAATAGAATCGAGAGAATACAGGTGATGAGGGGTAGATGTTTTTATATTACTTTATGTGATATGAATTGTGTGTTGAATTGGATGATAATCCTCTTATAAATGAGACATTGATTGCACTAGTGTAAAAAGGGTCTTCTCATATTTTCGACGGTTTTGAAACCGCTGAAAAAAGCAATTATTTTCGGCGGTTCCTATGGCAAAAACCGCCAAAAAAGACCTATTTCAGAGGCAAAATTAACGTGAAAACATCGGATGATTTTCGGCGGTTCCAAGTAGAAACCGCCAAAAAAGACCTATTTCAGAGGCAAAATCAACGTGAAAACATCGGATGATTTTCGGCGGTTCCAAGTAGAAACCGCCGAAAATATGCAAGTTTTTGCTTATTTTCGGCGGTTTCTACTTGGAACCGCCGAAAATCCTCAATTTTTTTTTTGGTTTTTCTCGTTTTCGTTTACAATCCCACATATGTCACAAAACCTGTTAATATGCATCCAAATATGTCCACATATCTCTCTACATCACATGGTAGAGGATCTCATCACTCTTTGTAAGTAAATTGTCAAAAAAATCCAAAAAATAATGACACGGCTTACAAATGACCATACACACCACATTTAAAATGGTCACAAATGACCATGCACCACAATTCACATAGTCACAAATGACCATATACATACACAATTGATCAAATGTTCACTAATATACTCATAGTGGTCATTTTTTACAATCTATCTAACCATAAAAGTCTAACGAAAGTTCTAAATAACAATTCGAGAACAAAAAGCAAAAATCAAACCAAAGTCATGGAGACGAAATCCACCCAATCCTCTAGCATCCCGTTGATGGTTTCTACGTTATATTCTCCAACACTAGGAAAAACCTTTGAAAAACAAAACAGACAAAATTGGTTAATCATCAAACAATTATATTAGTAATTGAAAAATAAATATAACTTCGATATACCTTTTCTAACAGATCATCCATCTCACCAAATAGGGTGACTATGTCATGCATATACCTCATGACATAATACCCACACTCTGAACCTCCGGGTTGACGTGAACACTTAAACACAGGAAGAACATAATTATATAAGACATTTATTTGTGATTATACCAATCAATAATAAACATGTAAATGATGATGCATTCACCTTCACTGAAGTCCATTGGACGTTATTTTTTGACCTTACACCAAGCTCTGAAAGCATAACACCTTGATACACACTGCATAATTATTATCATCAACATACATTAATTAAATTAGGATATCCATTCATAATAAAATTAAATTAAAGGAGTTGAAATACATAAAGAATTGCTTCATAATGTACTTACACGCTAAGATGTGGCTTTATCTTGATTTCTTTTGGATTTCCGGTTTGCAACGGATCAAGAAATAGTATCCGCGAACGATCCAGACACAACACCAGTAAAACCCAATGGCCACTGTGTAATACCAAAACACTCACATGTCATTATAATGCATTTGTGCACAGATAACTATAACAGTTATTCAAATTAAAATGATAAACAGAAGTGTAACACCCCTACTAATAATACAGTCATTAACACCCAATCTCCTTACTCATCAGATACACGCAGCGGATACCTACTTACATACATTGGGTGATACAATGCCGTTAGCCACCCACGTGACTAACAAGGCTACTACTTCTACATACAGCATCGGTCTGATGGACCGGAATCCCGAGTATTACATATCTACCATATATATTTCATACACCAATACACGCTACATTCTCCCATTCGATACAGTATTTCAAATACCATACAATATAATCCACATACCGAGTTTACTAAGATCCTTATACAGATATACTACCTCTTCAAAGTTTATACGTACTCACTACGAGTCTACTTACTACCCGCTCCTCACAAACTACTTACTCCTAATTACAAGGGTGTGCCTCCGGTCTCTTCCTTGACCACATTCGCTTTGGGTACCTGCACACTAAAAAATATCCCCCGAAGGGGTCAGCTTTCGCCGAGCATGATAACTGCATACCCCGCGTACTAGTGAGGGTACGCCGACCACTTGGTCGTATACATGCGGTTGATTTCATTCACACATACATGCATACATGCTCTTATACACAATACAACAATACTTACGCAAGGCATACATACATACACTACATTACATACAAGGAATACAATAAACCATCCAATACATACTTACCTTCTTCCGAAATACACACACTCATTACATACACAATGTACAATTCTTGTTAGCTTCATTGGTCCACCCGGGTTAATCGGGTGGAGATTACTCTTTTACTCGTTACTTCATACACATACATACTCATACTCATACTTACTTACGGATCCATACTTACTTACTCTTACTCTTACTCAAGTTAAGTCATCGGGACCTCCGGCCCTGGGGACTACACCGTCCCACCTCCGGGATTTACTTGACTCACTAATCCGGGATGCTACCCATTTAAGGGATTTGGGCCGCGGAGCAGTTTAAGAGTCAGGAATTGCAGCCAACCTCTTGTGACTCCGCATCCTCACGCGTGGCCGAAGCTATATCGGACTTGTACTCATTCCAATTTACTCACTTAAGTTAGGAGTTAGATAGTTAGGAATCAGCACAAGTCAACATCCAAGCCACAATAATACAATACAAATATACACATACATACGAGGTACAATACTTTACACAAGTACAATACGAGGTTCGAATACCATTCATCATCATTCATATATATTTCATGAATTATACAAACTATTGTTCAAGACAAACATCAAGAACAATGTAAACAAGCACAAGTAAGTGCAATATAGTCCGATTCATGCATTTATCTTATTAGGTGATCAGATAAGCACACAAATCGGGGTAACCAGATTAGGATACAGGGCATGAAGAAATCATACCTTTCACCGTTGTACTTGTATCCCAACGTTCCTTCGGTGTTCACAATTCAAATCCTATGATACACATACAACCGAATAATTAATCTAACTATCATGAACTTAGTTCAATTACTCTTACATTTCCTAGTTCATACTTACTAAGTCCTTGCATTCTTTACACTTACTTTTCATTTACTTTCTTCTCTTTACTTACCCATGGTTTACTTACCTACATAGATACATATGTGTAGGAGGGTATACACATATACATATATCTATACATACTAGTTATAAGCTTACAGTTTTTTTTTGTAAGTATTGGGCCGTCCGACCCACCGTCCGACCCAAGCCCTGGGTCGGACCATTCCAGTAAAGTTCGTTCCCAGAAAGTTACCCTGTCCGACCCAGCACTGTTACGTCCGACCCATACCCTCTGGGTCGGACCGTTCCAGAAGGTTTCGATTCTGTCATCCAAGCTCTGTCCGACCCACGTCCGACTCACCTTCTGGGTCGGACGGAGTCAGAAACTTCGACGACGGAAATTTTCGTCTGTCCGACCCATGTCCGATCCACGGCTCTGGGTCGGACCATTACAGAAAGTTTTATTTCATTGATTCAGCCATGTCCGACCCACGTCCGACTCACCCTCTGGGTCGGACGGAGTCAGAACCTTGCTACAGATTTTATTTTTCTTTGCCAATTTCACTCATTGCTTCCCCAATCTTCCTACATACATCCTAACATGTTTTTGTACTATTTAAACATTCTAAATCACCTTAATTCATCCACCAATTCCATTACTAAATCCATCAAACAACTTACACAATTCCCTCACTTCCTTTCAACACTTACAACAGTTTTTCATTCTCTAATGCTACAGATTTTCCTACAACTCCTACCATTCAATATTTCCCCTACCAATGTCACTCCTAGCATCCCAAATACATTTCCAAGCCATTACATTACCTATACCCAAGTCCTACTCTCCTCTTACCAAATCTTGCACACTACTTCTTTTTAGTTTTACAATGCTACTTAACACCTCTTTGCTACAGATTTTGGTTCCTACCTCCTCCACACATAATTTCCTCTCCTAATGCCATTTTCAAGGCCTACAATGCATTGCCTCTCCTCTTCAAGTCCAACACTCTTGTCACCAAATTCTTACACACTAATTCTTCCTAACTTCTCCAATGTATTTCTATACACTTTGTTACAGATTTTACATTTCTTATTCCTCATACTACAACTACCATTCCATTGCCACTAAACATCTCTACTAATCCAAATACATACCTTGGTTCTACCATCCACCAAGTCATTTCTACATGTACATATTCCTACCAAAATTTTGTCATAGTTCCTCTACATTTCTTACTTCTCCACATATGTGTTTTCTCATCAAACTCATTCCTAATCTAGCCAAACCACAAGGGTTCTACCAGCACACATACAAAATTTAGAGCACCATTACTTCCTCAATCACATTACTAATGAATACAATACACGTTGGCTCTAAGGCCCACAATAATAACTAGTCACAAATACTCAAACTTCCTCAATTACATTACTAATACATTATTTGGTTTTTAGATTGGTTACCCATTTCATTATCCCAAAATTAAATTTACCATCCAAGAAAGAGTTTTACCTTAAGCTCTTATTTCCTCTTCTTCTTCATTGCTCCTTCTTCTCTCTTCTTGCCCAAAATCGGCCATATGGGGAATGGAGTTACCAAACTCCATTCCCATCACAAAGCACATAAAACAAGTTGCAATTAAACTACTAATCCTTAAATTATGCTAATTCATTAAAGTGTGTTAAACACAATTTCTAGGGTTTACCTTTTAAGCTTTAATAGGGGTTTTAGCCCTTGGTTCAAGAAGGTGAATCCACCACCATTGAAAGGTTGATATTATGCTCAAAAGAGAGAGAGAAATGGAGTGTTACAAGAGGCAAAAATCGGTTACCAAAGGAGATGAAAAAACTTAAGGTTTTTGGAGATTTTTTACCTTGTTGGAAAGAGGAGACTCCAAGCTCCATAATGGTGTGCTTCTCTTGAATGGGGTATACCCACGAAAATGAACTTCCTCATTTTTGGATTTGAAAAGAGAGAAGGTAGAGGAGAATGAGGGGAGTTCAAATGTAATTATTTCGATTTGGAGCTTACATGAGGATGGAGCATGTGGAAGAAGATGAAGTTGCCATTGGAGCTTCTTGAAGCTCTCCAAAATCGCCCAACAGAGGAGAGAAGAGAGAGGAGAAATGGTTGGAGGGGAAGAGGAAAGAGGAGGTGAGTGAAATGTGAGAGTGAGGTGAGAGGGAAGGGAATAAAGTAACCTTACTTATTGCTTTTGCTTTTGGCTCTCATTATTAATTAGCTAGTACATGGTGTGTAGGAGTTATTTGACTGATGAAAAACCGGCCCCCTACAGTTATACTAGCGGGAGCGTTTTCGTCTTTTACAGAAAACGCTCATTATTTTACCCGGTTTAGGTACTGTTCACTAACCGGGCCCGTTTTCCGAATTTTCTCGTTTCTTTAATTTTTTTTTTATTGCTATTAAGCTCCCCTAAATGCTTAATAATTTTATTTAATGGTTTATAATTTTTACGGGTCTGTTGACACTTAAAATCACGTTTTCAGGTTTCTTGAAAAACGTGCGTTAAGCCCTATTAGGTTTTAATGTTATCTTGGACCGTTTCTTCGGGAGTGTTCCCATATATTATTAGGTCTTATTAAAACCTTTAGAATCCATATAACACGCTAACGAGGTCTCATACCTCCTATGGTTATTTAACGCTTATTTAGCGTTTTCGCTTTTAAAGCGTTTCTTTATTCTTTGGATTTATTTTCCTTTACAAAACCTTCTTAACCATTTATTAGGCTCTAAATACCTATTAGGATAATTTAATGCCATATTTAAGGTCGGGGTATTTCAATCTACCCCCCTTAAGAACTTTGTCCTCAAAGTTGTTCGAGGTAAGTTGACAAGGCTTATCATTCTTACAGTCTAATACTACGGTTATACAATCTTCTCTTACTAATTCCCAAATCCAGTACTCAAGGTTTCTACATACCATACATCCAAATGTACTATAGTACTCCAATCCGCGCTACTACTAATATGGTTCCTCATTACAAAGTTCATACACACATACAGTGCAAAGCTATCCCCAAAGCAATGCAATACACATACAATCCCGCAGGCACTCGGTATCTCGACGCAGGACTCCTCTATGTCCGCGATGCCTTTGGAATAATACCACTACTACACTACTATCTTCTCCGGGTACAAGATTCTCACAAATTCTTAACCTTCAGTCTAAGAGAAATAACTTCACTACTACCAATTAGAAATTTTCTAAAACACATAACTCAAAGTCCAATATATATACATACTTCTATATATGTGTGTTTTTGTGACCACTTAAGGGGAGCTTCAAGAATCATTCGACCCTGATGTGATCAGCATCAGTGTTGAACTATTCCACCCCAATTTGTGTCGGTTTCCCTTGATCTGATCAGGATCAAGTTCGACTTCCCACATCAGTTTCAAACAAGCAAATAATTTAATTGTTTTCATTTTCTATATTTTTACTCTTCCTAGTCATTCATACATCTCCAAAGGATGGAGTCAGTCCATCAATCATCCTCACTCTATTTCCCAAATGCTTTACTCCATGGTTCAATCCTAAGCTCATTTCCTCAACCGTCACTACTTCCATCCATTACTCACCATCATATCTATATTCTAATACGGAATACTACACTTATAAGATTTAGTTGGCTTCAATTGTTTCACATATTTTACTTACGATTCCACTACTCATAAACTTCATTCATCTACTATCCTCATTCATTTTGTACTACTTCTTCAAAGGTACAATACTTGTGGAGCTCGTCCATACTCATTACTTCTTTTACTAATACTCTTACACTGGTGTTACAAGATAGGTACGTTCCTCCTATGTATTTGCATTTAATGCCTAGTTACCATAATTACAATATGAATGAGTATGTTTATTTAACATAGTACCAATCATCAATTTGATTCTCATTTGTGCTATGCACATTACAGTTTAAGTGTTTTATTCATAAAATTACATTAAGCGGTTTTCACTCTACCCCCTTAAAAGGGATTACGCCCACGTAATCTACCATATTTTGTTATTATTAAACTTTGGTTTAATCAGTTGGGCAAACTGAAGCGTTAGCTTCACTACCGTATACTTATACAATATGCTTGGTCAAAGTGATCTTAACCATACCAATGGTTTAGTCTTTGCACCAAGAGTTCCTATATGAGTTTATTTAACTCATATTTAATTCGATTTCTAGCCTACTCGGCTTCAAGGCATTAATAGCCATTGTATTATGCTCATAGGTACATTAATCTCTAGCTAGGGCCCATAGCTTTCTGCTGCGGACCCTGATAACTTGGGTTATCCACCCTTCTTGTTATCCTTAACGTGTTACACATCACCTTTTATCCGTCTGTTATGGGAATAAGGTTTACTAAACAAATGCGGTATTCTTTTACCGTGTTTGAACTCAATGAGTTTAAGATTTATAACCAGCTCTCTGGTAATCCACTGCACATGTTATTTATGCTTCCACGATTATTCGTAAGTTGCTCCGACTTGTTGTCGGGCGAGGTAAAGTCACTACTTAGTTGTAGTGCTTCCTCTGTTATCAATAGCTTCTGAGTTATACCAGTTCTTCTGGTTCAGTACAAGTGTCCTTTACTTGTATGACCTTGCATTTCTATGCGTCGGTCCTAGTGACTTTCTTTAAGTCTCCTTTCACCTTTATTCCATTGGAATTCACATTTTGTGATTGTTAGTGTATTGTGCACTCTTCGTGCTTCTTTGGCCTTAGGCCGTACGGTTTGTTGCTAAGCTTGCTTAACTGGCTAGTGCCATGTTCGTTGGTGAAAAGAAGGGTTTACTACGAGTTACATTCTCCATATCCTTAGCCATCCCATTAGATCATTAGCTGCACAAGTGCAATACCAAAACACTCAGTCATACAAAGTGCAGAGGCGTAAACGCTTGACAGTAAGTCACTTATGTGATAGGAAAGAATATTTCTACCTGTCATCTTATACTTATACTCCGAGTCATTATCTGCTACTTCCTCATGGCGGTCGCTTGTTGCGCACCGTATTCTTACTCATTGTACAACATTGTTTTTACTGTTTCTGTTATGTGGTAGTTCCTCTTTACTTATTGCCATTGCCATTGGCACCATTTCCCTATGGTGTAAATACTCTAGGAGTTTCCTGTGTTTGTGTGTATGACGGTTGTCGTAGCATACGGCAATCTTATTATCTTCCCAATGTGGAGATGTCTTATTCCACTTAGGTTTATGTGTAGGTTGGCTTACCTCACAATACTTCCTCATCATGATATAGTTTGCAACTAACATGGTTGACCAAAGATGAAGTAGTTTATCGGGTGCAAGCTCTTGAGCGTTGGTCATTCGTGGTGTGCAATGTGCATCCACATTGATTGTTCATAACAATGATGTCTTCCAGTGCTGAGCATTGGGTTTATGCTCTAGCTATGTAGTTTTACCTTTGTATGTACATCACCGGGACATCCCAAGAAACTTCAAGGGTTTTCTGGTCCCGTTCTCCAATTGAGAGTATTCTATCACTGGTACATGAAAGTTTGTTGAGGGGTTTGTCTCCACTCATAGGTCTAATGACAAGGTTTGCTATGTTGGTGTTTACACAATGGTCCACTATATGTTTGGGGTGTATATGGAGTATGCTTACTCCCTTAAGTCGTAATGGTTTGGAAATCTCATTTCCTATCCCATCATCCCTTGGCAATATCTATTGCGTGGTTTTATTGTTATAGTAGATGGAAGCTTTTCTAAGGGTTCACATCATCACCGCATTAGTGGTCTTGGTTAACGAGGGGTACCTTCCCTTGGGTTTCTCGTAGTGTCCAAGTGTGGACTAGGCCAATGTTGGCATTACCATGATTCTCATGCCTCTGTGCTACCATTGCTACAGAAGGCATGGCGGTAATTAAGAACTCCGTCAACTGTATACTAGGCTGATGCTTCTAGTGACAGTGACATTGAGTTGGCCATTACTCCAAGCCACTCAGAGTGTTGGGTTTGAATTTATGGTCCAGTTGTTGATTCTTGTCGTATGAGGCAATCCCTCTTGCAAGTCTTGTTAGTATTGGTGTGGTTTTGCAACCGTTTAAGGTTACACACGTAGTTGGTTGATGGCTTTTAAGACGTACTGTTGCGAGCTCTGCTCTTTGCAAGCTGCTTACGCATGTTTCCACTCCTTGTATACCGTCATAGGTTGGAGGTATTATTGGGCTCCATGGTAAGTCGTGACATCACGCTTCCGTTCATAGGAGACCCTTTAGGTAATCTGATGTTAATAGGTGTCTCTCAATTCTTAGGGCATTTCCTGTTAAGTGAAATCCCTTCGGGTCCCAACCGAGTGTTCGTTCTAACTTTCGTGCTTTTATCATGTCGATGTGTTCGATTGTTGTCCATAGTCACCCTCAAGGATTGCTCTGGTTGTTGTTAAATTATGTCGTTACTTCCGGCTGATGGTTATGATATGTTGTCCACTGTACCATCGTGTTCGTTCTTGAGTTGTCCCTTTTTGGGTCATGACGTCTCCCGTCCTTGGGTAGACTGTTTACGCTTATTCCTAGTACTTGAGACTAGGTTTGAATATCCTCTCCGATTATGGATTGTGCTTCGTAGTAATTTTGTGATTGCTCTTGGGAATTCCGCCCCGTTTGTTGAGTATTGTTGACGCTTCCCTCGATCTTATTGATCTATAACTGGTATACTCGCTCCTTTAGGTAGCTTCTTGGTGGTATAGACATGGCTGTCATAGATCTGGGTACTCCTCACTCCTTGGAGGTTCCCGTTCGATTTGGTTTAGTGTCGCTCCTTGTGGTTCGTTCCCACACATTTGTGGTGGTTACTGAGCCTTCCTTGTTTAGGCACTACGCTTGTAGTCCTATTGGTTTATATCTCATGGTTGTTATTGCAGTTGTCTGAGCTATATTGGCCAGGTATCGCAACCTTGATGGCATCGTAGTTTTGGAGTCAACCGCTCCCGACTATGTCCTTAGTCGGCTAGCATACCGTTGGTGGTATTTTCAAGTATTACTATCCCGTGGACTTGTGCGGGTTCCGTTACTGCTCCCTTTTTCGTTCCGTTGCACGGTTAGCGCTTCTATCCTGATGTTGGTTGACTAGCTAGGTTTCGCGACTGCTAAGCAGGTCGCCCCATGCTGTTGCAAGTTATAGCCTCCTCGTGGTGGAGTGCTCATTCTACCGCTATTACGTGCGGGGTTGTGTTCAACCGGGAACTGTCTCCGGGACTTCCAGTTCTTGGAATCTACTACATGTCGGTTCTTGTTTACTGGGTGATTGATTCACCACTTGCCAGATCGGGTTTCCCCGAGTATGAGAAGACTTTCTTCCTCTGGCGTCCTTTCCCAAGTTACACAGGGGGTTTGCGGCGGGCGGGACTGGTATTGTAGGTATCCGGTACTCACCGGGAGTTCCTAACTAGCATCTCTCTAATGCTATCACTCAGACCATAGCCCTAAGCTTCTAATTCCTAACTCGGTAATTCCCAAACTCGGTATTTCCAGTCATCAGAGCGATACTTCGCTCTGATACCACTTTTTGTAACACCCTACTAATAATACAGTCATTAACGCCCAATCTCCTTACTCATCAGATACACGCAGCGGATACCTACTTACATACATTGGGTGATACAATGCCGTTAGCCACCCACGTGACTAACAAGGCTACTACTTCTACATACAGCATCGGTCTGATGGACCGGAATCCCGAGTATTACATATCTACCATATATATTTCATACACCAATACACGCTACATTCTCCCATTCGATACAGTATTTCAAATACCATACAATATAATCCACATACCGAGTTTACTAAGATCCTTATACAGATATACTACCTCTTCAAAGTTTATACGTACTCACTACGAGTCTACTTACTACCCGTCCTCACAAACTACTTACTCCTAATTACAAGGGTGTGCCTCCGGTCTCTTCCTTGACCACATTCGCTTCGGGTACCTGCACACTAAAAAATGTCCCCCGAAGGGGTCAGCTTTCGCCGAGCATGATAACTGCATACCCCGCGTACTAGTGAGGGTACGCCGACCACTTGGTCGTATACATGCGGTTGATTTCATTCACACATACATGCATACATGCTCTTATACACAATACAACAATACTTACGCAAGGCATACATACATACACTACATTACATACAAGGAATACAATAAACCATCCAATACATACTTACCTTCTTCCGAAATACCACACTCATTACATACACAATGTACAATTCTTGTTAGCTTCATTGGTCCACCCGGGTTAATCGGGTGGAGATTACTCTTTTACTCGTTACTTCATACACATACATACTCATACTCATACTTACTTACGGATCCATACTTACTTCTCTTACTCTTACTCAAGTTAAGTCGTCGGGACCTCCGGCCCTGGGGACTACACCGTCCCACCTCCGGGATTTACTTGACTCACTAATCCGGGATGCTACCCATTTAAGGGATTTGGGCCGCGGACCAGTTTAAGAGTCAGGAATTGCAGCCAACCTCTTGTGACTCCGCATCCTCACGCGTGGCCGAAGCTATATCGGATTGTACTCATTCCAATTTACTCACTTAAGTTAGGAGTTAGATAGTTAGGAATCAGCACAAGTCAACATCCAAGCCACAATAATACAATACAAATATACACATACATACGAGGTACAATACTTTACACAAGTACAATACGAGGTTCGAATACCATTCATCATCATCAATATATTTCATGAATTATACAAACTATTGTTCAAGACAAACATCAAGAACAATGTAAACAAGCACAAGTAAGTGCAATATAGTCCGATTCATGCATTTATCTTATTAGGTGATCAGATAAGCACACAAATCGGGGTAACCAGATTAGGATACAGGGCATGAAGAAATCATACCTTTCACCGTTGTACTTGTATCCCAACGTTCCTTCGGTGTTCACAATTCAAATCCTATGATACACATACAACCGAATAATTAATCTAACTATCATGAACTTAGTTCAATTACTCTTACATTCCTAGTTCATACTTACTAAGTCCTTGCATTCTTTACACTTACTTTTCATTTACTTTTTCTTTTACTTACCCATGGTTTACTTACCTACATAGATACATATGTGTAGGAGGGTATACACATATACTATATCTATACATAATAGTTATAAGCTTACAGTTTTTTTTTTTGTAAGTATTGGGCCGTGACCCACCGTCCGACCCAAGCCCTGGGTCGGACCATTCCAGTAAAGTTCGTTCCAGAAAGTTACCCTGTCCGACCCAGCACTGTACGTCCGACCCATACCCTCTGGGTCGGACCGTTCCAGAAGGTTTCGATTCTGTCATCCAAGCTCTGTCCGACCCAGTCCGACTCACCTTCTGGGTCGGACGGTAGTCAGAAACTTCGACGACGGAAAATTTTCGTCTGTCCGCCATGTCCGATCCACGGCTCTGGGTCGGACCATTACAGAAAGTTTTATTTCGTTGATTCAGCCATGTCCGACCCACGTCCGACTCACCCTCTGGGTCGGACGGAGTCAGAACCTTGCTACAGATTTTATTTTTCTTTGCCAATTTCACTCACTTGTCCCCAATCTTCCTACATACATCCTACATGTTTTTGTACTATTTAAACATTCTAAATCACCTTAATTCATCCACCAATTCCATTACTAAATCCATCAAAAACTTACCACAATTCCCTCACTTCCTTTCACACTTACAACAGTTTTCATTCTCTAATGCTACAGATTTTCCTACAACTCCTACCATTCAATATTTCCCCTACCAATGTAACTCCTAGCATCCCAAATACATTTCCAAGCCATTACATTACCTATACCCAAGTCCTACTCTTCCTCTTACCAAATCTTGCACACTACTTCTTTTAGTTTTACAATGCTACTTAACACCTCTTTGCTACAGATTTTGGTTCCTACCTCCTCCCACATAATTTCCTCTCCTAATGCCATTTTCAAGGCCTACAATGCATTGCCTCTCCTCTTCAAGTCCAACACTCTTGTCACCAAATTCTTTACACACTAATTCTTCCTAACTTCTCAATGTATTTCTATACACTTTGTTACAGATTTTACATTTCTTATTCTCATACTACAACTACCATTCCATTGCCACTAAACATCTCTACTAATCCAAATACATACCTTGGTTCTACCATTCACCAAGTCATTTCTACATGTACATATTCCTACCAAAATTTGCCATAGTTCCTCTACATTTCTTACTTCTTCCACATATGTGTTTTCTCATCAAACTCATTCCTAATCTAGCCAAACCACAAGGGTTCTACCAGCACACATACAAAATCTTAGTACACCATTACTTCCTCAATCCACATTACTAATGCACATACACAATACACTTGGCTCTAAGGCCCACAATTCACATACTAGTTCACAAATACTCAAAACTTCCTCAATTACAGTACTAATACATTATTTGGTTTCTTTAGATTGGTTTACCCATTCTCATTATCCCAATGCATTAAATTTACCATCCAAGAAAGAGTTCTTACCTTAAGCTCTTATTCCTCCTTTCTTCTTCATTTCTCCTTCTTCTCTCTTTCTTGCCCAAATCGGCCATATGGGGAATGGAGTTACCAAACTCCATTCCCATCACCCAAGCACATAAAACAAGTGCAATTAAACTACTAATCCTTAAATTAATGCTAATTCATTTAAAGTGTTAAAACACAATTTCTAGGGTTTACCTTTTTAAGCTTTTAATAGGGGTTTTAGCCCTTGGTTCAAGAAGGTGAATCCACCACCATTGAAAGGTTGATATTATGCTCAAAGAGAGAGAGAAAATGGAGTGTTACAAAGAGGCAAAAATCGGTTACCAAGGAGATGAAGAAAACTTAAGGTTTTCATGGAGATTTTTACCTTGTTGGAAAGAGGAGACTCCAAGCTCCATAATGGTGTGCTTTTCTCTTTGAATGGGGTATACCCACGAAAATGAACTTCCTCATTTTTGGATTTTGAAAAGAGAGAAGTGTAGAGGAGAATGAGGGGAGTTCAAATATGTAATTTATTTTCGATTTGGAGCTTACATGAGGATGGAGCATGTGGAAGAAGATGAAGTTGCCATTGGAGCTTCTTGAAGCTCTCCAAAATCGCCCAACAGAGGGAGAGAAGAGAGAGAAATCGTGGAGGGAAGAGGAAAGAGAGAGGTGAGTGAAATGTGAGAGTGAGGTGAGAGGGAAGGGAATAAAGTAACCTCTTACTTTATTGCTTTTGCTTTTGGCTCTCTTATTTAATTAGCTAGTTACATGTGTGTGTGAGGGAGTTATTTGACTGATGAAAACCGGCCCCCTACAGTTATACTAGCTGGAGCGTTTTCGTCTTTTAGAGAAAACGCTCATTATTTTACCCGGTTTAGGTACTGTTCACTAACCGGGCCCGTTTTCCGGAATTTTTCTCGTTTCTTTATTTTTTTTTATTGACTATTAAGCTCCCCTAAATGCTTAATAATTCTTATTTAATGGTTTATAATTTTTACGGGTCTGTTTGACCACTTAAAATCACGTTTTCAGGTTTTCTTGAAAAACGTGCGTTAAAGCCCTATTAGCGTTTTAATGCCTTATTTGGATCCGTTTTCTTCGGGAGTTGTTCCCATATATTATTTAGGTCTTATTAAACCTTTAGAATCCATATAACACGCTAACCGAGGTCTCATACCTCCTATGGTTATTTAACGCTTATTTAGCGTTTTTCGCTTTTAAAGCGTTTCTTTATTTCTTTTGGATTTATTTTCCTTTACAAACACTTCTTAACCATTATTAGGCTCTTAAATACCTATTAGGATAATTTAATCGCCATATTTAAGGTCGGGGTATTTCAAGAAGTAAATACTTTTGATGATAAGGTAGCATAAGATATTTCTTCCTCGCTCTGACGCTGTTAGTCAACGCACGCTGTATATACACCTTACACGCTTCTGTATCGCACTTCAGAGCAGTGAATGATGCTCTTTCAGGACACAAAAATCCATACTTGGTAAGGGCAAAAGATTACATTTTGTCATTCAAAAACCTGTTCATAAATAAAAAGACATAAAATTAATAAACATTGCTTCAGAACAATTTATAACTTAATTATAAAACAAAACTAATACTTACAGAATAAATGAATGCATCACTGCAACAGGCACCCAATCAAATCGTAGATGTCCCTAACATCAGTCGTCCACATTTGGATTTCTATAGTTCGTCCGTAGTGAAGAAGGTCATCTTCAAACTGAGTAGGATAGAATTTCTGCCATCTGGGAAGTCGCGGATTAGATCATGCAAGCATTTCATGTTTGGCCCCAAGCGTGCATATACGGAATCGTCCACCAAATTTTCTCTTTCCACAACATTGGTGGATGCTCTGTATTCAGAGGATCCAATCTTTGACTTCTTTTTGTCAGGAGATGCAGATTTCTTTCTTAATGCCTATTTACAACCGACATCAATACTAGTCATGAACTGAGCATCCACACATACTATATTCATGTAATGAACAATAATAACTACACTAGTGGTTAGTATTAGACATACCTTCACACACTTCCGAATCAGACGAATGGGCCACTGAACGAATGCACCCTTTGCAGACCGAACTGTTGTACTCCTCCGTAGGTACAGGGAGTGGTAGATCAGGAACCGTATAAATCGGTTCGTCCACAGAGACTCTCCCGTGATACGGCTTCAGTGGTATTCCATGGGTCACGTCATTAGGGCCTGATTGGTACACCCTTCCTTCCGCGACACATATTCTTCATTGTTGTATGGAAGCAGGAGGTTACAGTTCCACGGGTCCTACAATTTCATATAGTAGTAGATGTTGAACTAAAAATATGTAATAAAAGATATGACAACTAATAGAACAGTTAAAGGTATAAAAAATTACCTGTACATAAGCGTAAGGATACTGGTCATTGGAATCCACACTTGTGTACACTCCAGCAGGAGTAGGGTCAGAATATCTTGGAGGAACATATGGCTGGGATGCATGACTGTCTTGACGTATTTCATCAAAGACCTCCTTCTTCCACTGCTCTCTCATTTCATTAATGGCACGCATGTGCTACTCGTAAGAAATTGTTTGTCCTTGAGTACTCCCTTTCCTTGACCCGGGGTTACCAAAAAGTTTTCTTATCCCTATGTTAACACCCCCTAACCCCACAGCTCGGCCTGGATGATCTTTCTTTCCAAGTGCACGAGACAACTGGTCATCATGTCGATCAGGTACCCAAGTCCCTTGGGTAACTTGTTCATTCAGCTCATCCTTTATAATTAAATGTAGAAAGCAGTTAATTATAATTTTTAAGATGATAAAATAAATCTGTCAAAAAATTTGAAAGTAAAGAAAAGTACTTACCATCTTATCAACAATTTCCTTCGTCTTCTCGAAGGGATATAAACGCTCTCCAGTTTTCGGGTCTTTCTTAGTACGTGAAAGCTTCCAAAACGTACCCCGTAGCTGGTGCTCATCAAGAGTGCTCATATCTGATGGCAACTCTCCTTCTGCCACCCATTCAGGCACTCTTCTATTAACCCCTTTCGCACCCAACACGTGATATTCATTCTTCTTCGCATTCGCGGATTGGGCTTCGCGGTACTCCTGTTATCAAATAAACACACAATTAAGATGACCAAATATATACATATGTAAATATAAGTACCTCAAAAATAATATTTATATAATAATTAATTATTTAATAGTTAATACATACCTTTGTCTCCATCTTCTTATCATAGAACTCCTGCCACTTCTCTTTGGTTATTGGTGTGTAAATCTCCCAAGGTTGGCGTGTGTCGCCGTCCGGCCTCTTAAGCTTCTTGGTGATAAACCACTTAACCAGATCATGCTTATGATCTGCAAATTTCTTGCGCATCATTGATTTGACCATGGAGTAGTACTCACTTTCTGCTGGTATTTGATATCGTTTCTGCATATTACCATAAATGAAACAAATGTTAGTGATGGATACCTACAAATTATACAAAAATAATACTTTAACTATTGTTTATTTACCTGTACGATCTCAAACATCTGTCTCTTTAGTCCTTCATCAACTTGAGGCCAGGTGAGAGTAATATCACAATACTCTCGCACAATGATGCCTAGCTCTGTAGTGAAGTCTGTAGCCCATTCCCCAATCGGCTGTAGATACGCATTAAACTGTAACGGCTTTGATTCAATCTTTTTTGATCTGAGAGCTTTCGTCGGACCTCGAGGTTTTACGGTCCTAGGAAGCTGGATTTGTGATCCAGAAGGTCCAGCCTCTGTGTCCTCAGCTGGCACAGAGGCTGGAGTAATCTCATCCCCGCCATTACCCCCCTCATCAGCTCGGGCCTGTGACTTGTGACCTTTCCCTCCACGTGTTTTCTTCTTCTTTGGTCGGGATGCCTCTGTCAAAAGCTCGCCGACCGGGTCATCCATATCATCCATTTAACTATCTGCAAAGATAAACAACCGTATATCAATAACACCACAACAAATAATGTAATCAATACATAATAAGACATCGTTATTATTCCAACAAATTATTTAATGAACAAACAAACAATAAAATATATTTTTAATTACCTAACAACTGAACACATCATTTATGGTTTTCAACCCATAAACCCTCATCGTGATCAGACCTAGTATACACTACATCGTCTGGAACATCAACAATGTCTGTGACAGGAATACTGGTAGAAAAAGGTGGTGTCTCATCGAACATTAATTCATCATCATCAACATCTTGATCAGCATTAATGTTGACAAATCTTTTCCCTGGTAATACAACTGACCACCTGGAATCGATGGGATCTTCTATGTAAAATACTTGTTCACAATCCTTGGGAAATATGAAGGATCTTGTGTATGACCAAGGCGTGATAAATCAACCAAGTTAAACCCATCGTGAACCCGATAATCGTTTCTATTATCCACCCATTTGCATTTAAAAATAACAAACTTTTGAAACTGATAATCAAGCTCCCAAATATCTGCAATGAATCCATAATACAACCTCGACGTTGAAATCGTTGAAGCTGGATCACCTCTGGTATACTCAGTTGTTGTTGCTTCTACTTTAACCCCGCTATTCTGGTTTAAACATCTATCATCTTGCCGTTTTGTCCAGTAGGTGAACCCATTGATGTCATACCCTTCATAAGATATACAAGTGGAACCAGGTCCCAAGGCTAACCAACGGAGCTCTTCACTTACATTATCAGGCTAGTGATGCAATCTTCATGACATGATCTCTAAACCATGAACAGAAGGTCTTGTTTTGCTCCTTTCAACCAAATAATATTCCTCCCAGGATATTGAGCTCTTAGTGCAGTCATGTGTTTCTCAAAAAATGGCTCAATAATCTCAAGGTGATGTAAAACGAATAGATGTGCAGACTCCATTGAGGATGAATCAATTGCCACAATTTTTTTCCAATAACACCTTGACCTTCTGTCCCTCCTATGTGTCTCGGTTGTGGCACTCCAATAGCTACAGCTCCCTTCAAGTATTCAGTACAAAATTCTGTCACTTCTTCGGTTATTGTCCTTTCTATGATACTCCCTTCAGGTCGATATCTATTCTTCATCCTTCCCTTCAAGATTCCCATGTATCTCTCAAATGGATACATGTATCTTAAATATATAGGACCACATAATTTGATTTCTCTTACAATGTGAACAACCAAGTGGACCATGATGTCAAAAAACGAGGGTGGAAAATACATTTCAAGTTGACACATCGTAACAACAACATCGCGTTGCAGACTGTCTAGTGTATCAACATCCACGACTTTATTGCACACTGCATTTAAAAAGAAACATAGTCTTGTAATTGCATTCCGCACATCTTTCGGCAATATACCCCGAATGGCAACAGGAAGTAGATGCAACATCAGAATGTGATAATCATGAGACTTCAACCCGATCAACTTCAAGTCCTTCATTGACACAAGACTTTTCCAGTTAGATGAGTAACCCGTAGGAACCTTAAGGGAATGAAGACATTTACAAAAGCTGTTCTTCTCATTCTTAGACAAAGTGTAACATGCTGGAGGTAAAAATGTTCGTTTGCCTCTTTCTTGGGGATGCAACTCCTCACGTATGCCCATAGCTTGCATGTCTTTTCGAACCTTTATTCCGTCTTTTGTTTTCCCAGGTATGTTAAGCAAAGTCCCAACAACAGCCTCACCAACATTTTTGACAATATGCATGAAATCAAGACAATGCCTAACAGATAAATGTTTCCAATACGGAAGTTCCCAAAATATTGAACATTTTTTCCAGATTTTTTTGGGTAGACTTGGACGGAACACCGAAAACATTGTCAATGTCTTTCACCTTTTGATAAATCTCTTCAGAACTCAGAGGTATACGAGCAACACGTGACTCAGTCTTTTCGTTGAATAACTTCCTCTTTTTACGGTATGGGTGAGCTGATGGCAATAATCTACGATGACACATGTAGACGTTTTTTTCCACAAAACTGTAGACGATCAGAAGAAGTGTCGTCCTCACATATTGGGCAAGCAAATGTGCCTTTTACTGTGTATCCAGATAAGTTCCCGTACGCTGGAAAGTCATTCACTGTGCAAAAAAGCATGGCACGAAGTGTAAAGTTTTGTCTGGCGTAACTGTCATAACCACTGTCCCCTGATTCCATAACAATTTCAAATCGTCAATCAGTGGTGCAAGGTATACATCGATGTTATCCTGGTTGTTTAGGTCCAGAAATCAACAATGATAACATTATGTATTTCCGCTTCATACACAGCCACGGGGGAAGATTGTAGATCACCAATAGAACAGGCCAAGTGTTGTGCTGACTACTTAGGCTGCCATAAGGATTCATCCCATCCGTACATAACCCGAGTCTCAAATTTCGACTGTCACTGGCAAAATCTTGAAATCTTCTGTTGATTGTCCTCCATTGTGGTGAATCAGCTGGATGTCTCAGCTTATCATCATTTTTTCTTCCTTCTGTGTGCCATCTTAAATTTTGGGCATCTCTGACATTTGCAAAAAGTCGTTTGAATCTTGGTATTATGGGTAAATACCAAATGACTTTTGCTGGAGGACTTATTTTCTTAGAATTGGATGTTTGACCGTCCTTCTGTTTATATCGTGACAAATGACATTTTGGACACTCATTAAAATGTTTATTCTCTCCTCTGTATAATACACAACTGTTTGGACATGCGTGTATCTTTTCGTACTCCACACCCATAGGACACATCAACTTTTTTGCATCATAAGTGGAAGTAGGAAGATTGTTATCATCTGGTAGCATGTCGTGGAATAGTTCTAGTATTGCCGTAAAACTCTTATCACTCAAGCCAAATCTTGCTTTAAGATTGAACAAATGCAGCACGGATGTCAACTTTGTATATTTGGTGCATCCGGGAAACAAAGGGGAACATGATGCATCAAGTAATCTTTGATATTCAGCCGGTTTGTCTGTGAAATTATCTTCAACATCTTGCAGCATAGAGTCCAGTTGTTCAATCTTATCACTATCGTCGTTGATATCAGTGTCACTCAGATCACACGTATTATCAGGAAATGTAGTATCGTCTGTAACCATTTCTGGTTCACTGTTCGGTTGAGTGGAAGTTTGCACCCTGCTACTGGCTTCTAATGACTTGCCATGCAAAAACCATATCTTATAGTTCGGCATAAATCCACGCCTTGATAGATGAAATCTGATTGTATGTAGGTTGGGAAACTTATTGCGAAGTTCACATTGTGCACATGGACAGAGAATGTGTGTCTCGTTCATCCTTTTCTGATGATCGAGAGCTGCTTTGCAAAATTCATTATCCACTTTTGATTCAAAATAATTCCCTCGCTGACCGTACATCCATTCACGGTCCATTCTACAAACTCCAAATGAAAGTTAAAGGTAAAAATAAATACAAAAATATATTGATAATGCATAATAAATTAACTTATATTTAAAATAAAAATATGAAAACAACAATAACTAAACTATCTTTGGAAATGATATATAATGATATGGTTCTTGCATGGCGAGTCTGTATAATATATTACACATCTATAAATATATTATAGATATATATACTACTTGATTATCTTATATGTATATATATATAACCAACAATATATTAAATATATATATATAATTCTGCAACTAACTATTATATACAAATCAATGAATTTTACAAATTATGATAAACAGAAATTCAACGAGGTTGAAGAACAAAACTAACCTGTTTTTGGAAGGACGAGGAGTAGGCGAAACTCGGAGGGAGGAAACAGGGCGGACGACGGCGACACACGAGATCACAAGGAGTAACTGTGAACCGTAATAATTAGAATATATAATAGTTGTAGTTATAAAAAAAGCTACGTACAATATTCAACAAGAACTACCCTCACCTCAACTGGGCTAGCTCACCTCCGATGGAGGTAACAGGACGGAGTACAACGACAAGGGTATAACTGTAACGAACCATATTAATAATAAGTGAGGATAATAGTTGTAGTTATGTAAAAAATCACAATTAATTATCAACAAAAACAAACCCTCAACTCACATGTTTTCCCCCCTTTTGGACTCGTTTCAGGTCGCTAAACCGGCGACTTGTTAGAAGTGAGGATGAATTGTCGCGTGAAGCTACACCACCAACTTATGAAGTATCTAATTCATTGTCAATATTTAATCAATAATCACAACTTATTGTAGATCAAATTATAAATTTAAGTAACTATAAGTCAACATTTTTGATGTTAATTCACACGACAAATCACTAATGACGCTTACTTGGCAACAATTCACACAAACAATGGTAGATAAGCACAAAAATATCACTGAAATCGGTTCAGCCATTTCATCGAACACTTTGCGGGCATATATATTATTTTGTTAAAATAACACCATATAGAAATTCCAATCAAAACCAATCAATCTACTACACTCCAAATGACATAAATCAAGCAACCATTATACATATGCACCAAAATAATGCCCAATCCAACAGAAAACGAAATTTCAAATTCGGACTAAAATACCTAGGTTTCGAACTTGTTATTGCTTCAGTTGGTGTCGTCGAACCGCGCCCAGCTCGACGGCGACGACGAAGGACGACGGCGGCGGCGCAGGAAGTCGGCGGCGGCGGCGGAGGAAGGGACGGAAGAGGCCGGTGGAGGTGGAGGCGACAGAGAGGTTTGCTCGAGCTTACGCAGACGCTGAGTGAGAGGAGAAATAATAACGACAATTAGGTATTCTGTCGGGGTGGGTCGATTAAAAGACTCTTTTTCGGCGGTTCTTAAGCTAGGAACCGCGAAAAAAACCCCGGTTTATTTAAAAAAAAAATTAGTCTTTTTCGGCGGTTCAGAACTATAAACCGTCGAAAATCATTAACAATTTTCGGCGGCTTTTAGTTCTGAACCGCCGAAAAAGACCAATTTTCGTCGGTTTTTAGAAAACCGCCGAAAATTGTGTTCCCAGCGAGCTATTTTCGACGGTTCCTACAGCAACCGCCGAAAATGGGGTGCCGAAAAAGCCTCATTTTCCACTAGTGTTGTCATTTGTAGACAAAAAAGATAGACGGACTTGTCTTCCCGGTTTGTTTGCCCCTGTATTCTAGCCGAATTTGCAACAAGGGTCTTTAGCCACGCGTGGAGATAGGGCTGCATAAACACTGTTAAAAATGTTAAAAATGACGGTTATTCAGGTAAAAAAGTGTTTTCAAACTTGGCGAATGCGCCAGGTTGTAATATGGATGGGCTTTTTAGTCTTTTGCTACTTATTTTATCCTTTTGTGCGCTTTATACTTTTATAAAATTTTAAAATGTTGTAGTTTATTAGATTTAAGCCAAATAACAAAACTTTTATATCATTGTTCACCATAATTCGAGCTCTTCAAAATAAGACCAAACATGAATAGATTTTGATAAATTTTAATTTTTTATATGTACATATTTTTTAAGATTAATTGTGAATCTTAAGTTTGAGAAAAGTGAATCAAAGGTTGTAAAAAAGTGAATCAAAGGTTGTTAAAATGAATCAAAGGTTGTTAAAAAGTGAATCAGAGAGTTGCTTAAAAGTGAATAAGAGGTTTTTAAAAAGTGAATCTCATAAACAGAGATTGTTTAACTAAAGTGATTATGATTGGTTGACTAGTGTGAATCAGAGGTTTTAGAGAAGTGAATCAAAGGTTGCTAAAAAGTGAATCACAAGTAGTTACAAAGTGAATCAGAGTAATAATAGTGAATCTCGTAAGCATAGATGTTTAACTAAAGTGATTAAGTGGTTTAAGAAATGTGAATCAGAAGTTTTATAAAGTGAATCACGTGTTTAAGAAAATTGAATCATAGGTTTAAGGAAAGTGATTCTCATAAATAGAGATTGTTTTAACTAAAGTGAATAAAAGGTTTAAGAAAGTAAATCAGAAGTTTAGGAAAAGTGAATCAAAGGTTTTCTTAAACGTGAGTATTTGAGAATCTCCGGTTCACCGGTTCACCTTTAATCCAACTGATATTTCACTCTTGGAGACCATAACAATAATAATCCTACGTTACTAGATCTACTAGCTAACTGAATTGTCCAACCAATTCAATCAAATACTATAGCTAAATAAGCTTGAACTGCATCACAATTTCCAAGAGTACACTAGCTTCAATGACAAACATTATAAGTCTGTACACTTGGAGAGTAATACCATAATTAGTTAATATGTAGTCAGTACACCAACAATACGACATGTGATCTCTTACGAAATTAAAATCGGATCTGGCATTGGTACTCTTCAATGCTTTGATAAAAAGGAAACAATCTGGTCGAAAAATAATAGCATCAGTGGTCACATAATAGTACTACTATAAATTACAAACCTTATCATGATATAACTTCAAATAGATATAGATTATCTTGTCGTCATCTTCCGAAGTGTCAACGTTTCAACAATCTCATACATGTATTACATCCACATAATAACCATAAAATCTCTCTGTTAGGACACTATATCATTTAGACATGAATTAAACAACCATTTAGTTAGAACACAGATGACATTATTATTCTCAGTTACTAATATACAAAGATTGGTAATGGAATTTCAACTTTCACCGTATATATATTATGGAAATGTAATGAAGAGAATGATCTACCAGTGTCACTTAAGCCTAACTTATGACCACTGCAAAATAGCATAAATGAAACCATTTAGGCATGCGATTAATCTAGTACAAATTAAAGTAAATCAGCATGCACAAGGTATATTTAAATCAATCTCCGTCACTTCTTTAGAAACTTCTCTACCGTGATCTCTCGTTACTCATCTCCTAATGGATTAATTACTACGATATGTGTTATGTGACACATAACACCATCAACAACCAATGATTGCTACCACAAATAACAAACAAAGCGTTGTAAAACTTTAATTCTATGAAAGATAACAAGTGAAAGTCCAGTTTAATGTACTTACATATGATGATATGGTATTAGCAGATATTGCTTTGTTTTTGTGTGGCAACATAGAATCCATTCTGTATGTGTTGTTTGCATCAGTAGACATAAGAATGCGATATAGCAGAATCTTTGTTTTTCTTTTGTATTCTAGCTGTCAAATACCTTCATAATATTTTTTTAAAATATTTTAGTTGCATATAGCTACAAAATAAATGAAAGTTATAATTCTAATATGTACGAACACTTACAAACAATACACTTGAATGAATAAAATTGTTAAGCAGGTCTAGAGTCAATCATTCTCTAACATAGCCAAATGTGATAAGGTGATCTATGGTAACATTCGTGGCAAAAATCTGCTTTAACAATCTCATATTGAAACCATTAAAACTCGCATCCTTCTCCATTATAGTGTCATATTGAATCTTTTTTTGTGGTGTCAAACTGTTGACCAACTTTTGACTCCTAATGATATAAGGTATTTTGGGAGTCATATCCACTTTTCCCTTTATCCGTCTATATATACAAATGAAATCTAAAATAATAAATAAGTTATCAAATGACTAATAAAATAAATTTAATCAAACATTGAATTCATAAGGTCGATTGATTTAGTAGTTACTTCAACACTGGCAACAATAGAAGAAGAAACCAGTGCAAGTTCAGATGCATGGACAAGGGTCAAACCTACAGAGTCAGGCATCAGTGCAAAAGTAGGCGTTGGTGTAGGTACACGTTGTGTCAATAGAGCCTCAAGTATTGGGAGGTGCTCATCATTTATTCACCGCTTAGAAGCTAATGTCTCATGTAAACCTTTGTTCCACCTCTTGATGAACTCTTGCCCCTAACCTTGCCGCCATTTCTTGCCTAATTTTAGCATGTGGTCTAGGTTGAGACGAATGAAACACATCTTTTTGGCGAACTTCCCCTCCTAGACCACAAACTAACCCTGGATGATCCTTTTGGCCAAAGGCCGTGTTTAGAGGATCATCCTGACTATAAAGCACATGAACTATCTCCCCTCACTCAGTAGATCTAGACTTTATAATATATACAAATATTACTAATTAGATTCAACTTGAATAAGGAAAACATTGAAATTAAAATAAAGTAAACAACAACGAATTGTAAGTACTTACAATATTTGCAGCCAACTCGTCAGTCTCTTTTTATGGGAATACCATCTCTCCTTGGGTGTTCTTCTCCGACCCAATAAAAACATTGGTACCTACTCGCATCGACAATGGTGTAAATGGCTGACTAGGTGCCGCCTTGATCAACAAGCGTGAGCAATCCTTGCTCCTTCCACTGTGATATGTGCCCCATGCACATACCTGGTCCGTCCCATGAAATTTTGGTGGACATTTCTCTCGCAGTTAAGTCTGGCTTGTTTTTGGCGTCTTTATTACAAAATTTAAAATCAGATAACTAAATGATATTAGTTAACAATTGTAAAGAATGAAACAATACATATGTTATTAGTAGAAAAATGAACTATTATGGCGGTTCTAAGGGGCCTATTTCGGCGGTTCTAACGGCCTATTTCAGCGGTTGTAAACCGCCAAATGAGCACCTATTTCGGCGGTTGTAACACCAAAGCGCCGAAATAGGTGGTTGCCAAACTCAACATCTAACCACATCTATCTCGGCGGTTCTTAGCTTACAACCGCCGAGATAAACGCAGGGTCGGTCCCAGGGTTGGTCCCTAGGGCGGTCAACACTAGAAGGCTTTCTGTGATGGACCGACCTTAAACCAGGGTTGGTCCCTGGGTCGGTCTGTTCCAGAATACATTCTGGTATTGACCACCCTAGAGACCGACCCTGGGACTGGCCCTGTGTCTATCTCAGCGGTTGTAAGCTAAGAACCACTGAGATATGCCCTATTTTTGTATCTATTTCGACGGTTCTTATCTTAGAACCTCCGAAATAGCCCCTCCCCCCCTTTTTTTTCCATCCCAGCATATATATTCACCACAACACACTAAATGATTCAATGAGACCTGTAATATAGCTGCAACCACACAGGGAGCTCCAGCACACATTCATAATGTTCTAAAAGCGCCCAATTAATATCAACGATTTGCCACAATTTAAGAGTAAACAAACTAATGCAATTACACTTAATTACACACTTTCATTACAAAGAAAAAACCACATCACAATTCAAATCTACCATTACACCATCCACTAGTGTACATAATTACAATTACATACTCGAAAAAGTTCACAAATCATCTTCATCATCAACAATTCATTAAACTTGTGCAGACGAACTCTGACCATTCCTCAATAATCTCAACAATTTGAGTATCTTCATATTGACCACCTTGGAGCAATTCTTTGTAAGCCTTGAAAGAAATTGAACAATAATCTAAAACCTACAAGTCTAACAACATGTAAAGAGCATAACTGAAACTTTCAAAGAATGTTACCTTGTCTAATGAGTGATCTGGTAAAAGGGACGACACTCCTACTATGTCATTCATAAATCTCATGACATAGTATCCACATTCCAAACCCCAGGCTGCACCGAACACTATACATACACACATATTAACCATTATAAACTAGTATTGACATTATCACACAAATTTAGCAATTAAGAGTACCTTGACTAGGTTCCAAGGGATGTTATTCTTCATTGGTTTTCCATCGTCATGAATGCAGCTCTCATGGAACTATATACGTCAGCAATATAGTTTTAAGTATCAGTAGGAAGTTTTGAAATAATTAATGTTAAGTAATAACAATTGTTGTTTAAGATAACAAACTTACCTCAATATTGCGTTAGCGATCTTCGGTCTCTTGACACCCCTACCAAGTGAGTCAAATTGCAAGACTCGTGGGTACTGCATCATCAGCACAAGCAATGACCAATGTCGACTGCTCACAAATTACAGAATGTGTTGAAATCATTAAACAACTAACATAAACTATAAATATATTATACTAAGAGAAATAATCAAATATCATACCCTTGATGATATGACAACATGATAAATGACTTGTCTGCACATTCAAATATGGCATTCGTCAGATATTGCATAAGGTCTTGCATGTCACTTGTCAACTGGGTTTCACAGCACATAGTAGGAAACAAGAATCTGAATCTGTGATCTTGGTAGACGTCGATCGCCTTATTATGCACATGCCTGCACCATGAAGACAATATCATTAGTTATTTACTTTTTATTCAAACATCTAATTCATCACTAATCAATGCATTCAAAATATAAAAGGTAGAAGTCACTCACATGACAACTGACTTGATAATCGACACATTTAACCAATCCCTTGTGAAACATTCCTTGAAATCGGACATATATATCTCAAATCGATGTGTATATCCTGCTTCAACTTGATGGTGAAATATCCTCTCGTGATCTTCCACAGTGATGGAATCACAGTGAGGTGGCAGCAACAGTAATGATGAGTGCAGAATCTTCATATTAGTCGACACGCCAGCCAATATTCTTTACTCAACCAAATCAGGTCTAATCATGAAATTTGTGGATGCCTTTGATTGAACTGGTGCAACAATTCTTTTTCCTTTTCCCTTATCAGTCTTTGGTTGACTCATTTCCTATGATATTAACTAATTACGTATATGGATACAAGGTGGTATATCAATAGTTTAGAGCAATGATTAAGAGTAATTACCTATCAAGAGAGTTTGACCAATCGTACTGGCCACTGCACTGTCGCAGTTTGTGCAGCACGTAGTGTAGGTCTTTGAGGGATCAACAACGGTAAACAGACATCACCATGCTCTGCAACAAAGTCCTCTAGAAGCACTCGTGCATGGTACAATTGAAGTGGTTACCATGCACAATATCACTTGAATTTGAAGGAAAAGCTTACCCCATGCCACCATGACCTCTTCTTCTCCAATTTGTAAAAACAACGTGCAATCAGTGGGTGCCTGGATGTTATGTGGAACTTGTTTAGATGAAAATTGTGAAATCCTAGTTCTATGATGATATTAGTGATCAAGTGAAAATCTTAATTGTCATGTACTCAATTTAAATGTTGGTCTAACCTTTAGAGATGCATGGGGAAACAGCTCAGCTGAGTGGATACTACTTCCCAATACTGGTGCACTCTGCTGCTAAGTGGGCTCAGCTTGTGGTCGAGAAACCTCTTGGCTACTATGCATCTATGATTGAAACCTTGACATAGCCTGAGCAATCCTCTCGTCGACGCTATGATGAATCCTCTGCTCCATCTCAACTATCACTCTCAGGTGCTCCTCGTAGTTGATCATCCTCCCATGTGCTTTTCTGGACCCGGGTACGCCAAATGCCTGGCGGATACCAACGTGCCCACCAAACCCAATGGCACGACCTAGATGATCCTTCTTACCAAGAGCGCGTGTAAGATGATCATCATTCCTCTCTGAGGTCCAGGTGCTCTGGGCGAGTTGAGAGCTTAAGTCACCCTAATACAACACACAAATATAGTTATTAGTTTATCATAAGTTCATATACAAATGAAATGAACACTTCGACTAAAAATGAAATGATATCACTTACTATTTGAGCAATAACTGCTCTCGTGGCTTCGTCATATTGAGGATTTTCAGGAGAAGAGTTCTTCGGAATGTAGCTTAACTCCCAGACTTTCATTATTCTACCACTGATATCCAATGAGCCATCCGTGGGCAGATATCCCTTTTGCTCCCATTCTGGTACCCTTTGAGCAATACTTTTTCCACCTAAGTGGTGAGGGTACAAATTCTTCTTAGCATTTGCATGCTGTTTCTCATAGAGAGCATACATAAATTAATAAGATCATGTTTAGTGAAATTAAACACAAAAAAGACATAAGAAAGCGTAACATATGTATGTATGACAATAAAATGCATCTCAAACTCCGGTGTGTGACGTGACTCAACAAATTGTACCCATTGCTCTTCGGTGATGCCTTCGCAAATCTCCCATGGTGACCTCTCACTGCTGAGATCATGATCTGAAGCATCTGGATCTTCTAGAGCAGGCATCTTGTAAATGAACTTGTCAGCTAACTTATTCTTGTGGTCCTGGAACTATTTCGACATTGATGACAACACATCCTTTTTAAGTGTGGGATCCAAGGAGAAATGATCCTACATGCATGATTAATCAGTTAGTAAAATGAACATAAATATTCTATTATTTTACAACATCATACTAATAATGTAGAGATTTACCCGAAGACGCTCAAACATGGTATCCTTCAACGCTTGAGGCACTTGCTTCCAGTTGTGGGTTTATGTTACAATATGACTTCACCATATGTCTAGCGTAAGGGGTGAAGTCATTCTTCCAATTTCCAGGAGGTTGGTTGTACTAATTGAACTGCACCGGTTTTGTAGGAGGACCGTTGTTAGCCTTCAGCCCACACGTGGGACCTCTCTTCTTTTGCTTCTTGGCCTCTGGTGGGACAATTGGCGGCTCTTCAGTTTGCTGTGAAGGGTCAGCCTCAGTCTCACGTGTAGCTAACTAGTCACTCTTCTTTTTCTTTCCGCCTTTTGTGACCCGCTTACTTGGTCTATTCTGCTGTGGTTCAAGCTTATAATTAACTAGATAGTTACGAAGTCCCTGTGGCTACGACCTTGTTGTACTACAATGATTGGATTCACTGCCCATAGTTAGCAAGATAGTTTCACTACTATTTGGCTCAACAAGTTTTTGGCACCGTTGCCGAGGACTTTGGTCCAACTATGTGGTTAATTATCTTTCTAGTTTTCGTGCATATTTTTCATTTCCTTATTTGCCATTTTTGTGTATAATTTTTTTCTTTTCTTTGTAGGAACTTAATTCTGATGGATGGTCATTATGATCAAGCAGAAGAGTGGTATGGCCATTCCTATGGTACAGTATACGATGGTACAACCTACGATTGGGATGTTGACTATCAGGGTGTGGGCATTACCATTTGTGGCCTCCTTATGAGGACCTTATCGCTGGATTAGAGGCTCATATGGAGGACCGATTATTTACTACCAATCCAAACCCCACCGGGAAAGACATCAACCAACAGATCATGTGCCAAGAGAATGGAGGAGACCACGAGAGTGCTCATTATTCTATGATCACGGCGAGGGTAGATTCACCCTCTCTGGAGGATCTCATCGCTAGAATGAACACCATCGACATGGACCAGCTCATTACACTAGCTAGAAAGGAGAAAAAACCAGAGAATAACATGGTTCATGAGATGGAGCATCAGACCGAGGAAGCAGACCTCGACATGAACCAATTGAAGCTCAATGCCGAATTGGTAGAGATAAATGCGATGATGGACGTCCTACTGAACCTCACATCACGACAACCAGAGAGCGAAATGATTCATAAATTGGATCACCTTGCTGAGAACTTGAGTTTCCCTCTGTCCCCCCCCCCCCTGTTTGAACTTGAGCAAATGCCATTCAACCATCTACTTGAGCTTGAAGACAAGCCATCAGAGGACAGCTTCCACCTTGACTTCACTTCTCCCTCTAAAGTCCACTACCTTTATTTCCTCCCTTTCCGTGCTCTACCAAGAAGATGAGGATGCTTACACCCTCAACCCTGAGAAGGAGGAGGCATCGCCTCCCTCTGAGTCATCAGAGGAGAGTGCTTCCATCGACTTCAAGGAGCCAACTCCCTCTGAAGTTTATTTTCATCAAGGCTCTTCCCATGAGCCTCACCAAGAAGTTGAGGACATTTACATCCTCAAATTTGAGGAGGAGGAGCCATCAAACTTTGATCTTCACCTGAAGGATCAAGGCCTTCCCCACCTATGCACCAATGAAGTAGGGTGGAAACTCAAAGTTCACCCGCTAAGTGTGAAGGCCACTTTCCCTATTGATCCTGAACCAGAGATAGAAGACAAAGTCTGCCCCGGAGTTCTCCCTGCACTGCTCATTGAAGATAAGGATATCTCCATCCTTAATTTTGAAGATGGCTCCACCAATATTTGATCCTCACACCAAGGATCAACAACCTCAACACTTCCACCTAAAGAAAGATCGGTGGAGCTTGCACTTCTACATTCTAAGTGTTGAGGTAACATTTCCTTTTGATCCGGGTCATTTTTCAATGATTCATGATGCCTGCCTCACCCACCCGTTGAAGCCAACTTCTACGTTCATATTCGCTCCCGGATGACTTCACGGTGGTACGGTCTAGCCAAAGACCTTCAAGAATGGCAACTTCCCGGGAGGCAACCCGGATATTTTCTTTCATTTTAATTTATTTTAATTTGTCAAGTTTTCCTCTGATTTTGTTTTTGATAACTTTTAACCCCCTTTGCAGTTGGTTGCTTCTAGTGTTTTATGTAGGTGCAACTTAACGTCCACACCGCAACCAAGCTACGCTAATTTAGGCTAAAACTCAAGTGTGGGGAGTTCCTTCAATACAACAAAAATAATCCCAGGGGCATACTAGTTTCTTTTAATTTTGTGTCTCTCACTTCTCCTTCATTTTGATTCTAAGACATTTTTCTGCTGGGGATAACTTATGTGTTATAATGCTTCCTTGTGCCCCATGTGTTTTCTCTTTTGTCTGCTTCCTGAAAAGGTATTATGAAACCTTCCCCGGTTGTTTGGTGAACAATGAGGACATTGTTCAAATTAAGTGTGGGGAGTGATCTTTTCAGTGAATTGTGTGCCTAAATGCTTAATCTCTCTGCTTATCTTGCGGTTGTCCAAAATCAAAAACTTGGACCCTTGTGTTGTGAGTTGTTCTCATTAAGAGCAAATACTGTTATGAATTGTGGGATAAATGCTCAAATTTTTCTTTTTGATTGCTTTTGAGGAGTTTTTCATGCGGTGTGACCAAGTGATCTTGAATGGTTGGATTTTTATTGCTTAGGGGTTCTTTCTGTCTTCTCTCTTAGGGATTTCTAAGGGGTGCTTCTTTGTAAAATCCTTTAAGGGACTTGTGAGACGGCAGAAACAACCAACAATGAGAGTTGAGTGTTCTTAAATGCAAAGGCTTGATGCCAAAATTTTGTTTCTCATCTCTTATGCAAAAGTGAAACAAATGCATAAATCTATTTTTACTTTGTTTTCTTCTCAATTCTCATTCTTGAGAGAAGCTGACCATGGTAAAAGCTCTCCAAGTCACCTAATCTTTAGAACTTTGAAGCACTCCGGATCATACCCCTAAACTCTAGATTTTGTTTTGCCCTAAGCACATCCATGCCACCACAAAGAGATGGTTCATACTCCTTAAAGGTTTTAATCACTTTTTGCTTCTTCTCCTATCCTACAATTCATGTTAGTATTTGTTAGTCTTGAGAATTCCTTACTTGCTTGGGGGCTTCATTTTGCTTCAGGACAAGCAAAAAGGTAAGTGTGGGGGTGTGATGAGTGTCCAAATGAGCATGTTTTAGAGGTGTATTTCATATGTTTTATCTACACTTTTCATGCTCATTTCTCTACTCTAGCTAGTCTTCCTCTAGTTTTGTATTTATTGGTATTTACACAAACTATTATTGAAACAGGAGGAATAACATAGCTAGAAATAAAGTAGACACAAAGACAAACGCGTGGGTGCAAACAGATCCAAAATCGGAGCTATAACGAAGACCATAGAGTAGTTATTTCCTCACTGTCTTGGACCTCCCCAGGGACCGCCCTTGTGGGACGATCTGAAGTTCCGGAGGCTGGAAACGCTCATTTCGGAGGCTGAAATTCTCTCAGATCAGACCACCCCAGGAGGACCGTCCCTGTGAGGCTGCCGGGTTGATTCCAGCACGCGGATTTCTCACTGGTTGGGACCGCCCTAGGCCGACCGCCCCTGTGGGGCGGTCCTATCGGGATTTTTTCCCAGAAATCAGTTTTAAAAGCAGAAAAAGAAGGAGAGAGGGGGATATCAAGAGCCACGACCAGAACGACGAAAAAAGAGAAAAAAGAGTGGAAAAGAAGGAAGAAGAAGAGGAAGAAGAAGAAGGGAAAGAAGAGGAAGGACTCCCTCACCATTGAAGCTCATCTTCAACCTCCCATGGCTATTTCTTCTCCTTTCTCTCTCATTTATGCTTTAATGGAGGCTTAACCTCCCTTGTAGCTTGGGATGGGGAATTTGCCCTAAGATCCCTAAAACCTCCATTGTTGAATCTTGAACTTATTTCTATGCTTTATTTTAGTCCTTGTGCTTAATGAAGATAATTATTGAGTGTTTATGGCTTCTAAACTTATTGCTCATGATTTGGGGATTTGTTTATGGTTTTGCTCAATTTATCATCTATGTGTTAAATTGGTTGGTTTGGCCTACCGATTAGTTTAGCATTATTATGGGATTCTGTCAAAATGATATTTTGAGATAGAAACCTAAACCGTTGGGGACTAGAACAGTGTACTCTAATTCAATGATTTTGATATTAGACTACACTGCAACTTAGTGGAACTTGAGCTTAGTGATGTCGATTGACCCGAGGCTTAACTGATTGAGAAGTTTCAGTTAAATTGGTTAGGATTAGTAGGCCTAGATTAGGTTGCTAATTAATTAAGTGTTCCCGTTGTTTAGCTATGAGTTCGAGGTTTGACGATCGATAGTAAAAGGAGGACGGGTGCAAAAATATCCATCCCGGGCGACGCCTATCTTAGATTAGTTAGTTTAATGTTTGTTGCTTTTCTTTATTTCTCCAATTACAACCCAAAAACCCAAAATCCCTAATTTACATTTATACACTTTTATTATCTTCTTGCACATTTACTAAGCTTATAATTAACTAGATAGTTACGAAGTCCCTGTGGATACGACCTTGTTGTACAACAGAGATTGGGTTCACTGCCCATAGTTAGCAAGATAGTTTCACTATTATTTTGCTCAACACTAGCAGGTCAAGTGATCATGGCTGCCTCGATCCGAGCTCGGAGTCGCCTGGATGCCTTTGAGCCTGTTAGAAGTGCTAGATCCATATCTGATGGAGAAGATAAACTCAACCCTTGTCCCATTGCCTTCTCTTCTTAACCTTGCAAGTTTGAGCTCGTGTCCTTGCATTCTCTTGCGTCCTCCCCTAGAACTAGTGTTTGAAGGGCCGCACTCATGTTCTTCAAGGGCATTCTGCTGCCCAAGTTCTATCATATCTCTAGGAGAAGAGATCAAATGCTATACCTTCATAGACGGGCTCAAGAAGATGGGTCTTGCAAAGATGCAAAGAGTTAGCTAGAGCATGAAAGACTTTCGTGCTCATCCACATACCAAATAGCACCAGGCCTTCCGGATACGGACAATAATTGTTAATGAGTAAAAAGACCACACCAGGAGTAGACAAAGGCATGTTATCCAAAGAGAGCCTGAAGGAGAAGTCCTTCTCATCAAGGTTGACATGGAGAGAATGAACGACAGGGGTCTCAACATCAAACAGAATTTTGAAGCGCGTGAATCTCCGACAGTAAGTTTAGGGTCTTTCATATGATCGCGGTGAAATTTCCCAGCTTGGAAGTAACACTAGTGCAGAAAATGTTTTTTACCACGGTTATTTTGCCTATATACCACGGTTCCAAACCGTGGTTAATACGCGCGTCGTATATTCAAAAATGACTATAAACCACGGTTCAAAACCGTCGTTTAAACGCTAGAGTAAAAACCAGGTTGTACGGCGACCGTCGTTTAAATCCGTTTCTGTCGCGGGGAAAGACCGATTTTATACCACGGTTTGACTTGATAACCGTGGTATATAGCCTTTTATACGACGGTTCTGGAACATAACCGTGGTATATACCGTTTCCATTGCAGTTTATACGACGGTTTGCTACTAAACCGTGGTTTATAATGTCGTTCCATTGTGTTTAAAACCACGGTTTTTACATAACTGTGGTTTTTTTTTTCTTTTTTTTTAGTTTTTTTGTTTTTCTAGCCTCTACCACAATGTGTTTTCCAACACAACCCAATTTACAATCATATACAACCTGTACAGGGCATCCAACTGGTATTGCCCTTTGATAACCAACCACACTATATATGACCATAAACCAAGTTGCCAGTTGAATTGCAACATTGAAAACGAATTGCAAAACAAAACTTTCAAAAATAAGAGAGAGTTGAACTTTACAAACTCTTTGAGAGTCTACGTTGCTTCAGCACAAACAAAAGTGTAAGTCTAACTACACTAGGATAAGATCTAAGTAACACTCAAGTAATTTTTACACCAAAACTGCGATAGATGATCTTTTACAAAGTCGAGATCCACTTTGGAATACGTGCTCCCTGCTTTTGTGAAAAAAAGAACGATCTGTCCATAAAAAGAAACGATCGTCCATAAAGAAACTGATCATCATTAGTACACAATTTTATTTCAAATGCAATAACTTTAACTAAAACTTTGATTGGTATGGTTTACCATGTCATCATCACCAAGCGTGTCAATATTTTGTACAATCTCGAACATGTACCGCATCACATAATAGCCACAGCTTCGTGAATCAGGCTGTTGAGGACACTGTCATCACACCATCCATGGATTGCCAACTTTAGATAGATCAAAAAATTAAACGTTTAACTTTAATACAAAAATGCATAAATTAAATGATTACTTACACGTATGTAATGGAAGTCCAAGATGGAGAATGGTTTCTTCGCATCACTCAAACCAACTTATGACCCCTGCATAAATACAGCATTTTAAAATGAAGCCATTTATTGTCAATAATCTAGGACAAGCTTAAAATAAATACAGAATGCATTAAAATTTTGAATACTCACTCCTTCAAATATTTCTCTACAGCGATCTCTCGAAGGTCATCAGGGCCGCCCAATGGGTCTAGTATCAACAAGCATGAGGTGTCGATACACAACACCATCAACATCCAATGATTGCTGCCACAGATAAAACAAAGAATGTTTTGTAGAACAATATTTTTAATTATCACAATTAGGAAGCAAAAAATTCCAGTTATTGTGTACTTACATCTGATGATATGGGATCAGCAAATATTTGCTTCTTCTTCGCACCGCAGCACAAAATCCCTGCCTCACGTGCTGTGCACATCCTTGCGCATCCAATGCGGCCTGATTTGCTGACATCAATTGCGGGCACAAGAAAGAGATGGAAGATAATCTCTTGTTCGATATCAGTCTAGTAGTCAAACACCTAAACAACATTTTTTCATAAGATATGTTAAATAGCTTAAAAAAATGAAAGATAATTTAATAATTTAAAAGATACTTACACACAATAGGCCTGAATCACAGAGATGTTAAGCAGGTCTCCCATCAAAAATCTCTTAGATCGCTCACGGTAATCATCAGATCTCTGGGCTCGGGGGAGTGGAAAACATGCTTAGACACTTTCATGTTGAAATTGGTGACAGACTGCGGCTTCGTCATGAAAAAGTCATACAACATTTTGTTTGTCTGTCAACATCTTCAGATACTTGGGTGTCAGAATGGGGGATCTCCTAGGAGTCATATCGAAAGGTTTGACCACTTCCTTTCTCACACTCTGACTCTCCTCATTTGATTTCACAACTTCCTTCCCCTTATCCACTTTCTCTTAAACGGTCTTAATTCCTTATCAATCTAATAGTATACAAAATTTAAATAATAAACATATCAGTCAACAGTCAAGTTAAAAACTAAACAGTAAGCATGTAATTAAATAGTTTACCTTGCCACTAACATCAATGAGAGAATATGGCCATGGAACAACTGAAGATTTTGCTTGACCTATTTTACTCCACTGATTCCACTCCAACGGAAGGGGAGAGTCCTCATGACCTTGCACAATATCGTCTACCATCACACGAGCGTGGAGAGGTGGGATGGGCTTGAAATGTACTACAGTGTTCGGTCCGGTCTGTAAAACCCGACCGAATGCAACATGCACAGTCCCACATCCAACACTTGAAACAAATGACATGATTTAGCCACCTACATCAACTCACAACAGTAAGCAAGCTAATAAAATTATATTGTTTTAAAAGTAATGTTAAAATAACTAAGGAGGGAAAAGAACAAACCGAAAGGTTTTGATAAGGAAATGTGTCTCTGGTAGGAGAAGAAGGTGCAGGATGATCGACCATCGGAGTATCCGCCGTCGTGGTAGGAGCAGACGTCGGTGTAGGATCATCGACAGTATCCGCCGTCGTGGTAGGAGCAGACGTCGGTCTAGCAGTAGGTGCCGGTGTAGGAGACGCGGCCACTATCGATCTATCCGCTGTCGCGGTAGGAGTAGACACCGGTGTAGGAGTAGGTGTCGGTGTAGGAGCATGCACCTGGCCCAATACTAAAGCCTCAAGTCTTCGCAGGCGCTCCTCGTAGGCTTGACGCTCCTCAGCGTGGCGTCTTTCGACTCAGCGTGACGTCTTTCCGACTCCTCCAACCGGTCATGCACCCGTTCATCCACCATTCTCTCTATCATTTCAGCCTGTGGTACTCTCGATCGAGACGTAGGAAACACGTCTTTTTGGCGAACTTCCCCTCCAAGCCCCCGCACTCGCCCTGGATGATCCTTTTGCCCAAGGGCCTTATTAGTGGATCATCCTGAGACGGAGGGGCCGGAACCATCTCCCATCGCTCAGTAGAGCCAGACTATTTTAAATTAACAAAAATATTAGAAATGAACTTACTAATTAGTAAACAACAACTTTTAAATATATATACTTACAATCTTGGACGCCAACTCAGCAGTCTCGCTCTACGGGAACACATATACTCCCTCGTCATTTTTCTTCATGCGACCCAGCATAAATGTCTGCACCCTACTTGCATCGTCAACATCATCAATAACTGACTGAGTGCCGTCTTCATTAGTTTTCGTCAGTAAGCCCTCGCTCTTCCACTTCTCCAACCGCCCCGTGTATCCAGCTCGCCCCATGAAGTGCTTGTAGATATTCTTCGCCCGGTTACGTCTCGCTTGTTCTTGACGTAACTGTTACAAAATTTGTATATTTGTAAGTTATACATAATAAAAAAATATTTGTTAAATTTTATTCCTTAAATAATTAAGAAAGAATAATTGTAAAAGTACCTTAAACTCTTCAGTCTGGCGATGGTCGTAGAATATCTTCCAGTCCTCCTCCGTGATCATACCATCATACACTACCCACGGCGGTGACCTCTTGGAGCCCGGTTTGGTAATCCAGCCATCTACCAACCGATGCTTGAACTGTCGCAGTGAGTGATGTCGCTAGAAGTGATTCAATCTTCGTCCGAAGTTCATCCGCGACTTTGTACTTCTTCTGCACCATCTGCCACATGATGTCTTTGTCTGCCTTTTCTTGATCTTTCCAATCCTTATTAATCGAGCAATGGGATTTTACCATCAATCCCAAGTAGGAAGCAAACTGCTGCTTCGACCCACCACGATGTCGGAGGTACTTGTCCCAGATCAAAATCGATGGGAGAATCTTTCTTCTCCTTCAACCCACGGGTCGGTCCACGTCCCTTCCGAGGGTTCTGCGAAGTAGATGCAGTTGTGGTTCTTCAGTAGATGCAGCTGGGGTTCTTCAGTAGGGACGTCATCGTCAATATCATCCAACCCCAACAGTAAGTCCTCTTCGACTCTATCGTCAGGATCCATAATCTGAAAAATAATCAACAATTAACAAGGTTAATACGAACATCTACTGAATCAAATATTGAAACATGACAAAAATGAAATAATATAATATTGTCAACCAAACTTACAAAATAACATTTCATCGTTCAATCCACAATCCTTCATTGTGGTCGGACCTTCGATATTCAAAATTAGTTACATTATCTACCTCCATCGGCAACCGAATAGGTACATCTGTTTCATCTTCACAGTCGTATTCATCCTCATCAACAATATTATCAATCCCAACTATCGATCTTTTACTCTGCATTACAATAGACCATCTGGGATTAGACTGATCACGACAGTAGAATACTTGTTTTGCCTTTGATGCAACAATAAAGGGTTCATCAGTAGGAGCCGCTGTCGTTAAATCAACTAGCTTCATACCATGATCCTCCTCACAATATCCCTGTTTGTTGTCCACCCATTTGCAACGAAATACGCAAGTTTCATAACTAGTGTAATTCAAGACCCAAATATCCTCAATAACACCATAATATTCGTTCTTCAGTGTATTACGACTTGTTCCTGTGAAAATGTCTTGTGAAGCGATAAGATGCACACCACTGTTCTGGTTTGTCGATTTACAATCTTGACGTGCAGTGTAAAAAGAAAATCCATTTACATCATATCCTTCATAAGACAACACATCGAGATTTGGACCAAGTGCCAACAACTGGATCATTTCATCCACGTTCCTTGAATCTTCATACAACACCTTCTGTCTGAACCACTTAACAAATGTTGCATTCTGCTCTTTTTTTAATTTGGCATTACTCATCGTTGGGTGTTTTGTTTTGAGGTAGGCTAGGTGTGCATCGAAATACGGTTCAACAACTTCAGAATGATTCAACACAACCAGATGTGCCTTGTTCAATGTATCAATATCAACTCTGCATAATTTTTTCCCACAGGTACCAACCCCTTTAAGCCTGCCATCATGTCTTGCTTTCGGTAATCCAATAACATCAACACCGTCTAAGTAATGAGTGCAGAAGTCAACTACTCCTCTGTTACTGTCCCTTCAATTATGCTTCCCTCTGGACGCGACGGTTTTTCATTTTCTTTTTCAGTATACCCATATATCTCTCAAACGGATACATGTATCGAAGGTATAACGGACCACAATGTTTGATCTCTCTAACAAGATGAACAAGTAGATGCACCATAATATCAAAAAACGAAGGAGGAAAATACATTTCCAACTGACACATGGTGATCACAAGGTCATTCTGTAGTTTATCCAGCGTCTCCACATCAAGCACTTTACACGAAATTCCTTTGAAGAAAACACATAAATTTGTAATAGTTTTCCTGACATCAGCTGGAAGGATTCCACGGAGAGCAACCGGAAGTAAGTGCTGCATCAGCACATGATAGTCGTGAGACTTCATCCCTACCAATTTAAGATCAGACATTGATACCAAACTTGATATGTTCGATGAGTAACCGGATGGCACTTTAATATGACGAAGAGAACTACAAAAACTTATTTTCTCTTCTTTGGATAATGTATGACAAGCGGGAGGCAAGAATGTTCTTTTCCCTCTTTGTTGTGGCGCGAGTTTTCTCGTATACCCAATTCAACCAGATCTTTTCTACCCTTTAAATGGTCTTTTGTCTTTCCTTTCACGTTTAGTAGTGTCGCAGATACACTTTCACCAATGTTTTTCTCCACGTGCATAGCATCAATGCAATGTCTCACCTCTAAATGTTGCCAATATTCAAGTTCCCAAAATATTGATTTTTCTTCCAGATGCTCTTTTCAGTGGCTTTAATTGGTGGACCGAAGTTGTTCACAACATTCTTCAACTGATTGTAAGTCTAGCAGCAGATAGTGGTGGTCGTGCGACTGCATGATCCGTTTTTCCATCAAACTCTTTTGTCTTACGGTATTTGTGCCCTTTAGGGAGGAATTTCCGATGGCCCATGTACACATTTTTCCACTGTGTTTTAACCGTATACTGCAAGTTCTATCTCCACATATAGGGCACGCTAGAGCTCCTTTAATTGTGTATCCCGAGAGGTTGCCGTATGCAGGGAAATCATTGATTGTACAAAAAACATAGCCCGGAGCGTGAAGTTTTCCATACCATATGAATCATACCCGTCGCACCTTCATTCCACAACAATTGTAAATCGTCAATAAGTGGTTGCAAAAACACATCAATTTTGTTTCCCGGTTGTTTTGGACCCGATATCAACAGAGAGAGGAGAATATGTCTGGGTTTCATACACAACCATGGCGGCAGATTGTATATTGTCAAAACAGGCCAAGTACTGTGTATACTGCTCAAAGTGCCATAAGGGTTCATCCCATCAGTGCATAAACCAAGTCTTAAGTTCCTTGGGTCTGTACCGAATTGAGGGTATATTCTGTCAATGTTTCTCCATTGTGGTGAATCGGCTGGATGTCTCAATTTACCATCATCCTTTCTATGGGTAGCATGCCATCGGAGGTTCTCAGCATCTTTCTGAACTGCAAACAAACGTTTGAATCGGGGAATTATCGGTAGATACCACAACACCTTCGCAGGAGAGCCCACGTTAGTGCTTATGTGGTTTCTGTCACCCTTTTTTACATAGCGTGATTCCCCACATTCAGAGCAATGGTCATCCAACTCATTCTCCTTCCAATACAACATACACCCATTTGGACAAGCATGTATTTTTTATATTCCATACCCATCGGACACATTAACTTCTTTGCTTCATAAGTTGTTGTGGGTATCACATTGTCCTTTGGTAGTACATCCTTCAGCAGTTGTAAAAGATCTGTAAAACTGACATCACTCCATCCATGTCTCGCCTTCAGATTGAATAGTTTTAGGACAACGCTCAATTGTTTTGTGTTTGCGTTTCACATCCACTGTACAACGGTTCCTTTGATGCTTGCATCAGATTTTCGAATGTTTGGTTTGTTGGAAAAATGTTGTTCAACATCTTCCATCATTGCATTAAGGTCCTCCTGATCATCTGAATCACTACCTAGTGAATCATCTTGAGTATCCCCAAAATCGTGTGAAGCATCCATTTCTGATTGTTCTGCAACGACGTTATCAGCACATTCAAACACTGTACTGAATGTGTGACCATGCAGTATTGTTATGGCTTCATAATCATCTGTAAACCCTCTGCGAATCAGATGATCCTTAATCTTGTCCACACCTCGGTATTTGAAGTCGTTCTTGCAATCGACACAAGGACATCGAATATATCCCTTATCCCTTGGTTTAAGATTGTCAACAAGGACTTTGCAAAATTTATTGACCCCTTCTAGGTACTTGATGTCCAATCTGTCACTGTACATCACTGAGCGCTCCATCTCCTTTTTACACACACCAGATGTCGTGAACTCGTTCCATTGATCTCCTTTTTTTTATTTACAGATTTAACAACCTAAACCTATCCAATCACCTTCGATCTCACCTAGGAACAAGTTAATAATATACAGTAGTTCAGTGATAATTTCGGCAGCATTACCCTACAGTTCTCCTAGTGTAGATATATATATATGATTGTTTCAATTCACATATATATATGTACACTAGAAGAACACTACGGTAATGCTGCTGAAATTATCACTGAACTACTGTATATTATTAACTCATTCACAACTAGATGTGTGAGATCAAAGGTCATTGGACAGTCCCAACAGGGACTATCTAAGACATACCTCTATCAGGTAAATCTCAGACAGGTAATTCTATGTTTGAATTGATTTTCCATTTTTTAATAGAAAAACAAAATAAATTGAAACGTTTTTAAATACCAACCTGATGAGTACTGGATGGTCAGCGCGAACAGCACAAGATAGAGAAGAGACAAGTAGACAGATGTTCTTGCACGTAGTATATGACACTATTCAATGAAATAATAATAAGGTTTTAATTTTATAAAAACTTGAATAATTGAACATATTAAACAAACGATGGAATTAGAATCAGCTTAAATTCTGGAAAAAATTGGCATGACCTTTGCGTATTTTTAGACACTCCACATTTTTTAAGGCAGAAACAAACACAGTAGCAGCAATAACATTTATTCTCCGCAAACCATACGAATTATTATCAGACAGACAAGTATATAATAATATATATGATCAATGAACAAAAACAACCACCCCATTTCAACTTAATCTCACATTTCACAACACTATGCAAATATATATTCTAATGATTGCAGAATACAAGTAGAATTTAGTACAACGTTATTCATGACAATATATAAGTATTTGTTTCTAAAATCATAATCAGAAACGCAAGTGTTTTACCGTGGGTTCTGATCAGGCAAACGGTGGCAGAGGTTGACAGCAGCAGATGGTGCGACAAGTAGACAATCCGACCGTGTGTAGTGACACCTATTCAATGAAATTAGAATATAAGGTTTTGATTTGAAAAAATATGAATAATTGAACAAATAAACAAACGAATATATTTTCAATAAACCATGTTATTGAAACATTTTTAAAAAACTAACCTAATGAGTAGGGATGATCAACTCAGAAATGTGATGGAAGAGGAATTTTCAACCGTAGTAACACGCACCTATCCAATAAAATAAGAATAAGGTTTAATTCTGGAAAAAATTTGGCATGACTTTGCGTTTGCTAGAGACTCCACACTTTTTTAAGCAGAAGAAACAAACACAATAGCAACATCAGATCAAGGTTCAAGTGATTCCCAAATGTTGACTAGTACACTCCATTTATCCAGTAATCCAAAATTACATAGAACTCTATCGTTACTTTCGCTCAAACAAACTGGAATGTCCAGAAACCTTATTCAAATTCGAAACCTTAAACTTTAATTTGAACCATAATTCGGTTTAGTGTTGCTAATTAGCATAACCGCATCAAGATAAAAAATATAATCCAACTACATACATTGTTTGAATTTGTGAACTTCCATAATTTAAGGAATTAGTAAACACTCACCCAAAAACACTAAATCCAGAATCGACCAACCACAACCAATTTTCCAAAATCATCAAAACCACATAAGTAATCTTCCACAATAATCACAAGATTTGCCTATGGTAATCATAGCAAATGTGCTGAAATAAATTGCATCCCTATCTGCAAGAAATAAATTGCATCCTATCTGGCGAAAACAATATACATGCCTCTTTTCATTCTCTAATTTGCAGCCCTAACTGTCGAACAAGAACATTTTCATTCCAAATTTTGCAACCCTAAATGACGAACAAGAGCATACATGCTCGCGCCTGTATTCATTCTCTAATCGCAACCCTAACTGTCGAACAAGAAAATACATAGTTGCGCTTCGTTCATTCATTTATATACAACCCAACTGGCAAACATACCTGCGGTGGCTACACGTCGGTGGTGACAGAGAGAGAGGGGAGCTTCGGGAGGGCGGCGTTGGCGGCGCGCTTCAGTACAGAGGGGGAGCTTCGAGAGACGCGCGACAAGACGAGGGGCGGAGGCGGTGGAGCGAGCTGGTGACCGTGAGCAGGGCGACGGTGGAAGGAGGGCAAAACGGCGAGGGGGGGTGGGGGGGGAGTCGTCGACGGAGAGAGGAGGGGAGTCGGGCCGGAATCGCATAGGAGATGGGATAGTCGGGAGGAAGAAGAAGAAATGAGGCTTCGGGTTTTTAATTCAATGACTTTAAACGACGGTTAATACACAAACGTCGTTTAAAAACCTATGTCACGAGAGGAATAAACGACGGTTTTAGATAAACCGTGGTTTTTAAGTGTTGGCGCAATACTTTAAACGACGGTTCAATAGTAACCGTGGTTTATGTTGATTATATACGACGGTTGTAACGGGAACCGTCATTTATCTTCTAAGGCGTCGAACTATAAACGACGGTTTCTGTTGAAAACCGTCGTTTATATAGTGAGCCAAGCAACATAAATGACGGTCTCTAAATAACCGTGGTTTATACACTTTAAACGACGGTTTCATTATTAACCGTGGTTTAAAGTCCGTCATTTAAAATCTTTTTTTCTACTAGTGTAAGTTAAGGGCTGCAAAATGGATGATCCTATGAAACTGGGGGAATTGTAGACCCTTACCCAGAAAGGGACCCATTTGAAGCAATGTGTGTAGAAATGGAGCCGGGATCGACAACTGTGATCGGAAGGAAAGTGTTAAGCACAAGGCCCAAGAGAAGAACAAATAATGACTTCAATGAACTTGATCAATCACAGGTTAGGCATGTGATTTTTTAAAATTGAAATCCCCTAAACCATTTCTAGAGATTCTCGAAGGCAGTGACTATTAGAGCTGGAAAAGACATCGTAGCAAAAAAGAAACGGGCGGACGGGGGAGAGTAGATTGCTCTAGCGCAACGAAACTATCTGTTAACCATTCTCATAGACATTATGTGGTGGAGAGTTTGTTAGTTTGGAGAACATAGCAGACAGGGCTGCCAAAAACTTCCGAAACAGCGGGTATCGACCGAAACCAAAGTGAACGTACCTGTTTTCAATATAACCATACCGGTTTTTGCGGGTATGGTTAGCTGAACTGTGTAAATTGACCGGTTTCGGTTTCAGTAACGGTATTGAATGCGGTAAACGTGGGTTAACCGATTTATGAACAATGAAAAATTTCAAATATTAGTGCTCACCTTAGTATAATAATTAATGCTAGCTATTGAGGGAATATACATATTATTATATTTTTTGTCACATATATTTGATTTGTCATGATTTAGGCGAATGATCAATTTCGTACTATTAATATTAATGGTATAGGTCTCATCAATACAAAAAATATACAGCTACAACCGATAAAAATGAACCGAACTAATTAACCGGTCTAAACGGAATAGTAATGAAATTGAATTTTAAAAACCGAAGATCCTGTTAACCGAAAGCGGTTAAACGAACAAGACGGTTAACCTACCATGGGCAGCCATAATAGCAAAGTTATCAAAAGTCACGAGGGTGAGAAGTTGTGGAGATCGAGTGTAGGCTGAAGGGAAGCGAAGCCAAACAAGATAAATTGCCCAAGGTTGTGTGAAATAGAAACATGAGGGTGGCGTGGTGGTTCCGAGTGTTTTCATGCACCCATGGCAGACGACGGGGAGAGTTACGAGAAGAACCATCATTACATGCTTGATGTGAGATTTTGCAAAGAATTCCACTTTTGAGTTGGAGGGGAGGCATAGAGGTGGGCAAAAGATCTTTTTGCTTCCCAAGATTGCAAATGATGGAGCAACATGTACGGCAGGGGTACCAACGACCGGGCGAGAGTGACGGCGCAAAGTGAGGAAGGCGAGGCGTCATGAATGGCTGCGCTTGGTTTCAAAAAGAGATGAGAGGGCGAATTGTCCTACCGGCTGCGTCTTTGTTTAGGATATAATCTGGATTCTGGTCCAATTATAATATAATATATTTCCCTGGAACAAAAAAAAAAACAAAACTTGGGTGATAAATGGCTTTTTTAAAGAGCTTAGCTAGTAAATATCTGCATAAACATACGTAGCAAGTTGTACGTTTTACTACTGGAACTCGATACATTGGCGAAAGTACGTTCTCTCCAAAGCTTCGCCTTGAGTCCTTGAACTTTACTGTTCTAATCGTAATATTAATGCACAATGCAACACCATATCATGATGTTCGACATCCCAACGACTATAGAAACCTACCAATTAACAATGGATGGTACCAAATTAAGCAACACCATTTGCCTTCTAGCTGTTGTCCAGCCAATTATCAAAAAAAATTAAGCAGACCCTTTTAACTAAAAAAAGGGAACTGAAATCACGCCTATAACTTTCGTTATCTTTTATGTATGACCAAATCTCTATGTATTATGTAATATCTCGCTGTATCATCGTGAAGACCTACTGCCACCATTCCATCTGCCCTTAATTTCCTTCTTTTATGCATCGACCACTTCAATCCTTCCAAGCGCTTGCTTATCTTCATGTAAAGTGTACCAGGTGCTAGTATTATGAAACTATAGTAGTGGCAGGCCTGAAGAATAATCAACAATTTCTTTCCTTGAAAGTGCAGAGCTAGCTTTGTGTCAATGGTCAGCTTTGATCTCCTAGACTAGCCGGCTTCAGCTGGAGCTGTAGGTCATCATTGTGATGATGACCTGAAGTCGATCCTGCAAGCTGCAGGGTTCCAGAGCTTCCACTGCCTCCCGGTGCTTGATTCTGACGAGCCTCGTAGATCTGAAGAAAATATAATCATGATCCAGTTAAGCCGGATATTATGAAAAAGATCAGATTCATGGAGGGTGTGTCTTTGTTTTGTCTTGCCTTTTCACGAAGTTTTGTCACCTCAGACTGCATGATACCTAGTCTTCTTCGAAGTTCTAGATTCTCTTGTGCACAAGTACTTCCTGTAATAAATTATATATTAAAAAAGAATACAAGAAGGAAAATTGTTCTTAAACCACAAATGAATGATTAAAAGACAAGAGATATACCACAACCACAACTAATCCACTTCAGTATCCCTCGGCTGATCCTTCAACCACTTATCAAAAAAAAAAAAATCCACAACTAATTCAGCTACAATATATATATCTCTACATATACGTCCGTACCTTTTTGGCACGAACACCCTTTATGCTTGAATCAAGTATGCCCACTAGATTATCAAGGTGGTCAACGGTCAGGTTTGAAAGATCTTCTCCTAACAAGTGCCTGCATATGGTTAATCATTCATGAACATGACCATAATGTTCTGCTAAACGATTCTTGTGTGAATGTGCATGTACCTATGGCTTTACTGAGCTCGTCATGCTGCTCCTTCAATCGTTGTGCTTCCATTTTCCAGAACTGATCACAAAAAGTAGATATCAGGAACAAAGTAAGCATAATTAAGTTATTTTAGATGACGATGCTTTAGATGACGATTCGAGTTCGAGCAAACTGAAGGAAGTTGATGGGGTACGAGGAGATCTATGGTATAACAATGTCATACGAGATCTCAGGGTGTGAAGGGACACATCATCTTAAGAATGTGAGAAGATGGGTTTCATAAATTTGTGAGAAAAACCTCCCAAGTCATCTCCCAAGATATAATTTTCGAAATTCTTGCCTCCCAAACATAGAAATTTCACTCACAACATTCACTTTCAAAGCCCTAAAGCCCTAAATATGAATCACCCGTTTGAACCGTTGGTGTTAGTCTGTTAGAGTGAAATTGTATTCGTTAATTTGTAGCTCATTTGACGTTGGGTTCATTTCTGCCTCAACTCCTTTCCCAGAATTGATTCGGGTTTTCTCAATAACAAATTTGTTTTTTGAATTATCATAATCGACATATAGAACTTTGCTCTAGTTTTTGGTTTCATCTTTTATAACTTTTAATTTTTTCCACAAAAATAAATATTCAGTCTTTGTTTTTTCTTCTTTATGGTTTCAAATCTTAGTTTTCCAACCGTCACAAGTCACCCAAACGAGCCCTAACCATTCCAAGGATCAATTGTTGAAAATGAGTTGTCGGGGTGCTTTCTAGTTGTTATTCATTTCTTTTCCTTTTAAAACAAGTGTGGATATCCAGTCTCCTCCATACTTTCTGGACAATTTGGAGCGTGCACAATCAAATCATCTTTGAAGGCCTCCCTGCAAATTGGACTGTGACAATAGAATCTGTCAAAAGGCTCTCTCTTGAATGGAGCCGTCCATCTTTGTGTCGCCATATCCCGCATCTCCCGCTGGATTCAGTGGACAACCTTTTTTCTCTGCTCACTTCTTAAATCATGATGTACTTCTCTCTTTGTTGTCTTTCGTTTTGTTTTACTGCGAAAGCCTCATTGCCTCAGTATCGCAGCTTGTAACTGGACCTCCAGTCTTCTATAAAAAAAAAGTTCATACATCTTTGAAATTTCACACTATCCTCTTCAATCTTCATGCCACTGTCACCACTCCCCACCATCCGTTCAACCTCTCTTCCCCGTTTTAGTTCAGATTTTTATTAAACACCTTGGACATCTTACCATAACCCTTTTTTTCCAGGGTTCACCCAAAGTCCCCACCCACCTCTTTTGACCAAAGGAACAAATTTGGTTATGACATCAACCCTCTTTGGCTCATCTTTGGGATTCATCATTAGCCTTAGCAACTCACACTATCAAATTCACATCAACCATCATATTTGTTGATGCCTGACATGTTCAGCTCTTGAGGTGTTATTTAAGATGCCTATGTATCACTCTTTGCGTCAACTTTAGAGCTCTTACCACCAAAGAACAGGAAAAGGCTAAGCTCCATGATTATTCCACTAGCTTCCTAGGATCCTTAATGTAGACCAATGTCACCTTACATCTACCATTTTGGCCTACCATCAAACCTTAGTGGGTCTATTGTCCTTTCCTTGCACCTAGCTATAGAGGTTATCTTGTGTAAGCCAGTTGCACGAATTACCAAAAGACGGTTCAAACACTAGAGCTTCAACTACTAGTGACAACTTGTAGATCAAGGACTCTATTGACCCTAGTGGACCCTCGACATCCCAATGAAGCTCACCTGCTCACTCACGGGAGAAAACCCAGCTTTCAAAGGACCCTTCCAATGACCTTTGTTTCTTTCACTTACTAGTAGTGGTGTTCATATCCTTGTGTGACAAACCTATAACATTGGCCAATGAAATATTTCGCATCTTTTCCTTTGTTTTTTATAAGGAGGCTACATATGGTACGTAGCAGTCATGAGTATAGGCTTAAGCCAGGAATGTAAGTGCGGGGGTGTTTGTTTCAGGCGGGGGAAAACGGAATGGAATAAGGAAAGGGACTGGAGAGAAATGGAAAAGAATTCCCTTTGATTTTATTGGTTTTTGTTTGAGCTAGGGGAAATGAAATAAATAACCGATCAACGGCCGCCGTCAATGGTCAATGGCTGCCGGTTGCTGGTCAACGTCATTAATTACAGTCAACATTCACCGGTCACCGATCAATGGTCATTAATCACCAGTCAATGGTCATATGTCCCTGGTCAAAGTGTACTGGGGAAAGGGAATCCCATTCCCTAGTAGAGGGTGGGGAATCAAGATATAGGGTTTGGGGAAATCACATTCCCTTTCCCTTCCTCCTGAAAATAGGAAAAACTGGCAAAACAAACAACAGGAAAGGGAATCATCCTGATTACCCCAAAACAACAAGATAGTAACCAAAAAAGTTGTCGCTAGTTCCTCCATTCTTTCAGCACCATAGCCAGAATGTTTGATGAGAACATCAAATCCCGACTCGTATCCAGGAAGCCCTTTTTCTTTTTCACCACTCTACCACCTGCATCTCGGTCATCATCATCACTTCATTGCACTGAACATTCAGATTCTCAAACGCCTCCCTATTCCTCGTGTACCTAATGTTGCAGACAAAACATAAACGTGGTTCTCCACATCCTCTTTACTGCGTTGTTTGGCGTATGTTCACACCACCTTAGTAAGCTGTCTTTGATATCGCAGTTTAGATTGACATTCACTCCTCACCAGGTGAGAATTTTTTCCCATAAACATTTACTCTACACCTACACCGGGAACAAGTGATCAACCGTCTACACTTCTTGCCTGCATAGTGGGCATCTCAACTACACTAGAGTAACCAAATTTAGCCCAAATAATCGGTCCTGGTAGAAATTTTCTTATTCGGCAAGAACATGACAAAGAGTTCTACTCTTGGGGGGTGCACATTTACTCCAAAATGATATGTGCCAGGTAAGACTCTAAATGTTTAGAAACCATCACTTCATTGTAAAAGCTAGTGGTGGAGAAATCTTTTTGTTTTCCAGCCATCCATCTGAGTCTGTCTTCATTTTATTTCCCTCAAGTCGTAAGTTATTGATCATAACATTAGATCTACCTCACCCTTTTCATACCCAAATAAATCCCTTCTCCAATAAAAATTCCAGTGCCATGCTGCCCTAGTCCACACAACTATCTCTCTTATAGTTGCACACTTCGATTCACTGATAGAGTGCAACCTGGGAAATCTGGTTTTGAGCGAACAATCACGGTCCAACTAGAATATGGTTTTTCCACAATTTCACATAATCCACTACATATTCCTGTTCATAACTTCCTAGATGTTATTGCTCCCGTACTAATCGACATATTGATTGCCAAACACTTTTCTTTTAACACTTTGCCAAAGAAATCATGTTGGTAAACGAATGTCCCTGATCATATGTCGCTGCCATCATCTCCTTCCATAGCTGGTATTTCCACCACATGTGAGCATTGACGATGCATTCTTATTTCGATGTCACAAATGCCCATACCACCAAGATCCTTAGGTTTTTGTTAACACATTCCATCCCAAGCAGGGGAATCCCTTAGGCCAAAACCATTACTCCGCATATATTTCCAGAGCTCATCTCCCTCATACCCAAACTTAATAAGAGCATGAAAGAAAACATCTGAATAAACCAATAACGAGGTAGTAAGGAACCTAGAAAACCCCACAAGTATAGAGAGTTAAAAGACAAAGGACAAGCTTATAAACATGACCTACTAACAGAAGCAACTACCCCATGATATGTAACATGCGGATCAAGAGAAACAATAGCAGGTTTTAATAGCGGAAACATGGTTGCAAGTTACCCATTCCTATCCTTGCAACGATGCAAAGGTCCAATCATTTGTCTGGGAAACTCCTAGTCAAGCTAGGAGTTGCCTCATCAGAAGTCAAACCATGGCCCACTGAGGGTTGTTCTCTCATGTGAACAAGATTTATAATCTACAAAGGGTCTTGACGTGATCTAGTTTACTTTCCTTTCTTCATACTAGGACTTGACTTGTGGTGAATCCACACCTCCCTAAGCGAATTATTGTGAAGGACCCAATCAAGGTTACACTTCTTACCACCAACTATGTAGGCCACTCTCAAGACTGATGCAACTCCCTCAATGGAGATTGAAACACACCTTAAATTCAACAAGACTTTTATCCTCATGAAATCGCTCCCAAAATGATCATCAACACCATCGTAATCTAAGAATTGACCAACAGGACTACCAAGCCTCTTGGCCAGATCCTTATGAAGAAAAAGAGAGCAGTACATCATGGATTCAAACCCAGATAGGAATGCATTGAAAATCATGGTCTTTCAGGGATTTCTTCTCATCAGTCAACTGAAATACCTAAAGAGAACTATCAAAATTCCACAGACCTTGATTTAAGATCTCATGCATTGTGTCGGCTTTCTTGAACTCTGAACAAAAATAGATTCTTACCTGCATGTTGAACCTTAAGCTCTCCATGCAATAGCCAAACCTTGTCGAGAGTGCTCTTCAGTGCTCGAATGTCCATGAATCTTGAAGAAAATAGCTTGTCAAGAAGACATCACCCAAATTGAAAAACTTGCCCAGAAATTATCAGATCGTCCAGGGATATAGCCATAACCTCTACTTCTGTAAGTGAAAGACCCGCACACTAAGAGGCTATCTCATCTACATGCACCTCCAATCGTGGATCAGCCATATTTGGGATGACCGAAGTGGTGCTTCGAGCAGGGGTAGGAAGGAAGAGGGAAAGATGAAAGATGAGTAGAGAAAAAGAAAAGAAGCTGGCTCAAATAGAAGGGAGATAAGCCACATGCAAGCTCTAATGTTATCATCACCATTTCCTAGACAAGCGGTGATACCAAGATATTCAGAGAGGGAAGGGAGTCACTAGGTAGTCTCGCTGAAAGAGAGAAAGCGATAGGTGGAGAATTGATACCTGGTAACGCGGCTAGTTATTGTAAGTTGTATTTTCTTTTAATTAGTTAATTTGTGTGTTTTATTTAGTTTATATTAATAGTGTAACCTTTGGTTTCTTCTGATGCTTGCAGCAACTTTATTTAGAACTCATTACAATCAATCTTAAACTACGGATGTAATTAGATCATCGTTCGATGGTTGAACAATGCCTTATTTCGATTTAGTTTGCAATTGATTGTCCAACTTGTCAAACGAAACTTGGGCAGATTTAGGGTGAAGGAGTCTTCCCTTGTCAAACGAATCGGGGCTACATATATGCTGCATGACCCCTTGTATTGTATTACTATACATTTTTTTCTTTTTACTATATATATATATATATATATATATATATATATATCACCATTGATAAAAAAAATTTAAAAATAAAAGCACCAGAACAACAATACATATATTGTACGTACTCGCGTCTTTAAAAGATAATTACCTGAGCTTCTGAAGCTGGACTTAGTAGCTTTTCTTTTCCTTGTACTTGATGGTATTGATCAACCATTGCTTGCATGCTGCTGTTAAAACAAATTAATATACATAGTATAGTAATCCAGCCGCAGTGAGACAATATATAGCGGTTTTTAAAAACGAAAGATTCATATAAATATATATATATACTCCGCCGGTGTTAAATTGATTTAGATATGTTATTTGATTTTAATATTTAATATATAAAATAATATAATTTTAAAATTTTAATTTTTGTAAAGGATTCTTACTAATCTGTACTTGAAGTATATCACTTCAATTAGCGGCATCTAATTACTGCATGGATGTGTGTGTGTGTGTAATTTGTAAACTATCGATGAATAAACACTCCACATCCAAACGACTTCATAGTATATGTGGAAGAAGCAAAGTTGGATACGTACTCGTTGAGGTGATACAGATAGATCAAAAGCGCGCAGTGCTGATCATGTATTGCAAGTTGAAATTATTCAGGTAATTAATGGTACATGAAATGAATAAAATTATTACAAGTTGAATAAAAAGTACTAGTATTTTTTTATTATCTTAGATTAATTTGGTTTTCATTGATCTAATGTTTTTGATCAAATTCAAAAACCAACAACTATTAATGTTTCAATTCTTGTAATTAATGGAAACCCTTACCCACTTTCTCTACTATTGACTACTTAAATGAAATGAGATTAGCAATCTGTATATGTCCCAACAATCGATTAGCTAGGAATTTGCAGAAGCGATCGATGATGATGATAGCTCAAGACATGAATTAATATAGCTTAAAACAAAACAAAAATAAAATTATGGACTCACTTGTTGCTGGCGAATTCGTAAACCTTACTGGTATCGGAGATTACGAGGAGTCCGACATCTGCATCGCACAAGATGGCAAGCTCCTTTGCTTTCTTCATCAACCCTTTTCTCCGCTTACTAAACGTCACTTGTCTGCTTGCTAAATTATCGATCCTTTTTATTTCAATCTTCCCTCTTCCCATACCCTAGCTAGCTATATATAGTACTACTTGTTGATGTTTTGAATCTTCTCTCTAGCTACCTTTTCTTTCTGTTCACCAAATTGATCAGCTATAGCTCGCTACCAGATGAGAATATATATGCGTATGATTAGAGTCGAAGGTTGGAAAATGGAATATGACGATAATAGTGGGAATCCAGAAGGAAGGGGCCTGGTCCGCCTGGATAGAAGAATTAGCTCCATCTGCTGTACCTCAAGGGTGAAGTGAAGGGTTTCTTTTTTAGTTTTCCTTTTTTTCTTTGACCTTAAATAATGATATTTAAGGCGATGATGGGTTACCGGTTAAGAACTACTAGTAGCTTTGATAAGAAGAGCTCCTTATACAAATATAGTACTCACTACCTAAGTCGTCCGAGTCGCCATTTCTGGAAATCCTCAACACACATACTTTGCTGAACCCTACTGCGGGACCGGGATACTTGATTGGACACAACCCGCTACGCGTTTTTCTCATTTTTTTTCTCCTCCCGTGTTGACTTGGTTCGAGTCTTTTTTTTTTTTTTTTTTGATAAAACGATTATTTTTCGTTTACACATACATAACAAAACAGGAAGTATAAGTCTTTTTTTTTTCTATTTCTTTTGAAATAAACCACAGCGTACATTAATCTTACTCCCTTCATCATCTCATTAGGTGTTTGCACCCAAATTAAGAAGTCTCCACGAGAAGAGATAGATTGAGGGAAAAAAGTGCGGTATATCTTTTTTTATTTTTAATGAATTGTGTAAATGTGAGGGTAGTATTAGAAAGGAGACACTATTTTGGAACAAAATAAAAGAGAAACATGACACTACCATGGGACGGAGGGAGTATTTCATAAAAATAATAATACATGTGTCATTTGTAGTTTCTTTCTCCCTTCTGCGGTGTGTTGGAGCGAAGCCCTCTCTATACTTGTCCTTCCCATTTTACTTGTCTTGGGTTGAAGATCAAATCACCATCGGGAATGCCATAAAATGAGTACCGCCTTGTATCTTACTTGTTTAAGGTTCTAATGCCCTTCCATCTTATATTTTTGTCATCATTAGTCTCGCAAATCTTGCAGCTGCAATTTGTTTCTCCTCCATCTTTTACTTGATATACAACCCCACACATGTATCCCCTCAAAGTCTCCCTACTCTCACCCCTTCCTTGCATGTCCCTGCAATCAAACATTAACTCACAACCTTGCAAAAATGGCGATCATCGAAGCATTTTCCCCTTCTTGGCTTTTGAGTGTTGCCTTATAAGCAAACTCTTTGCCCGCGTTGATTGGAGTTCCTCCTCACACTGCTCAACACTTCTAGACCTCTGAAGTGTGTTCGGGGGATTTTGTTTCTGTACGATCACACCCCTCTGTTTCGTGATTGAATTTGAGCAAATCCAAGTCATGCATATTGTCCTTGTACGGGATCCATGACTTATGGACGACTTCCCCTTCGTTGTCCAGTGTCTGGAGCATGGAGTGGCCATTGTAAATGAGGAATTCAAGTGGAATCCATGTTGGGTACATATCCATGACGTTCCTAGACAATTCTGTAATGTTGCTTTTACTGAGTATGTGGCAGCTAAACTGGGGTGTTTCGCTGGAGTAATGGAGGACCCTCCCTCCTCGGGGTTGAAGTCAATTAGAATCAAGGTTCTTCTGAATATCACCCTCCCGATTCTTAGATGCACGCCGCTCTCCTTGACGGGCAGTATGTCATTTTTACGGTATCTTATGATAGCATGCCTAATGTTTGGTGCAAATGTGGGTCCTTCCTGCTCCACTCTAAGGATTGTTCGCCTTCTACGGTGAGTGAGGAAGAGATGAGGCACCATACCAGAAGTGGCTCTCCACATAAGTCTTTCAAGACCGTTCCAGAGTTGCTGCTCAAGCTTTGCCATTGTCATGGGCTATCTCTAACGTGTAAGGGTCAAGAGAGACCCTCCCGTGTCCACCGAGCTTGGCTTTTCTTTACGCCCGCCATTGAGCTTGCCAAGATTTCATTCTGGGGCCACTATAAAAACAGGTTAGATTATTGGCACTCAAAAATGGGAGAATTCTTTTTCCTCACAAGTATAAAGAATATTGAGTACATAAATTACCCGTTTAAATATTCTGAAAAAAAAAGAAAGCCTTTTCATTTTCTTTAAATTGATTTTTCTGATAAAATTGTTTCCCTTTTTCATTCCTCATTGTAAATCATTATGGGAAAAAGTATCTAATATTTTTTCTCACAATATCTTTGGAGAATAATAGTAGAGAAGATAGTTATTATCGGGTAAATATAATTCCCATTTTTTTTTCACATCATCTTTTTCATTTATAGCAAAATCTTCTAGCATATAGTTATTATTGGGTAAAAATATTCCCACGTATCCAGATAAAATTTTCCCCAACAATTGTGACTATACGGTTACTATTGGAAACAATTTCCCACCGAATTTTTTAGAAGAATGTGGAGGAGAGTTACTGGTGGACAAAATCTTTTCTCACCAAATTTATCACCATTAATTACCTTTTTATTTGCAGGAAAAAATCTACGGGAACATGGTTACTTTTGGGAATAAAAACACTCTGTGCATCATCTCACCCTTATGGTTTTATTTATATTCTAATAAAAGAAGAAAAAGAATCTTCTAACTATATAGTTACTGGTAGGAGAAAAAACCCCGGAATTTTCTCACCATTATCATTCTATTTATAAGAAAAAAACTTCCAACTATATATTTATTATTGGGAAACAAATTTCCTTCCAGATTTCTCACCTAAATATTCCAGCGAATAGTTATTATTCGGAATAAAATCTCCCACAACTTTATGGTAGTTATCTTTTCATTTGTAGTAACACAAAACTTTCCATCAACAAATTTTATCATCATTATCTTTTTTTCTTATATATAAAAACCAACAATGTAACTGGCATGTCTTCCACTATGTGAAATTCCTCCATATTTTTTTACTTTTCATTAAAATCTTTCTCTCCAACCAAATTTAAAACTCTCACGTCAAATTTAAAGCTTCCATCAGTAAATTTAAAACCTGGTAGTAACCGTTGTTATTGCTTCCGCTGAAATTCCCCCAAGTCTGCTGCTGAGACCTTTATTCACTACAATGGAGGGTAGCCCAATTCACACAACAAACCATTCCCCAGGGAATCACTGTTTCCACTCTTGCTCTACTCACATAGTAGTTACGCTCTATTCTCTCCAGCCCACTGAAATTGTTGTTTCCATGGAATTCCAGCAATGGACCTCTCTCCACTTGAATCAGATTGCACATCCAAATTGCTTCTGCTTCTGGTCAATCTGAGATTATTATTCTTTCTCAGTTAGTGAACTGGTGACGTTATACTTTGTCGGTTTATGGTGCAAGTGACAGCTGTGTTGGTATTATTGTTTGTGCTTGACGAGAGCAATCAGAATGGTTGCTCCCTGCTATCGTTGTGTCTTGAATTATTGTTTCCTCTGTGACTAGTTCCTGATTTTGGATGAAGGTTGTGATTGCGTACCAACATAATAGAGAATAACTTCAAGCTTCTGTAATTATTGCTCCTATTTTACTGTGAGAGTTGCTGCTATTGGTAAATTTCAATCGTTTGATACACAGGTGGAATTTGAAGGAAATCCGTTCATCTTGTATTCTGAGGCAGTTAAGTGTTTTATGTCCCAGAAGGGAAAGACGCTCATTGGTTTCATGCAGTGTTGACGAAACCAAGAGATTTTTTCAAACAGGGCATTATCAAGTAGCTGACGATGAAGAAGAAACACAACCTATTTGTGTTGCTTTGGAGTTACAAACAAGTATATTGGATGGAGATATTGATTTATGCCGACATGAATTTGTGGTATTGATGCATCAATGTAATTTTTTTGTCTTGTATATATCTTCATTCTTCATATTTATCTTTATAATCTTAATGGTCTTTACTAATTTATATTCTCTTCACACTTATATTGCGAGGTAAATATGTTTGATTGTGCTCATCCATGTCATTGGGCTAGATTCTTATACTGATAGATAAAGAATTGATGACAATGCGGTCAACCCCTTGAATTGCAAATGATAGCAATGTGTAGAGCAATGATGTGATTTGAATCTCGCATTCCAGGAGCAACTACACATTCGCAAAGTGAAGATATAACATTCAAGGTAAATTTACTAATTGTTTATAATATTGATTTTTTTTTAAGTTTAAAATGAGTAGTAAATATATATTTACTATTCAAAGTAACATTACTATTCTTTTATTGTATTGATATGTATGTACTGATATTTTGTAAAAAAATGTTGTATGCAGGTTGATGATAAAAGACCTTATATTGGAACTACAGAGTGCGGCATTCCATATTCAACTAGTAAATAGATAATGATGGTGCTGCTGAATTGGGAGATATAATCACAAGATTTTATTATTTGCTGACAGGAATAGATTGTATAATATTAGATGTTTTTATGGTGTAATTAACTAGTTTAATTTTTTGTTACCATAGATATTGGTGTAAAGATTTGTTATATATTTGAGGATAAAATAAAGCGGCTACAATTTTTGTTACACATTGTTAATATTTAATATTTTTAGAATTATGATTACATATAGAAATAAATACTCATAGTTATATACGTTTTTCCTAAATATAATAAATTATTGGATTTATATTTTCCACTTTTTTTAGAAGAAAATTTGCTACACACATTTTAATTATTAAATTAATATTTTTCCCGAATAATTACGAGTTATTTATTATTGTATTTAATTTTTTCCAAAATAATTTGCCGTTAATTAATTGTTGGAGAAAAAATATTTTCATAAATATTTTGAATTATTAGATGTATATTTTTCCACATCAATTATGCATTGTGGGAGAAAAACTTTTCATCATAAATATATTAAATTATTGCATTTTTATTTTCCCATAATTAATCTACCATTTGATCTATTCTGGAGAAAATGTTTCGTTATAAATATTTTGAATTATTGGATTTATGTTTTCCCACAACCTGTCAATTTATTATGGGAGAATAAATGTGACACTACATATTGACAGTTTGTATTTCCCAAAATTTTCAAATTAGTATATCTACTTTTAACTAGATAAGTGGGATTTTTTTTACTCAAAATCATTGTTTGTGGAGAAAATTTTCACTCAAAATCAAACTCCCATTATTTAAATTTACGTGACCTTCATATATGGGAGTTTCTAAAACCTCCGATCTATTAGGTGATGGATACAATATTAACCCAACATTCCTAAATTCTTTCCCCAATAATATAACCTTTTTTGTTGTGGGCTGCTTTAATGAATCATCTAGAAGCCATGCATCTTGAGTACCCGACTCAACTAAGTCTGCTAAGGAAAATGCCCTTTCATCTTCTGATCTTGGTGGTGACAAGGGAGGAGCTGTGGGACCTCCACTGGCCAAAAATGGACCGAAAGGCTAAGAGAGGGGCGTATTCATCCAGCTTGTCGCCAATGGTGCAAAGAAGAAGTAGAGGGAGGAAGAAGATAAGGCTTGTTGGGGGGGGGGGGGGGGGTTCTATGCTAAGAAAGGCTTCATCACGCCTTAGCAAGTAACGTCTTCGGATGGCAGAAGTTGGGGCACATTCTAGTTTAGTTATGGTGATTTTCAGTTTGTTGGTTTTTTTATCGTCCTTGAATGTTGGTGTGTCCGTTGCTCTGTAGGTTAATTAGGATGGCTTAATGGGTTCTCATGGTCAGTAAGTGCATATTTTGATTTATTTCCCTCCCATGAGAATCCCTTGTTGCTTAGGTTAGTTGATGATATTTTGCTATCATGCGACTCTTGTAGTTAGCTTAGACTTTGGTGTTTGGTTTGTGATGGTTGTTGATTTAGGGGATTGTCAAGCACGTTAGGCCTCTAAGCTACTCACACAATGTCCTAATGAGACCGAGTAGCAATTGGTAGTCTCCATTAGGCTCTTTGCCATGCTTGGCATTTGTATGGACTCTCTTGTGACTCTCTTGTTCTCCTGAATGTTGGAGGATCTCTATTACATGAATATCAATGAAGGTATGATAAAAAAAACAAAGATAATACATGTGTCACTTTGATTGTTGTAGACTAGTAATTATACCTCACAAAAAGTTTACTATAACATAGGTGATGACTTATAATTTGTTAACCATGTGTAGCTTTATTCAAACACAGAAGAAAACCTACTTTTTAGTTTGTTTTGCTCGTGACCAGTGGACAACAACATATTGATATAGACTAATGTTGTGTTTTTTTAAAAGATCTCACATTAATGATTAACAAGAGAAGTACATGCCTATACAAGTGATCCAAGCTGTACATGTCAACAAAAATAACATAACCAGTGCAAAGACTATTAATGTTACAACTCAAAAAAGGGATAATAAATAAAGTTGGTTGTTACTTTTATCCTCCACAAATTTGTACAAAACATAAGCTCAATAGGGGGGATTTCTTTTCCAAAAAGGAGGAAGGAAGGGAACTAGGAGAAGGATTAGGATTATTATTATTATTATATTAGGAGGGGAGGAGGATTAGGGGAGGATGAGGAGGAGGAGAGGAGGAGGAGGAGGAGGAGGAGGAGGATTAGGAGGAGGAGGATAGAGTAGGAGGAGGAGGAGGAGGAGGAGGAGGAGGATGAGGAGAGGAGGAGAGGAGGAGGAGGAGGTAGGAGGAGGAGGAGGATTAGGAGGAGGAGAGGAGGAGAGGAGGAGGAGTAGGAGGAGGAGGAGGAGGAGGAGGAGGTAGGAGGAGGAGGAGGAGGAGGAGGAGAGGAGAGGAGGAGGAGGAGGAGAGGAGGAGGAGGAGGATTATGAGGAGGAGGAGGAGGAGGAGGAGGAGGAGGAGTAGGAGGAGGAGGAGGAGGATGATGGATTGGAGGAGGAGGAGGAGGATAGGAGGAGGAGTAGGATGAGGAGGAGGAGGAGGAGGAGGAGTAGGAGGAGGATAGGAGGAGGAGGAGGAGTAGGAGGAGGAGGAGGAGGTAGGAGGAGAGGAGGAGGAGGAGGAGAGGAGGAGAGGAGGAGGAGGAGGAGGAGGAGAGGAAGATGAGGAGGAGAGTGAGGAGGAGGAGGAGGTGAGGAGGGAGGAGGAGGAGGAGGAGGGAGGATTAGGACGATGAGGAGGATGAGGAGGAGGAGGAGGAGTGAGGAGAGGGATTAGGAGGAGGAGGAGGATTAGGGGAGTGAGGCGGAGAGGAGGAGGGAGGAGGTAGGAGAGGAGGAGGAGGAGGAGGAGGAGAGGAGGATTAGGATTAGATAGTAGGATTAGGAGAGAGGATTATTAGATTATTATTATTTTATTAGATTAGTTATTATTATTATTAGTATTATTATCTTAGAGGATTAGTAGGAGGAGGATTAGGAATTAGGATTATTATTATTGAGGATTATTAGATTATTATTATGATATTATTCTTATTATATGATTATTATTATTATTAGTATTATATTATTATTATTCTTATTATTATTATTATTATTATTATTAATTATTATTATATATTCTTTATATTATATTTAAAAGCATATCTAACCCACACATCCTATAGTAGCGAATTTTCTCCCCTCTTCCTCGTCCACGCCGCATCTCATCTCTTCAATTATGGTCGAACTGCTGCTCATCTTCGATTGTTGTCAAACTGTAAAAAGGAGCATGGCTTGGCTGTCATAAAGGTAATGACGTTTATGTTATAATGAGGAAATAATCATTAGTTGATGAGGATGACACAAATTGTGTACGCAACATTAACCGTGAGCATATCATGCGATGATTCATGATAGCAATCCAGTGTCGCGGTTGTTAGGAATTTGGGTCGGAAGGAAAAGGGGTAAGGAATCGTCACCGGTTTAGCAACAGAGCTCCACTATTAGAGATCCAGTTGGTTGAGGAAGGATGACATCATTTTGGGAAGTGATCGATGGATACAATTTTGGGGGCGCTCACCCACGTGTCTGAGCTACAATCTACTGTAGCCATCTTGGCTACGTTGACTTTATACGCTGGAGCTACATGCTGATCTGGCAAGTAAAAAGAAAAAATGTATTTATTTTTTTTTTTAAAAAAGAGTAAAAATGCCACTGCTAAGGGTTATAGTGCACATAATGTAAAAAAAAAAACTTGTATAGATGGTCATACAAACCTGTACAAATGTTCATTAAAACATTTACATCCTTACGTAAAAACATGTGCATCTCGCATTAAAAACATACAGATGGTCACATAAACCTGTACGAATCATTAAATATGTACATCCTTAGATTAAAACCTGTACATATAAGAGAGAAAACTTGTACAAATGGTCATACAAACATGTACATATGTTCATTTAAACATATACATTCTGATAATTGAACATGTACACTCTTCCATTTGAACATGTACATCGTCACATTAAAATGTGTACATTCTCACATTAAAATATGTACACCATCACATTTAAGTATAGAACGGCTTCCAAATAGATTACCCTAACCCCACACATCCTAAAACCCACCCTAGGAAAGCTAAAACACGTCGAAGACATTTTTAGGGTTTGTAGTGGCGGGTACCACAAACCCTAAAAACCTGTCGAGTTAGTTGCTACAATGTAAAGTATCAAACGACTTCCAAATTGATTATCATATCCCTCAAAACACCCCAAAAACCCACCCTAGTAAAGCTAAAAAACATCAAAGGCATTTTTAGGGTTTGCAGTCCGCTACCACAAACCCTAAAAACCTGTTGAGTTAGTTGCTACAATATAAAGTACAGAACAAATTCCAAATAGATTACCCTACCCCCTCTAAAAACGCCCCAAAACCCACCCTAGGAAAGCTTAAAACGTCAAAGGAATTTTTAGGGTTTGCAGTGGGCGGGTTTAGGGCTACGAACAACCCTAAAAAACCTGCCGAGTTAGTTGCTACAATATAATATACAAAATAAATTCCAAATAGATTACCCTACCCCTCAAAACACCCCAAAACCTACACTTGGAAAGTTAAATACGTCGAAGGTTTTTTAGGGTTGTAGTGGCGGGTTTAGGTTTAAAATACACATACAACAATAATAATACACACATAATAATAATAATAATAATATAATAATAATTTTTTATTGCTTCTGAAGTTTGTAATCGAATTCAGCACTTATAACTTAATGAATCATAAAATCAATTTTAATAAACCATAATACAAAATTAATGAATCATATTATCATTTTCAGTGTATCATCGTATACATGTAAAAATAATTTTTTTTAAATGTTGTCAAAACATATCCATGACTGGTCTTGTTTTGAAGAGCTTGAATTTGAATTTAGGGAACAATGATATAATTTTTTTTTCATTTTGGACTTATATATTAAAAGTTACAAACCATTTAACATTATTGTTGTTGTGATAAAGATAAAGAAAAAGAAAAAAAATCTTTACATATATAAAAAAACCCACACTCGGAAATGAAATTATTTTACTGCTATGCATCTTTCTTGCTTTAATTTGACTAAAATACCCTCAAATGTAGCCATCATGGCTACAGTTAGCTGTAGGCAAGAATTGAGAGTAAATTTTATTTTAGTATTAATAGTACAAGTTTCCGCTTTGCCGGATAATAAATTTTCCAATTATTCCCAGTTAATTAGCAGGAGGTAGTGACCATCTATCAATCTTCTCATGATTCCCCTGTCATTCTTGTGCAAAACCCATTGTTGCACCACATTGTTAAAACACCAGGCTCTCCTGGTGTTATAGCAGGTCAATATCACCAGTTGAAAAGGCATAAACCTTCTTTGTTCATTGTAAAATAATCTTCTGTTTCTCCAATTCCATAACAGATGACAAACAATTGAATAAACAGCTGTCCACTTAAACCTGATGATTTGTTGGCCATCATTTCTGAGCAGGTTAAATTTCATCCAATATAATCTTTGCAATATGAAAATTCATTCTTCTAGCTTCTGGTATAACTCTGTCCCAGATCTTCTTTGCCACTGAGCAATCTCAGAGGATGTGTAATATGTTCTCCTCTTCTCCACAGTAGTAGCAGGATTTGTCTTGGGCCAGTCCAAGGTTTGTCCTTCTCACATTTGTCATTAATCTGTTCAATGCCATGCCAAAGGAAGACTTTCACCCTTCCTGAACCTAAATTTTCCCAATTTTTTGAAACAGTGCAGGTTCCCCCACATTAGAAGAGATGTTAGAATCAAGTAGTCTGTATGCAGTAGAGACGCTATATAGTTTCATGAAGATTCATATTCCAAGATACAAAGTCCTCACCCGCATCAGGGTACACCCTAAGGCCTTCTATAAGATGTAATAGGCACAGGGAAGGTATCAAGTCAAAATTTTCCACCTCCAACCTGCACTTTCCGACCAATAATCTGAACACAGTGTCGTTAAGCAAGTAATCTGGGATCACAACAGAAGTAGCAGTCTATAAATCAGAGTCTTCAAGCCATCTTCCATTTGTCAGTCCAGAATCTTACTATTCTGCCATCACTGACTATCCATCGAGCGGCCTATTGAATTAAGGGAGCACATCCCTTAATATTTCTCCAGTTGATGGAACAACATTTTGTATTCGGGTTAGGATATCTACAAAACAGAACCTTGTGGCATAAATTATCAGGATTTGATATCAGATTCTAGGCTACCTTACCGAAACATGCCCGGTTCATCGAATATGCTTTACGAAGTCCAAGGCCTCTTTGATCTTCAGATTTACAGGCGATTGAAGGAAGAGACCGACCGTAACTGAAATACCCATGAATTTTCATGCTAAGAATAATATAATCCTATTATTATCATTTAAATACTACTTCATCCTTCTTAGATGTTGCAACGTTATTAAGTTCCAGAATACAATCCTAGAATTTCTTTTTCAAATTGATTAATCTTAAATTCCTAGAGTTCAAATTCAATTTACTTTCTCTTAGTAAATTAGCATTAACTTTAAGAGTTCAAATCCCATTTGACTTTTTCAAATTAGTAAGATATTAATCCTTTATTCTTCTCTTAATATTATATTACTAATATTCTAGATCCTTCTTTAATGTAATATCTTCCTCTTGCTAGGATTACTGATTTGTTTCACTCTATCCTTATTTATTTCAATCTCTTCCCTATATTAAATAAATGTTATTAATTATTTTCCTAGATATTCTACTCTCATCCTTCCCTTGTTACAATGGTTTAAACCACTTCCTCCTATTATTTTGAATTGTAGATTTATTAAATTATTTATTTCTAAGTTGACATTGTTAACAATTTCCATCCTTCTACTAGCTTTTCTTAATGTTAATGATTTTTTTATCTTTCAAATATCTATAATACTAGTTACTAGAACCCTTCTTAAAATTATTTAATAACTTTCTTTTCTTTAAAATTAATAGATTATTATTTATTAATTTAATAACATCTCTCTTTGTTTAGTAAATTACTTCTATTTAAAACATCGACTTTCTTCACTTCTCTTCATCATCAATGTATTGCCATTACGCTCTTCCAAACTCTCCAAATTCACGCAACTCTTTACGTTCTTACTTCCACTAAAATCTTCTCGCTTCTTCACCTTTGAACCCTTGCAAATTCACGTTCTTTATCCTGCTGCTGTCAGATCGCCTCCCTGGTGCCTGTTAGGATTATTGGGTAAAGTATTCTACCTAGATAGTCGATTAAATTATTGTTGTGTTTGGTAGACTCTAATTGTTGATTATATATATTTAGACTCTGATTTCGTCGACGGGTGTTACCAGTAGTCCTGTAGAGTTGATCTCTTGAAGTTGTTTGTCTAATCAGGTAAATTTCTATGCGCATGGTTATTTCACTGATGTTTTGCAATTTGGAGGAAAAGGCTTTGGCTGCGTTTTAATGGATTCTCAGTTGGTGTTTGGAAATGGGATTGTTTCCCACGTTTTGGAATTGGAAGAATTGGATTGTGTTGTGGTATTTCAGTTGTGGATTTTTTTGGGAGTCTTTCGCAGGATGCATTCCTCAGTTTGGGAGCCCACAGGTGCTCCCCATTATTATTATTTGCGCTGCACACATTGTTGCAGTTAAGCCCTTTGATCTACTCTATGTTACTGCTGTTTCATAGGGGGTGTGCACACTTAAGGACTTAGGGTGAGGTGGTTGTTTGACGGTCCCATAGGTGACTGTCCTAGAATTATTGTTTGACGGTCCCATAGGTGACTGTCCGGGAAATATTGTTTGGGGTCCCGTGGGTGACCCCCGTGTTTGGAATTATGGTTGGCTCCTGTTGAAAGCTCCCTACTAATTAATTGTTTATTGTGGTTTCTGGAAAAGTTATTCTATTGGTCAACTCTCCCCTTTTTTTGATTGACAAATGATAAAATGAACTTCAAAAGTATTTTACACAATGAGGTAGGATTTACTCATTTTTTTTTTTGCGCGATCCCTTCGTGTTTTGTCTGTTGTTTTCTGATCGCAGGTTATGGTTGCTGAAGTTTGGGGTTTGGGAACGCGCTACCACATAGTTCTAGATGATTGATGTTGCTGAGATACAATATTTAAATTGTGATGTTTTGGATATTTATTTGTTGTTGAATTGTTTAAGGATTAGCCTGAGCACTCATGGGTAGAGTGTGGCGGTTGCACTCTGGATTTGGAAGTGTTTTCCGCTGTGTTTTTATGTTAAGCATTCACTTTCCATTGGCATTAATATTATGGTCATCTTGTACCCTTCTATTCTTGTTTTCATTTTGGTTTTCATAAATTTGGACCTGTCCGAACGTCCTTCGGACATCCATGTTCGGACAGGCCCCAAGAGTATTTTGTTTTCACAGAATTAGTGTGTCCGAACATCCGTCCGAACTTACATGTTCAGACAGCATGCGAGGACGAGTCTGAACTGTAAGTCTCGGCACCTGTCCGAACTTACATGTTCGGACTAATGTTCGGACAGACCTTGTATCTCAATTTCAAGATTCGTTTGACATCCGTTTTAATCTCCGTCTACGGCGTTGGATTCGTATCGTTTATACTTTATAATGAGGCAAAATCCAGGGTGACAAGGTGGTATCAGAGTCGTGGTTTTCAAAATAAGATAAGAATTGGTTGAAAAAGTTTAAAATTTGGAATAAGCCGTCTTTGGGGGATTACATTGTGTGAATGTGTGTGCCTGATTGTTTTGTGTTGAAGGGTGTGAGTAATATAATCTCTTGTGTTATGTGAGGTGTGTGGAATGTGTTCAGATGGATATTGGGTGGTACTACATATATATACATTATATGGGAACTGCATATGAGTATTGTTGTATGGTATGTGCCTGATTTTCTATGGTGGAATGTTTGGAGTTTATTTACTCCTGTGTATCATGAGAGGTATTAAAAAAAAACGGAAGAGAATTGTTTTGATAGAATTATATAAATATAAATATATACATATAAGTTAGTATATATCATCTCTAGTATTGGGTTTTTAGCGTGATGTGGGAATCAATTATAGGGAATGCTGAAAATTAGATGCTTGGAACAAGGGTTGAGGTATTGGTTGTAAGGATATTTTCTAGGATGATTTGTGTGACACCTTTTGGTGAATTCCTGTTTCTCCCCGATGTTACAATGTTTCCTTATATGTTATATGAATGAATTTATAAATCTATGCGTTCTAAGGTGTACAATATTATCAATGTTTATGGTTGTGTGAAGTAGTAAGTGTCTATGTGATGTACCAGACGGACAATATAGTGCAATCTTTGGTTTTATTTCTTCCCTTGTTTGTGAATGTGTGTAATTATGGAACTACTTATAAAGGATTTTTGATGACAATATATAGACTAATTTGTCGTCATGTATTCGTAAGGGGGAAGAAGAATATAAGGGACATATATATATGTTACTCTAGCAATGACTACTAGGTATTGAAAATATTTGTATATATGCACATATATAGATATAATTAGAGAAAGAAATATTGGTATATTATCGGTGTTAGTTCTGAGGAGACTTGGAATGATAGTAATTTCAAGTTGTATTAAACTAGGGGAAAATGTTTCGCTTTGTCGTCATGGTAGTGTGTAAATTTGTTTTTCTATGTGACGAGCTTCTTGTGAAAAGATTCTAGCATCTTTATTTAATGTTGTCTGTTCAAAGTGTCTGTAGTGATTTATGTTGGGTTAACTAAAGTTATAGAAAGTCATAACAACTGTTAATTATATTAACTACAACGTAAGGAATAATTGTTAGTTTTATTGTCGTCTATGTTTTGGGCGGTTAGATTTATAAGATGACTTCCATATTTTATTAGTTTAAATGGACCTAAGAGTATTCAGTAATCAAATAGTTATGTGATTAACCAGGTTCTCAAGAATATTATATATGCAGCCAATAGAGTGTTGTTTGAAATATTATTATTTTTTTACGCTTCTTTAAAAGTAGATATTTGTAGTATATATATTTCATCTACATCTTACTTAATATGTTTATGAACAATAAATTGTGGCAATTATTTCATTGACTAGACCACTAGGGTATTTATTTATTTTTATTTTGGGATTATTTGTGAGCAAAATGATAAATAGATTGCATATAACGGGGTTGTGAAGTGTTAAAGTTGGAGACTTAAGAAAAGGAAAAAATAATTGTATAATAAAATAAAATAAAGAGAAGCACGGTAGGTGCAATAGATTTACATGCTCATCAGTAGGAGGCAAAAAATTAGCATATTTATATGAGTATATATATAGGCGTATGTATCTAATCTAAATATTAAATGGTTGTTTCTCCTTGTTTAACTACCCTGTAAGTACGGGAGATATGAACAATGTTGACAGAATATGTATATGTGCTTGGATATTATAGGATAATCATACTACTCTTGTTGATTGAGTACCCATATTATTTCCTATCAATATAGGCTAAGGGATGTACACGTTTTACTAAATGACAGTATTTTTGTACTATTTCGTACCAGGGTAGAGCATGACATGTTACATGTATTATGGATGTGATGTATTGGTTGATCTTTGAGCTAGATTTTGTTGACCCCTCGCTATTTGAAATTTATATTAAGAAGATGGTTTTATTAATCTGTGTGCTAATTTGGACAGACGCTAGTATTGTAAATTTATCGAAAAATTTTGTTAAAAATTGAGATTAAGACCCCTGATTGAGTTCCATTTATGTATTGACGAACGGTTAGCAGTACCATATTAAATAATAGCATGAAGTGTATTAAGTGATGAATATTTGGTTGTCAGTTATTTATAAAGGTCTTTCTGAGGTATTGAAATATAATTAGTGTGTTAGGGAAATGATTTGTGATTATGACTTTTTACAACGTGGTAATTATTGATGTATGTGAGGTTCGTAGCTAGACTGACAAAGTATTTGATAAACTGATGTGTTGCCTCCCTTTGTATTTTTAGATATGTATACTAAGTGATTATTTATGTTGATCTTCTCGAGAAGTTTTGTGATAAATATTTTTAATGTGATAGTATTTTTAATGAATCTCATGCTAAGTGTTGAAGAGACCCTGGTGTTCTGATTTATTGAAATTTATTTTTGTAATTGTTTGTATTATAAATCTTGATGAATTCTCATAGCCTGTTACAAATTGATTAACTATGTCTCATTATATAACAATAAAATAAGGGTTGTATGTAACTGAGTGAAATACCCCGTAATTAAAAACAGTGATTCATTAGGCTAATTATAATTTTAGAAGCTTAATTACACTTAAATAACATGAGGGAACAAATCCCGAAGAAAACAGACCTTTAAAATGGGTTAAAAACGCTAACGAACCTTAAAGCACGTTTTTCGAGGAAACCGGGAAAACGCGACTTTAAGCGAGTCAAATGGACTCGTAACAATTTTGGTCAACCAAATAGTCATTAATAAACATTAATGAAGATTTATAACCAATAAAATCAATAAAACGAGGAAATAGTAAAAACTGTCAAAAACGGGAAGTTAGGGGGTAAAAACATAAATAACCCAAACTAGTGTGTCCAGTATTGTAAATAGAATTTTAAAACTCACAATGGGCTGTGTGTCAGCCGATTTCTTTCTTCCCTCACACACTCTTGATTTCCTTTTTATTTTCAAAAGACAAAAGCAATCAAAAAGCAATAAAGTAAACTACTTACCTCACTCACTCTCTCTCCTACCCTCACAATTCTCTCACTCACGTACTCACCCCCTTCCTCACTCTCTATTTTCTCTGGTTGCCTTCTTCCTCAACCGGCCAGCAATGGAGAAATGAAAAAAACCCACACCAACACCAACTTCTCTCCTCTTGTTAAGTGTCCAAACCCTCACCAAAAAATTACAAAAATTATACCATTGGAATCCTCTCACCAAGGAGAACATATTCCTCCTTTCAAAATTCGAAAACAAGAACTTTCATCTCCATGGGTGTACTGCATTTAGAGCTTCAAGACCACCATTACAACCACCTTCATCTCCTTATCAATTTGAGGTAAAAATATTCTTGAAACCTCATCTTTTTCTAGCCCTGTGGGCAAAACGAAATTTGAACTAAACCCTTGCTTGCTCCTTTGTATTCTAGCCGATTTTGGCTTCTTTGGTGGAGTAGGAATCTTGTTCTTGAGCTACTCTAAGCTTCATCTACACCCTTGCAAGGTAATGCAATTTCCTAAACCATAAAACACACCTTAAGCTTTAAAGAAAATGTAAGGGTTAGTTAGTGTATTAAAATGGTGTGTATATATGGGTTGTAGTGTTAGAGAAATTAATCTACAAAACCAGTGGGAAGGAAAAGAGAGAAGAAGGAGAGAAGAAGGCAAAAAGGAAAAGAAAAGCTAGAAACACAAGGTAATTACTTTTACCTTGAGCTAGTTTTATGTGTAGTAATGTAACAGTTTTTAGTATGAAAAATGAGTAATGTATGTAGTATGAGTAGTAGTAATGTAGTAGTGTGAAAGAGAAGAGAATCAAACAGTTTTTAAACTTGTAAAAGATGTTTAAAAGCTTGGGTAAACCTTGGGTATTGAATGGGCATGTGCAGGAATTTTAATGTGTGTAGTGGAGTTATTATGTGAGTATAATGTATCGGATAAACAGGTTGTGTGAATGAACATATGTGAGCTGAAATAATGTGTGGGCAAAGTGAAAATTATAGGGGAGACTATGTTCAATTTTACCTAGGAATGGGAGGACTTAAGTGTTTAAGAAGAAGAAGTAATCTAGGTGGTAACTAGGTGTAATTGGAGAGTTCAAAGTGAGTAGTTTAGTGTCTTCAAACAGATTTGGAGAGGAACTAGTTAATGAGATAGAACTAGGGTGTAAGATCATGTATTTAGAATGCTAATAGTGGCATTAGTTGAGGAAGTATTGGGAGGTAGAAGAGAGTTGAAAAATCTGTAGCATAAATGAGGAAACAAAATCTGTAGCATTAGTGTAAGGAAAGCTAGTATAAGTGTTGGAAAGAAGTGAGGAAATTGTGTAAGTGGATGTAGGAATTGAGTAGTAAGTTTGGTGGATGAATTAAGGTGATTCAGAGGGTTTAATGAGTGTTATACATGGGGGGAATGTATTGGTAAAGGTTAGGGAAACAATGGGGAAGTAAAACACCAAAAACAGATTTTAAAACTGAAGTACTGGGCCGGACCGACCTTGGGACCGAACCCGCAAGGTCGGTCGAGCCTTAAAATACAAAGACGGGAAGTCTTCTGACTTCGACCGACCTTGGGGACCAAACTTGCAAGGTCGGTCGAGTCGTAATTTGTGAAGGCCAGAAGTCTACTGGAATGGACCGACCTTGGGACCGAACTTGGGCAAGGTCGGTCGAGTCCAGAAACTCAAACCCAGAACACACTGGAATGGACCGACCTTGGGACCGGACTTGCAAGGTGGTCGGGCCTGAAATTTTCACGCATGTAACTCACTGGAATGGACCGACCTTGGGACCGGACTTGCAAGGTTGGTCGAGCCTAGAATTTTTGCCTTAACGGAACTTACTGACTTCGACCGACCTTGGGTCCGGCCCTGGGTAAGGTCGGTCGAGTCAAAACAAAAAAAATGTGTTTTTTTATATGACTATAGTAGTCACATGTATGTATGTATATGCCTACACCCATATATGCATATGTATGTAGTAATACACCACTAATGAAGTAGTAATGGTAAGAAGGTGAGTAAATGAGTAAGGAAGCAAGTTTAAGGAGAAGTAAGGAAAAGAATGGCTTTATAATCAAGTATGAATGCAAAGAAGTAGTAAGTGTACATTAGGAGTATTAGTGAAGGAATAAGTTGGATCAATAATAGAGCATTGATCATACAACTTCATGTATGTATAGGAATCAAATAGTTGAACATCGAAGGAATCTGATAGTACGAATACGACGGTGAACGGTATGATTTCTTCATGCCTTGTATCCTAACTTGGTTACCCCGATTTGTGTGCTTATGTGATCACCAATAAGATAAATGCACGAATTGGACTTATATTGCACTTAATCGTGTTTGAACTATTTTGTTCTTGTTGTATGCCCTTGAACATATAGTTTGTATAATTCATGAAATGAATGAATGAGAATGAAATGTAAGTGTATATGATGAGTACTGGTGTACTGTATTGATGTGTGGTATGGAAGTAATGACTTCTACTAATTCCTAACCATCTAACTCCTAACTTGAGTAATGAGTAAAATGGAATGAGTAGAAGTCCGAAATAGTTTCGGCCACGCGTGAGGATAAGAAAACACAAGAGGTTGGATCCGAATCCTGGCTGTAATCTTTTCCATGGACCAAATCCCTTGAATGGGTAGCATCCTGGATTAGTGGGCCACCCTAAAGCCCGGTGGTGGGATGTAGTAATCCCTGCCCGGAGGTCATACCGACTTGACTTGAGTAAAGTAAGTAAGAAGTAAAGTATTGTATGAGTATTGGTCTTGACTATTGTAAGTCATTGACCTTGAGTAAAAGAGTATTGAACACCCGATTAACCCGGGTGTGTAATGAAGCTAACAAGACCTTTGTATGAATTGGAGAAGTGTATCTCCGTATTGCGGTGAGTATTGGTAAGTATGAATGGTCGACTTGTGATGTCTTCCTTGCATGTATTGAGTGTATGTATGCTTTGTGAAATGAATGTATCGAATTGTATTGTATAAAGCATGTATGTATGTATGAATGAAACGAACCGCATGTACTCGACCAAGTAGTTGGCGTACCCTCGCTAGTACGCGGGGTATGCGGTTATCATATTCAGCGTAAGCTGATCCCCTAGGGGAATGTTTTTATTCTACAGGTACCCGCGAGGCGTGATGGTCGAGTAAAGACCGGGTTGAATTCTTTTGGGGTAGTTAGTAGATTGGAACGGTGTACCGAGTTGTACACGGCTAAGGCTTTTTGAGTAGCCGGGGTACCATGTGGTACACCTTTTTGGATAATGAAATGTGATTGAGTAGGAAGGAGTAGATGTACAAACTCTTAATTTTTGGGGAATAGTCAAGAAGTGTAATTCATATATTTTGGATACTCGGTAATCAAATGTAAGTAAGTATTTGACGTTGTAAAGTAAGTATCATGTATTCGGTATATTCTAATCGTCAGACCGTTACTGTAAGTAGTAATAGCCTTGTTAGTCTTGGATGGCTAACGGCGTTGTATCACCCGCGGGCGTAAGTAAGTATTCCGCTGTGAGTAAGGTATTTATGTGTATGATTAGAGGATAATGGAAGGATTAACGGTTGGGGTGTTACACTGAGCATTCGGTGTTTGAAAATAACTTGAGTTTTGTAGACTTAATAGAGTAAGCATTAAGTAGTTTGAGAAAGGATTATAATTACGATACTTGTAATTGGAGATTATTGTAGAAATTATCCATGGAATTATTGTGTTGGTCTTATCGATTATGTTATAGGGTCGAGAGGTTGACTTGAGCTAATGGAAGTGTCTAAATTGGAATTAGCATTAAAATGGAAAAAGAGGTAAGGGTATGAGTTATGGGAATATTTTGTTGTGATTCCTGTTATGTCCTTGTATGAATTTTATTCTAACTTACAGGAGGTGAAACATGATTAACCTTTCGGTTGATTTGAAATAACAAATATGTGTCTTGCTCTTCCGTTGGGCTAGGTAGTTCATTGATTGGATGTATTTATTTCTCTTGTGTTTTGGATGCATATATTATGGCTATTGCTTAATTGAGATTTGTTGAGATCTTTTGCGATGGATATCTATTTTAAGATGATGGCTTGGTTAATCCCTGTGCTAAGTGTGGTGGAGACACTAGTGTCCACGCTAACTGGAAATTATTTGGGGAGGTGTGATGGATTAGGACTTATGATGAATCCTCATTGATGATTGTTAAATGGTTAGCTGCGTCTTGATTTGTAATAGTGCCGATTATATTATTTTTTGAGCCATTGGTGGGCAATGAGTAACTGTAGTTTGGTACTTCATTTGAGAGGTAATCAACCGCTATACAAAAAAAAATTAATTAAGATGACGATTTACGAGAGATTTATTCTGGTTCTCATGGTTGGTGTCATGTTTGAGGAAAAAAATGATATAATCATGGATAGAAGAGTAAGTGTAATATTTGTATGATTTTAAGGGGTTGTGTTTCATGTAGGTTTTAAGATTTTAGTTGAGAGTTTGTATACAGATCTTGGTTATGTTGGTAAGCGATGGTTGGTGTTTGAGTCTTTGGCTATTGACTTTTGCATGGGGAGTAGGTTAACTGGTGAATTGTGACCTTTGGGTGAATGTTTCTTATATGAATGTGATGTGAATATTGGAGGTAAAGTATTAAACTTTTGGGATTATCAGTTGAGAGATATAGACTCAGAAAATAATGACATATGTATGACTTTGTTAGTGAAAATGGGGTAATTGAGGTGCATTGATTTCATGGTTGTTTTGATGATTTTGCCTGTATGAGATTGTTAGAGAATGTGAATTTAGTTAAATGTTTAAGGTGTATAAGAAATTGGATGATTGGTTACAGGTCTGGAATATGTATAAAGTTCACATTTAACCTTAGGAATAGATCTCTTGGAACGTTGATGAAATTTCTAAGCTGGGTGTTGAATATAAGAAGAGGAACTGGTCTCAATGAAGAAAGGTAGGAGTATATTTTAGGATTACAAGATATAACTGGTAGGGATCTAGGATTCCAGTTCAAGAGATAACATTTAGTTTTGGGAGAATTTCTCCGAGGAAGGCTAATAAAAGTTCTTAGAATGAGCTTAATCTTTAGTGAATTCTGTGGTGGCTAAAAGATATGAGTAGGAGATTGTTCTGTGAGTTCCTTTAATTGTTAACTTCCATTTGGTGTGTATTGAGTTAATTCATTTATCATTCTCGGTGAAAGATTGGAATCTTGATTCATGAATGTTAAGGTGTTGATCCTGACTTCCTGGAAGACATGATATATAGTAAGTGGTATACTATAGGTGGACTTTAAAAGGAAAATGGCATGGTAATTGGTGGATTAGTAGGATGTGAACTGGTATTGAATTAATGTTATTAATGTGATGTGATGATTATAGAATGATTGAATTGGTTTGGACTTTGGTCCTATGTGTTGGTTTGCCTTAAAATTTCAGAGTTCTATCTATGTGGTGAACCATTTAATCAGGCTTGAATTTTTGTATTGGAATGGTTGTCCAAGGGGCTGAGGACCAAGCAGTCCTTTGTCTTTCGACTGATGTGTTTAGATTAGATTCAGCTTCGGGGGCGAAGCTTTCTTGTAAGGGGATGAGATGAAATACCCATGAATTTTCATGCTAAGAATAATATAATTCTTTTTAAGAATGAATAAGTCCGAAGTTAGTATTATAGTGGCCCAGAGAAGTTAAACAATACTCTTATATTAAATTCTTTCCTCTTCTTAAAATGTTAACAATTATCAACAATGTCCTTGCCCTTACTAATCGTATTCCTATTATTAATATTATTATCATTTAAATACTACTTCATCCTTCTTAGATGTTACAACGTTATTTAAGTTCCCATAATACAATCCTGGAATTTCTTTTTCAAATTGAATAATCTTAAATTCCTATAGTTCAAATTCAATTTTACTTTCTCTTAGTAATTAGCATTAACTTTAAGAGTTCAAATCCCATTTGACTTCTTCAAATTAGTAAGATATTAATCCTTTATTCTTCTCTAATATTATATTACTAATATTCTAGATCCTTCTTTAACGTAATTATTTTCCTCTTGCTAGGATTACTGATTTGTTTCACTCCATCCTTATTTATTTCAATCTCTTCCCTATATTAAATAAATGTTTATTAATTATTTTCCTAGATATTCTACTCTCATCCTTATCTTGTTACAACGGTTAAAACACTTCCTCTTATTATTTTGAATTGTAGATTTATTAAATTATTTATTTCTAAGTTGACATTGTTAACAATTTCCATCCTTCTACTAGCTTTTCTTAACATTAATGATTTTTTGTATCTTTCAAATATCTATAATACTAGTTACTAGAACCCTTCTTAAAATTATTTAATAAATTTCTTTTCTTTAAAATAGATTATTATTTATTAATTTAATAACATCTCTCTTTGTTTAGTAAATTACTTCTATTTAAAAACATCGACTTTCTTCACTTCTCTTCATCCTCAACGTATTGCCATTACGCTCTTCCAAACTCTCCAAATTCACGCAACTCTTATACGTTCTTACTTCCACTAAAATCTTCTAGCTTCTTCACCTTTGAACCCTTGCAAATTCACGTTCTTTATCCTGCTGCTGTCAGATCGCCTGCTGGTGCCAGTTAGGATTACGTTGGGTAAAGTATTCTACCTAGATAGTCGATTAAATTATTGTTGTGTTTAGACTCTAATTGTTGATTATATATATTTAGACTCCGATTTCATCGATGGGTGTTACCAGTAATCCTGTAGAGTTGATCTCTTGAAGTTGTTTGTCTAATCAGGTAAATTTCTATGCTCATGGTTATTTGACCGATGTTTTGCAATTTGGAGGAAAAAGGCTTTGGCTGCGTTTTAATGGATTCTCAGTTGGTGTTTGGAAATTGGGATTGTTTCCCACGTTTTGGAATTGGAAGAATTGGATTGTGTTGTGGTATTTCAGTTGTGGATTTTTTTTGGGAGTCTTTCGCATGATGCATCCTCTGTTTGGGAGCCCACAGGTGCTCCCCATTATTATTATTTACGCTGCACACATTGTTGCAGTTAAGCCCTCTGATCTACTCTATGTTACTGCTGTAATATAGGGGGTGTGCACACTTAAGGACTTAGGGTGAGGTGGTTGTTTGACGGTCCCATAGGTGACTGTCCTAGAATTATTGTTTGACGGTCCCATAGGTGACTGTCCGGGAAATATTGTTTGGGGTCCCGTGGGTGACCCCGTGTTTGGAATTATGGTTGGATCCTGTTGAAAGCTCCCTACTAATTAATTGTTTATTGTGGTTTCTGGAAAAGTTATTCTATTGGTCAACTCTCCCCCTTGTTTGATTGACAAATGATAAAATGAACTTCAAAATGTATTTTACACAATGAGGTAGGATTTACTCAGTTTTTCTGATTTGCACGATCCCTTCGTGTTTTGTCTATTGTTTTCTGATCGCAGGTTATGGTTGCTAAAGTTTGGGGTTTGGGAACGCGCTACCACATAGTTCTAGAGATATTGATTGTTGCTGAGATACAATATTTAAATTGTGATGTTTTGGATATTTATTTCTGTTGAATTGTTTAAGGATTAGCCTGAGCACTCATGGGTTGAGCGTGGCGGTAGCACTCTGGATTTGGAAGTGTTTTCCGCTGTGTTTTTATGTTAAACATTCACTTTCCATAGGCATTAATATTATGGTCATCTTGTACCCTTCTATTCTTGTTTTCGTTTTGGTTTTCATAAATTTGGACCTGTCCGAACGTCCGTCCGAACATCCATGTTCGGACAGGGCTCGAGAGTATTTTGTTTTTCAAAGAATTAGTGTGTCCGAACATCTGTCCGAACTTACATGTTCGGACAGCATGCGAGGACGGGTCTGAACTGTAAGTCTCGGCACCTGTCCGAACTTACATGTTCGGACAGCATGCGAGGACGGGTCTGAACTGTAAGTCTCGGCACCTGTCCGAACTTACATGTTCGGACAGACTTGTATCTCAATTTTAAGACTCGTTTGACATCCGTTTTAATCTCCGTCTGCGGCGTTGGATTCGTATCGTTTTATACTTTATAATGAGGCAAAATCCAGGGTGTTACAGTAACATTGGGGATGCAACCCCTGGTACTTGGGAAGATTTCAGGGGAGCCTTGAGGGCACACTTCCTTCCCCATGACATAGCTCATAAAGCGAGGACTCGACTCCGAGCTCTCAACAGACCGGTCCCATCTGAAAATTCATTGAGGAGTTTCTCTCCATCATTTCTGACCTTCTGACTATGGACGAGGGCGATAAAGTCCATGCTTTTGTCGAAGGCTTGAAACCTTGGGCTCAGAACAAGCTAAAGAGAAGTAGGGTGACCACTGTCTCCCAAGCCATTGAGGTTGCTGAGGGGTTGGTAGAATTTCGTCAAGAGTCCTCATCCGGAAAGGCTGGCTCCTCGAATCCAAGAAAAGAAGGAGACTTCTCCTTACGAAAATGGAAGTGGTCTACGACTCAACCTGAGAAGAAACCTAGCTACCCAGGATCGACTAAAGTGGATGTGACGGTTAAGGAAAGGGAGTCTAAGCCCTTTAACAAGAAGGGGAAGAAGAGACTAAACCTAACTTCACCCCAACTTGTTACTTTTGTGGGGATGCACATTTTGCTACATCCTGCCCCAAGCGAGCAAACATCTCTGCGCTCCTGAATTCCTCCAACGATGGTGCTCGCAAGGATATGTCCCTACAACTTTCGCTGGCTCTATTTTGCATCTGCCGAAGGTAGCTCGTTCTACAATTTATGCTCCTAGTCCACATCCTGATTTATTATATGTTCCAGTAGAAATTAACCAAAGTCACAATGTTATGGCTATAGTTGATACAGGAGCCACGAGCAACTTCGTCGACCTAAGTGTCGTGCAGACACTTGGGATTTTGGCGACTCCAACCCATATTGTGCGACGGCCGCGAATGAGGGAGTCATGCCAGTTCATGGCACTTGTAAATTACAAATAAAAGTCGGCAGATGGGAAGGTGTTACGTCCAATTTTTGTAAGGACAAAGGCAAGAAGCCTGAAAACCAGAAAGTACTCGTATATAACGATGCAATGTAAGCCTTCGGGCCTTGTATCTCAATCAATAAAAGAAGTAGCTTTTGTACATGCGTTGCGATGACTCGGTCTCTCTCTGTTATACACCCTTTATGCTAACTTACAGGTGTGCAAGTAGCTGAGGGGCCCCATTGGGGATGGAACTTAGAAACTAGGGTGCGAGCTTCTGTTACCTAGATGCCGAGAACTGGCGGCATCAACTCAGTATGTCCTGGTTATTCTTACCCCGATGTGCGGGAGCACATCGTTAGAACCTTTATGGCTCACGCAGGGATGAGTTAGATTAGGGTGGAGATAAGTGTGTTGGTATTCGCCCGATGCCCTCACTTCTGGTCATCGGTGCTTGCACTGACTGTGTGGGCTAACCTCGTGGTTACCCGAGCACTGGCGTTACTTGTACTTGGGCCACGCACTTGGGAAGGAGCTGCTAGTGGTGCGCGGATCCCTTTGACCTTGACGTTCAAAGTTAAGAGATTTGGGATGGCCGGAGAACTTATCTGCTAATGGTGGTATAAGTTCACTCTCATCCTTGTGGTGGTGAGTGGCCATCGGCATGCTGTCATGCTTTGTGCTTAGCGCTGCTAACGTGTGGATGCCTCTTGTTTGCATACATGTGTTCAATGTCTCTGTGTGCATGAGTGCTTGTTTGTTGTTCGAATGTTCCTAAGTGTTTTCCGCTGCGTGTTTGCTTGAGTTTTTTTTAAGCAATTCATACGTTTAGAATTTGGTACCAGAGAAAGGAATGAAATCTCTTGATGACCATCTTAAGAATGAAGATGCAGGAAGCTTAAAAGACATAATATGAATATAGTGCTTTGAATGAGGGGTGTGACCCACAAACGAGAGAATTTACAGCTCCAAGAATAGATGGACTGTTGGAGGATGTTGCTGAATAAGGGCTCTAAAGTCAGTGGTTTTGGTGGTTTCCTAGCGGTATTAGGATGCCCAAGTAGCAAAAAGGGAAGGATCCAGGGCTAAGCCCAATGGATTGGATGATCAAATCAGTAATTGGGGGGGGGGGGGGGAGGGGGGGGGGGGGGGGGGGGGGCCACACCGCCAAAGAATATGTCAGATTTGAAGGGTTAGGCATGAGCCCCGAGGCATCAGAGAAGAGATTGACTTTACTGAGCATGAGGGGAACCGAGTCTTGGTCACCTCTATAGAATAAAATGGCATCATGGGGGAAAAAGGTGTGAGTGTGATAGGCGAAGGAGGATTTACAGATGGGATGGTAACAAAGAAGGGGAGAGGGTGAAGCTATTCAAGGAGGCGGGAAAGCATGTCAATAACAAAAAATAAGTACAGAGATAAAACGTCTCCTTGCCGCAGTCCATGTTCACCTTGAAAAGTCTAGTGGGGGAGCCATTAATATTGATTAAGAGGGGGAAGTAACACATTGCATGATCAAGTTAACAAACTCTGAAGGGATCAACTTCAGGTAGAAGAGGGTGTCTTCAAGAAAGATCCAACTAACGGAGTCGAAAGCTTTGCTAATGTCCATCTTCATCATGCACTGACTAAAGATATGAGCCTTTTGGTAGTGTTTCATAAGGCACGAGCAGAGGTGAATGTTATTAGAGATGAGATGCCCTTTAATGAAGGCCCACTGGCTATCCTACACAAGGTAGGGAAAGGGTATCTTTGTGCCACTCTACCAGAATTTTGCTAATAATTTTGTATGCATATTGCAATACGAGATGGGTTTATAGTCCTCGGGACGGAGGCGGCATTAGTCTTAGGAATAAGGGTGATGAGGGTGGATTTGATCTGTTTAAGGAGCCTACCACTGTGAAAGAAACTTTGATAGCTGGAAAGGGAAAACATCATCACCAATGATATCCTAAGCAGCTTTGAAGAATTTGACCATGAAACCATTTGGCCGAGGGCTTTGTCGTCTCCAATGGAAAAGATGATCGTCTTTATATCTTGTTATTAACCGCCTCGGTTAGGGGGCCCACCTAGGATGGTCGAGGGTCCTAATGTTATCCAAACGGAAGTCCTGCAAAGAGCAGTGAAGAGTAGCTTTGGACCCAAGGATGCGTTTGAAGTGACAACACAATAGTCCTTAATGTCAGTGGGGCACTAGGACCTCCCCAAGATCATTGGTAATGAAGCTATGTAGTTATTGTTCCTTCTCACCTTAATGCTCTATGGAAAAGAGCGATGCTCGAATTGGCAAACATGAGCCAACGGGTTTTGGACAGTTGACAAAGAAAAAGGAGCTCCTGGTGGTCTCTAACAAGGAGGTGTATCTTAGAGATTTCTTTGGATATTATAAGGGTCAAGTTCCAGGGGTCCGGTTAGACTGACTTTGGATATCACTGAGCTCATCTCCGATTTTGTAGGCTTTGACAAAAAGAGAGACGAATTTGGTTCTTTGGAGATCACAAATAGACTAGCTTTGAGATGATGATGCTTGGAGACAATAGTAAAGAGGCGGCTCCCTCGGGAGATTCGTTCCAAGCATCGAAACGAGGGGGAGGGGGTCATTGGTTCAAATATTTAGAAACTTAATGCTCCTCATATGGGGAAGTAGATTGAAGCAAGGTGATAATCATGGGGTAGTGATCGCGAAACGAGAGGGGGGGGGGGGGAGTGACGAAAAACTAGTGAAAAAGCCAAGATCCAATCTTCATTAACAAGCACACGATCAATTTTACTTATGACACGTGTATGGTGTTAATTGGTTATTCCACCAAGTACGAAACCACCCTAGTAGCGAAGAAAAGAACTTGCTATAAGCCCTTACGACACAATTCACAAAGTCCCAAGAGTCTCTAGGGATGGGGAATGGAAGCTAAGTCTGCCTTCCGCATAGAGGATGTTGGTGTGAAGTCATCAACAATCGGCGAGGGATGATAGGGGATCGACTAAGATTAATGATCTCACCCCAAAGTGAGATCTAAACACCAGGTCCCATTCACAATAGAGATGGTAAAAGTGGAAGTAACCAAGAGGGTGGCTTTATTGATCAACATCTGGCCAGATTGATGAAGAGAGAACACATGCAAAACATAAAACAACTGGTAATATACTAACGTTTCATGTTCGTCAAGTAAAGAGGTAGAGTGGAAAGAATCAAAGAAGATTCGATGTACTCTAACTCAACTTTAGAAAGTGGGGGTAAAATATCCAAAATAAATGACGTTACATATTGATGTTTGTACCCTGGGATGTGTGATCATTAATTTCTAGCGACTATTATTAGTATTATTATTTTGGAAAGAAGTATTCAATAGTGGAGCTGGAGCAAATAAGATCCAAAGGAAAAGCTAATCTCCAAAGGTGGAAACCACGTTTGGGTTGTCTGCACTTACTTACGTATCCAAATTTGCCCCTCTTAGGTGGATCTATCCATACAAAAGTAATATATAATGGGGCTGTCAGAAAGCCATTGATAAATAATGAAGACAGGCAGAGAAGTGGGGTAACCGGTCACGGAGAACCTCGTACCCCTCTAAGGCTAAATTAATATTCAACAATACAATATTACAATATTCCCAAATCAACTTGCACGAAGACCATATATATATATGAAAAATTCAATTCATTCAGTGTCATTAACGTGTGCTTGGATCCAGAATCATGTTCGTCCAGTTGAATAAATCAAGGGTTCAGTCAATTAATTAGAAGAAGGAAAAGTCGTGATGATCTTCCCGAATGAAGTAGTCTGCTGCAGTACTTCGAGAAAACAAGGTTTACTCAATAATTTAGGCATTCTGTAGCGGGATACATCATGATGGTCTTGAATAGTCGCCTCGAGATTTTGGAATATTCCTCACTCTATTCACAAGTTCACTTTTTTTTTGTTAGTATTATTTAACTATCCACAATAATTTTTAGTAACACAATTATTTATATAAATTTTTGAGAATAGGAGACCCAAATCCCGGAAAGATATTAACTAGCGTAATCAAATTGCAAATGATCATAGGGTCACTTGGTTCTAGGACTAACAAAAGAGGAAATAGACCAAAATACTCATGCGTAGATCGTAGAAAGGGCCACAAAAAAAAAAAAAAAAAGAAAAAAGAGCCAACCCAAACATGATCTATCAAAATCAGGGAGAGGAGAACAATAAAGTCCTCAAAATCCTATTGACAATTTTAGCTTGCCAATTACATACAATTGGGGGGATAAAACTTCAAGCTTCATCCTATGAAAATCATAAAACTAAACTGATGTCTAAGTTGACTAAGCATCTATACTACTTTGATATGGCTCACTTGCATCGCGATATCCATATGTCATGCATCATCAAAGCAATCGCCGCTCCTTGAACAAAGTTTGATGGACTCGTTGCTTGTTTTAATATATAGTGAGACATCAAAGTGAGTCAACTTAGGAGGGTTGGATTCATTTGTTGGAAAACTTCAGCAAATACACTTTAGGGTTGAGGAAATTTCACTAAATTTGTTGGATTTAGAAGCCACTTGGGTCCCAAAATTATGCCTCCTAGTAGCTCCTTGCTTAAATATACTTCAACCACGAACTTAGCATAGGAATCTGTGTGAATGGATGGATTTTTCAATTTAGCGCATATTTGTTGAAGATGTTGCGACCAAAGCTAGACACTAATTAAGGCCACGAAACTGAGCACAGATAGAAACCTTGTTGAGGTCCCAATAATCGAAGAAATATTGAGTCAAGCAATTTTTGAACATAAGAGGGATGAGTTAAGAGTCAAGGCTCTTAATGCTATCTCTTCGTTATGGAAAGATAATTCAGTTAAGAGCTGATCATAATAAGTCCAATATCCCGCTAATATAGAGAGGAAGTCCAAAAAGAAGTCCAAAAAGAGGATAGGATATGGACAAAAATTCAAGCCGAATACATAACCCAGCTTGGTTGAGGGGCAATTTGAGCCTGCCAGGTAAACTCGTTAATATATACATTTTAAAAAACTTTTATATAATATATAATTTTATATATTATATATTTCTAATTCAACTTTTATTAAATTTATATTTAATTTTATTCATTATATTATATTATAATATTAAAATTTAAAATGTTAATTATAGTTATATTTAGAAAAAAAATTTAAAAAATAATCGGGTTAGGATGACTGAACACCTGTAAAGTCTTGAAAAAACTGGTCTAACCCGGCCTACACCAACCCTACCTAACAAATAAAAAATCAAGATTTGACACTATAAATCATTTTGACGGGCCTAAAGTTGTCATAAACGTGGTCCGCCCACCCAAATGATCGGCTATAGGGCACTGTGAAAAATAAATCATAAACTAGAAACATCACAAGTATTAAAATTTTAAAAAGGGGTAATAATTATAAAAAGCAACCCGGGTTACAAATGGGCAAGGGTAGAGACCACAAAATTAATAAAAAAATTGGCATTGAGCCTACCCAATACTAGTACAATGAGGGAGGGCAAATTCTATTGTGCGGAGGGCCGTGTAAAGACATGTTGATTTGGCAGTTCCAGTCAGTTACTGACTGAACAGTTTGTTGATTGAGCTGCCTTTTTACTATATTAACTTTAAATTGTTATAACTTATAATATATAAGTCCAAAATGAAAAAAAAATTATATCAGTGGTTCACCTAAATTTAAGCTTTCTTCAAAACAAGACCAGTCATGGATATGTTTTACAACTTTTGAAAAAAAATTATTTTTATAAGTTACGATGATACTCTATATATAATTATAATTCATTTAATTTTGAGATATTATGATTTATTCAATTGATATTATGATTCATTAACTATAAGTAGTGAATTAGATATAACAAACTTCGGAAACGAGTAAAAAATCATTATTAATTTGCAGTGATTATTATTATTATTGTATGTGTTTATTTTTAACCTTATATGGTGAATCATGTATTTTTCTTACGTACCAAATATGTTTTGGTGTTGTATTATTGTTTAAAATTTCTATTTTACATGATACGATGATACAGTAAAATCATAATATGATTCATTAGATTTGATAGTTATGATTCATTAAAATTAATATTATGATTCATTAATTAATAATGGTGAATTAGATAATAAACTTTGGAACTGATAAAAATCATTTTTGTTTAGTAGTGTATTATTATTGTTATATGGTGTATTTTAAACCTTGCATAGTGAATCGTGTATTTTTCATACATACCAAATATTGTTTTGTATTGTATTATTGTGTAAAAATATTTTTTTATATTTTTACGATAATACACTAAAATAAAGATAGAATTCAAATTTTGATATTATGATTCATTAAAGTTGATATTATGATTTATTAACTAATAAGTGGTGAATTAGATAACAAATTTCGGAACCGATAAAATTATTATTGTTTTGGTAATGTGTTTTATTATTGTTTTGTGTTATTATTATTATTATTATTATTATATTTAATCATGTGGTTGTCTTTTTGACATTCCAATTTTTAAAACAAGTATGGTTGATATCTACATATATACATGTAAATAATATAAAATTTTAAGTTGTCAAAACATATCTATGTCTGGTCTTGTTTGTAGAGCTAGAACTTAGGTGAACAGTGATATAATTTTTTTTTCATTTTGGACTTATATTTTAAAAGTTACAACAAATTAAGATTATTATAGTAAGAAGGCAGCCCAATCAGTAAAAAATCCAGTCAACTGCTGACTGGACTGTCAAATAGACAGACTGCACCAACATTACACGCGGCTTACCCGCACGATCGATCAATGGGGGGGGGGGGGGGGGGGGGGGGGGACAAAGGCCCCACATCAAAGTACAAAACTTGGTCTAACCAAAGTATGGTCTAAGTGGATTGCCCAATCTTCTTCGAAATGATAGATTTGATAGCTAATTTGATATTTGCCATAGTTTGTGAAGTGTCTCTAGTGTGATCCGTCACGGCTCGCCTCACCGCTCAATCCATATGAAGTAAACAGAGGTGACAATAGTGGCTCATCTTACATGGTCGATGGGACTCTTCTTCTTACAATAGCTGGAGATCCAATCAATGCAAATTTGAGGCTAGAACAGTTGATTGGAATCCCTAGCCAGTCAAGATAGATAGACCACCAAATCTTAAAGAAACCAAAAAAAAAAAAAGATGACCGCTACTCTTTATAGAAGGGAAAATTTGAGTGGGGTTTGCCACCTCGTTATAAAAATTACTTGCCCCATGGTGGTTGGGTATGAAAGAAAGAAGGATGGCATTTAGTATAAAACTACATGATTTGATCCACAGTACTGGAATTTTTATAGTTCCCACTACTATTATACATGGAGGACTCTAGAATTAGTTTATAGTGAGTAGACTAGGGAAACCCTAGTGAACTTATTCTCCACAATATAGAGAGAAACTAATATTAGGGTTGTTAAATCGTGAAGATTATTGTTGTGATATGTTTAACATTGGTTGGCAAAGAAACACATTAATAAACACCCAAGGAATATAAACATTGGAGTAATGCCAAAGGTCATCTTTGACAGCATAAAAATATGTAACAACTTGAAGTGGTACATATGAGTTCTGTACATGCGTGAAATAGTTCTCTCCAAAAGCTTCGCCTTGGGTCCTTGAACTTAAAACTGGTTTATTACAGTAAAGTACAAAAACCATATGTCATGTTGGGCATCTCTAGCTAGATGGTATCAAAGAAGTCCTTTGAAAAACAAACAAAACAAAACAAAAAGGACATCAAAATGACGCTACATGTATAAATTCTACTACGCCATGGCATATCGCAGTAACCGTTGTTGCTTTCTATTTTTGGTGTCTTGATGAATGCTGAACGACTTGAATCTGTTTGCAATCCCCCCAATCTTCAAGCTTCTGTATGAAACAACAGTGACAGATCGTCTCTCTTTGAGAGTTAAAGCTTTAATTATGTCAATATGATCGATCAGCTTTCTCCTGGACTGGACGGCTTTAGCTGGAGTTGCAGGTCGTCATCCTTATCGTGATTACCTGAACTCGATCCAGCAAGTTGCAGTGTTCCGCTTGAGCTTCCGCTGCCCCCAGATGGGTGACTTTGATCACCTCGTGGATCTGGAAAATTGGTCCAATTAATTAACATGGAATCAATGTGTATAATAGATGTGAAGGTAATCCGTATTACAAGTGTAGTGTGTGGTGGTGTGGTGTTTTGTTTGTCTTTACCTGTGTACGAAGTTCTGTGAGTTCATGCTGCACGATACTTAGCCTTCTTCGTAGTTCCAGATTCTCATGGTGCACAAGTACTTCCTGTAAAAACAAACCATAACTTGAGATGGTGACATATACTATACCATACCGTAGAGCTTGAAAATTAATCAGTATGTACCTTTTTGGAACGGACACCCTTCACGCTATTATCAAGTATGGTCTCTAGATTCTGAAGAGACTCGACACTCATGTCATTAAGGTCTTGACCTAACAAGTGCCTGCATAATTAATCATAAATGAATTGATCAAACTTCCATTAACAATCCACTTAATTGTACTAGATTGAATGTTTTCCGATCGAACTGGCTAAGAAACTCTAGTGTTAGGGTGCTGTTAATTTTGTCTTTTTTAAGGCAAGGTGGGTATATACTCAGCCTATAAGTCCTAAGTCTTTAGCTACTTACGTAGCCCCTGATCAAAAAAAAAAAAATAGTCATATGTACCTGTGGCTTTTATTCAACTCCTCCAATTGCTGCTTAAGATTTTGTGCCTCCATTTTCCAAAGCTGATCAGGAAAAGTATAAACAAGGCTTGAACAAAACAATAATGAAAGAGGAAAACACAGAATTACCATGGTCATATTGAAGATTTGCACATCATATATGTACTGTTATAAATAAATATAGAACTATGTGCTGTAAAGCCTTGTTATGTAAATAATATCTAATGATTTATACTAGACAATCAGACGATATGCAGTTTAGTATTCTATGAGGCAAATTCTTGGCTACATGTGTATGTAGCAATCTCTGATTACATTTATTGTATAAACCAACAATAAAAACATGTATAAGGACAATCTATATAAAATAATTAGATGAAAGTAATATTTTTGTGTACAATATTTGTTATATAAGTAATGTACATGTTTTATAGGTATAATGTACATGTTTTCTCAACTACATGTACATGTTTCATCTACTACATTACGTACATGTAATATACGATCTTTGGCTACATGTGGGTATAACCTAGACATGTTGTTTCTATAATTTCAGTTTTCTATTTTGGTTTTTAAGATTATGAAAAACACGAAACAAAGCGTTATTTGAATTTGGGTTCTAAATAATATTTCATGATTTAAAAATTAAAAAAATTCTTCAATACTTGATACAAAACGTTATCAATTTTGGTGTTATCGAGTACTTAACAAATTTAATATCTGTTATACTACTTGATGGTTGAGAAAGTGTATATCATGTGTCGGTACATATATAAGATAGTGTACAATATAACTTGCAGCTTGCACCCATAAGTAAAGCCACCTGTGGAATTCATTTCCTAAGCTTGGAGGGGGGAGGGGTACCTTACATACATAATAGTTAGGTGTCTATAGACTTCATGTGGGGGTAGGAGGGAGGGGTACCTTAATTTCCATAGTGTATGGTCTTTTAATTGAATTTTACATGAGGAGTGTGGGATACCAAAGTCGTCATTCCCAAACTCATTAATGAAATCAATTGCACTATGAAGTATATCATTTGGATAAAGGTCATGCTTGATTGATTAATAGATGCCCTGATGGTATTCTTCACTCTGGGAATGTTTGAGTTTTGGTTTTCCTTCCCCTCCCCATACTTTATATACAGAAGATAAAAAGAAAGTCTGTATTGGTTTTCAAACTGAGAGGTGTTCAAAATGTAAACCTGGTCTGTAAATTTAATTTCTTTAGATGTGAAAATCACCACATAAAATTTGTTATTAGGTTGTTATTTTCTCCACTAAATTGAAGAATAAAGTAGGTCTAATTATATGTCATTTCCTACTGGAACCAATGCATATATCTATAAGAAATTCACAGCAGCATAGTCACAGTACACATTACGTTTTTAAAAGATTATTAATTACCTGTGCTTCTGAGCTGGACTAAGGAACTTTTCATTTCCTTCTGCGTATGGTACCGATCGAGCAATGATTGCATGCTGCTGTTAAAACAAACAGATCAGATAGAATAGTGTTAATAATATGCAGTTACATAATTGTCAATTTTGAGGCTCTTCCAGGAGAAAATGGTGTATGGTGGATGAAGGCAGAGATTCAGGAGCTTAGCTAGGTGGCTTTTCTTTCCAGCTGGGAATGATGATCAACTGCGCTGCTGGTTTTTTTTTTTTGTATTACAGATAGTGATATTACTTCACGTACATTTTATATTAGGCGTTTTTTTATTGGGTTGTTGTAAGGGCTGAATATGGGAAGAGAATGTAAGGTAGTACGGTTTGATTTGAGCAAGGGGGTGTAACTGTATTCCTGTAATTTTTAAAAATTAAGTTGTATAATATATAGTTTTTCACATAAAGATCTATGTTTTACAAAAATATATTATTTTATAGGTTAAATATTGAAATCAAACGACACATAATAAACTGGATAGATCGACCGGAGTATCTCTTTTGAGCAGTATATATAAAGTCAACTATTTTTTAAGAAAGGAAAAAATACAGTCCTGCTATAATGGTGGGAAGAATAAACATCCACTGCAGGATATACTATTTTAAGTATGCTAGATCTGGACAGGTGAAGAAGCAAAGTAGGATACGTAACTTGAGGCTTCAAATAGTAAACCGTACTGTACCGGCGTTTGGTGAAGAAGATGGACTTAATGGTGAAACATGGACCAAATTGGGGCCTCGATATAATTGTAATCTGAAGAAGATGGACTTAATTGGTGAATTAAATAAGCACAAAACAATTATCTTTTCTGAAAAAACAATATATCTAGCACACAGAGTTGACATGGAGATAGGAGAACTACAACAGAGTCAAAAGGCTGTAGATCGATGCAAGTATCGAGAACTTAATACATCAGATTAATCTCTCACCCTGATAAATTCATGATTATTAGAACAAAATTGTTTAATTTCCTTGGGAAAGAGATGATGAATGAATTACAGATATGAAAGGCTGGATTTCCAATAGACCAGACTATCAGTTCAAGAGAAGGAAAACACAAGAGATGAGTAATTTGATCAACAAAGCTAGCTAGTAGTGATATATATAGGACTCACTTGTTGCTGGCGAATTCATAAAGCTTCCCAGTGCTGGAGAAGATGATGATTCCAATATCAACTTCACACAGGATAGAGAGTTCCTTCGCCTTCTTCAGCAACCCTTTTCTCCTTTTGCTAAAAGTAACCTGCCTGCTAGCCAGATTGTCAATCCTTTGTATTTCAATCTTTCCTCTTCCCATAACCTTTTCTACCTAATCGATCAACTTTAAGATGATCAACGGTGTATATAGGTATGAGGGACCGACGGAAAGATGGAATCGGAGCTACAGAAGGGAATGGATAATTAACAATAGTTAGAACTCGCTCGATTGATCTGTGTACCTTGAGGGGTTTCCTTTCCTTGTTTCTTTTATACTATAGTTTTCCTTTCTTTGATAAGAAATGATTCTTATACATAAACCCACCAGCAGTCGTCCGCATCGGTATTTAGTGGAAGTCCAACGGATTTTTTGAGGGTTGCCAGACTAGAGAGCCCTAATTAATTAGACTTGCCAACTTGAACTTCATTGGACAAACCCGCCACTTGTTTTTTCTCATTTTTTTTGTACTCTTTTAGACTTTGACATGAACCAATTACTAAACATGGACTGATTTGTATAACTACTATGGCATTTTTTAGTATAGCACAACGCCTACTATCATCGATTTGTATAATTTACCATAGACGTAAAAAGTTTTTTTTTACAGTTTTCTACAATTTTTTACTTTTATCTTTGTAATATTCAAACGGCTAGCTAAACATTTTTCATCAAACAAACCCAATAAAAATGAAGTTTTATAAAATTTCATCAAATTTTTGTCATAAATTGTCACTTTTTCTCGGTGTATTTTCCAAAAGTGTTTTCTTCCTTCAATAGGACCCCTCTTCTTCTCCTATTCGGCGGGAACTTCTAGCCTTTTTTGGTTACCTTCTTTCACAGCTTGCCCACCATGACTGTCTTTTTAGTAGGGATGGCAATGGGTCGGGTTTGGGTCGGGTGGACCATCACCCGCACCCGTCACCCGACTTCATCCGCTCCCCCGTACCTGACCCGTCACCCGTTATATATCACCCATCACCCGTTTCACCCGTCACCCGCGGGTGAAGCGGGTGAACCCGTTTACCCATTTACACGTTTGTTTTTATTTTTCCTTGTTCGCCACTAAGGTTTGCAAATTATTGTGAGTGGAGAGAAAATAGAGACACAAAGCATGTATGTTCTATGTTCACCGGTTAGGATTGCGAAATTTACTTCAGAGAAAATAATGAAATATTGCACAGAGCATGTACGTTTCATGTTCGCCAATTATGGTTGCAAAATTACCATGAGTGAAGAGAAAATAGAGGCGCAGAGCATGTATGATCAATGTTCGCCTGTTAGGATTGCGAAATTACCTTCAGTGAAGAGAATGAAAAACTTCGTAGAGCATGTAAGTTATTTGTTTCAGTTAGGGTTTCAAAATTACCGAGAGTGAAGAAAGAAAATAGAGGCACAGAGCACATCTTTGTTCCATGTTTGCCAGTTAGGGTTGCAATTACCTTCAGTGAAGATAATTAGAAACTGCGTAGAGCAAGTATGCTAGGACTGTAAAATTACCGAGAGTGGTGAGAATAAAGAATGCGCAGTCACCCAGAGCATGAATGTTCCTTGTTCACTAGTTAGGGTTACAAAAATCATGAGTGAAGGAGAATGAATAATAAGTAACAATTTAATATATATAATCTATGCGGGTGAGCGGGTCGGGTGATGGGTGAAAATGTTCACCCGTCACCCAACCCGCACCCGTACCCGTTCCACCCGTCACCCGTTTTTCACCCGTTTTATGCGGTTTTTCACCCGGTTTAACGGGTCGGGTGACTGGGTGAAATGGGTACCGGCAGACCCATTGCCATCCCTACTTTTTAGATGGTTTTCTTTGTCCTTTTTTTCTCTTTAGGCTTTGGTCAATCTGTCATTCTTTTGATGTTAAAAAGCAACTGATTTTATGAAGCTCCACCGTAGCGACACTTTTAGAAAGAGGTTAACCTGAAAGATGCACCCGGCCGTTGCATGCACTCCTCGCCAATGCCATTTCCCCTACTCATATCAATGTCTCTCAAAGGAGATCAATCGACGGCTAAGGCTACCGATATTTGGGTCACTGCCGGCTAGGGGGAGAACCGTCTGCCAGATTCCTCCCTTCTACTTGCCTACCTTAAGATCGGTGAAGTCCAACTCCTAGATTGGTGTTGTACCCTTCGATTGAAGGAGTGAACCGACCGATCACCACTACTTCCGTTCCTTTGGGGATAATTTGTGTGCCGACACGATTTCATTTGCATCCACGCTTTAAGTTGGTGCTTGTGAAGAAACTCGTTGCTATAGTGAGAGGATGAAGTTGTGAATCGTATTGGTGTAATAGCTGATCGACACGTGTAGCGATCAAGGAGCTCTTTCCCTTTCACCTGGTCGGTGCCCAACTTTCATCTTCAACTCTTCTGTTTCTCTACAAGTTATAGATGTGGAATTAATGGAACCAGAAGTAACAGCCTGAATTTGGTTTTCTGCATCTATACCAGGTGTTTGGTTACGGTGGCTTGTGGTGATCGTCATGACATTGATGAAGTGGATGGATGCAGTGGTAATTGGCTTCAGTGCGGATCATGCATATACTCACTCTGAGTTTAACAGCTATACCGAAAATTTTGGTGTTGATGACGAGTTGTAACACCCCAAACACTGGTCTAGGAGTTAGGGGTATTACACGCCGCGTATTATTACTTAATAACGCAAGACTCTAACTGAAGCGAACAAATAAACAGAGTAAAGGCCCAAAATGAATACTTATATAATAAGTATTAACAAAGTGTCGAAGATTCCAAAACGTTAATACAATCCTCAACGTAAACAAAAGCGGAAGCTAACAACAGGGGCCCAAAGGCTACAAATAAAAATACAAGTGTCTCAAATGAACCAATCATATCAAAAGCTAAACTCCAGAAGCTGAACAAAGTGATCCTCGCTGATCAATCTGCAATGTTAGATAAAGTAGGGGAATGGGCAAACAACTATGCCCAGTAGATGACTAACTTCATCAACCAGCATGCTCAAAACATTTATAGAATGTTATCAAATCAGAAGTAGACAGAGAGAAAGCCATATTCCATAACAGAAATCAGAAGCAGAAGTCCAAACACCAAAGGACTAATCAGAGTTCGAAATAACGGAGGCAGAAACAGAAGGGGACCCTAGTTAATCACAGCATACAGACAGAACGGGAACAACCCGTGAACAGAACGAGGAAACCTCACTCGTAAACAGAACAGGTGGAACACCTATGAACAGAACGGGGAACATCACCCGTGAAATAGAAGGATATCCTACATAGCGCGCTACGAGACAACTAAACCAACCATCCACGGTACAGATACAGAGATAACTAGGTCCCAAAACAGAAGCTTAAATACAGATAAGCATTCGTGCACTAATGGCACCAGAAAGCACATAGATAGCCTGGAAATCAGAAGGGGAATCCAACCCCGCAAACAGAAGTGAAAACAGAGCTCAAACAAGCAAGTTATGGTCAAAACAGTGCCATGTCCGAACTTGTGTCCGGACATCGACGTTCGGACGCAAGTCGAGACTCAGAGGGCAAAACAGATGAATGTCCGAACTTGCGTCCGAACCTAGAAGTTCGGACACATGTCGAACTCTTAAACAGAGGCAGAGACAGAGGTGTCTGAACATCAAAGCTCGGACGGAAGTCCGGACATAGTGAAAAACTCAGAAAAACACAGGCGCAACAGAGCGTGTCCGAACTTCCAAGTTCGGACACACTGAAAAACTCAGTTTTATAGAAGCAAAATCGCACACAAATAGAGGCTCAAAACACGCACAAACCAGAAGCAATTTGTAGAAAACAACCTTGGGGATTTGTAGGCATTAAACAACAATAAATAGATAGATTTACAACACATCGCAAAGGCGATTCGCAATTAGAATCCAGAATCTAAAACTCCCCAAGGCTGAACACACTAGCCGAATCCGAAAGCCACCTACCTCGATTAATTAGCAGACGAAACCCCAAATCTGAAGCAGGATAACCGACCAACACCGCCACAGCAATGCAGACCAAAATGCAGTTCCAAATCTCTGAACAAAATGCAAACGCAGGACAATTCCCCATTCAGAAATAGAGAAGACTCACAATCCACAAACTGTCACAACAACGAATTCTCGATCCTCACCTGATTTCGACAACGAACTTGCAGGGAACGCCAACCGTAGGAGGAATTGATAGAGACACAGGAACCAACGCTGAATCACAATCGGATTCCTAATCAGATTGTAGAGGAAGAATTCAGACAAGGGGAAACTTCCCAAATCTCGGAATTGAAGAAAAACAAAGACAACGCTGATTACCTTAACCAGAACCGAGTCTCGCACCGGGGAGAATCAACCACAGCAGAACTCGATGAAGAACCACAAACAGTAGAACTTGAGAGGTTGACAGAACGAGATTTGAGAGAGAGAAGAGAGAGCAGAGAAGAGAGGAGCGTCTTACAGTTTTCAAAATTGTGGAGGTGAGGGAGCGGAAGTGAACGTCGTGAGAACGTGAGAAGAAAAAGAGAGTAATTAAGAGGAAATGGAAATAAAATAGATTAAGGGTATTATCCTCACCAGGAATTAAACGGATGGAGCAAAATGACTTCCTCGTCCCCCAATTTATTTAGGAAGGACTTCCAAGTCCTAAGTAAAATAAACCAACCTTAGGATAATGTTAAATGAAATAAAATGCAATGAATTTTGGGTTATAACATCTCCTCCCCCTTAAAAGAATTTCGTCCTCGAAATTAAAACGTACCTACTGCTCGAAGAGGGCGGGGAACTTAGAACGCACTTCACTCTCTACTTCCCAGGTCGCTTCCTCTTCAGACTAACCCGACCATCGAACTTGACCAAAGGCATGGTCTTGCTCCTGAGCTTACGGACATCTCTGGCTAGGATCCTCAAAGGGGCTGCTTCGAACGAGAAGTCCTCCCTCAACTGAAGCAGACTGAAATCAATAACATGCGACGGATCCGGAACATATTTCCTCAGCATGGGAACATGAAACACACTATGCGCTGCTGCTAAAGACGAAGGCAAGGCCAAACGGTAGGCGACCGGTCCGATCCTCTCCAGGATCTCAAAAGGGCCAACAAAACGAGGGCTAAGCTTGCCTCTCTTCCCAAACCGTATAACTCCCCGGACTGGAGAAACTCTCAGATATACATGGTCTCCCACCTCAAACTCTAGAGGTCGCCTCCTCTGATTGGCGTAGCTCTTTTGGCGGCTCTGAGCCACAAGTAGACGCTCTCTGATAAACTGAATCTTACCCACGGCATCCTCGACTAAGTCCGGACCCACCACTGCTCTCTTCTTCAGATCATCCCAACAGATGGGTGATCTGCATCTCCTGTCATACAAGGCCTCCAACGGGGCCATCCCGATGCTAGTCTCGAAGCTATTGTTATAAGCAAACTCGATCAACGCCACGTGTTGATCCCAACTGCCTCCAAAGTCGAGCACACATGCTCTAAGCATGTCCTCTAGGACCTGATTCGTCCTCTCTGTCTGCCCGTCTGACTCAGGATGATAAGCTGAACTGAAAGACAACTTAGTCCCCAAAGCTTGATGCAAACTCTGCCAGAATCTGGATACAAACGCGGGTCTCTGTCAACACAATCGAAGCTGGAACTCCATGCAACCGCACTATCTCATCCATATACAACTACGCTAGGATGCAGACTGAAGGTCAACCTGACCGGCAAGAAATGAGCACTCTTCGTGAGTCTGTCCACTATAACCCAAACTGCGTCGAACCCACTCGGAGTCTTAGGCAGTCCCATGACGAAGTCCATGCCTACACTCTCCCATTTCCACTCTGGAACGGGAAGAGGCTGAAGCAGACCAGCTGTCTCTGATGCTCGGTCTTGACCTGCTGACAGGTCCGACATTTGGACACAAAGCCAGATATGTCCCTCTTCATATTGCTCCACCAGAATGTCTCCCGCAGATCCCGGTACATCTTTACACCTCCTGGGTGTACCGAGTACGGGGCTCCATGAGCCTCCTGCATAATCTCCCGCCTCAAAGCATCGTTTGCAGGCACGCAAACACGGTCTCTGAACCTTAGACAACCATCCTTTGAAACCCGAAACTCAGACTCCTGACCAGCAGACAATCCCTCTCTAATCTTACTCAACCCAACATCGAGCTCCTGACTGGCCTTGATCCGGTCGATCAAGGTAGGCTAAATCTGCAACGCTGCCAACATCCCAGACCTCCCTGGACGGACAACCCAGATACCCATATGCTGCAACTCAAGAGCAGACCTCTGCACACCGGACAAAGCACACACAGCTCCAGACGGACCCCTCATACTGAGCGCATCAGCAACCACATTCGCTCTACCTGGATGGTAGAGGATCTCCAAATCGTAGTCGTGCAACAACTCCAACTACCTCCTCTACCTCAAGTTCAGCTCCTTCAAGTGAACAAGTACTTAAGGCTCTTGTGGTTTGTATACACCTTGCATGAAGCTCCATACAGATAGTGCCTCCAAATCTTCAGCGCAAACACTACAACAGCTAACTCCAGGTTGTGGGTTGGATAGTTCTTCTCGTATGGTTTAAGCTGACGAGAGCCATACACAACCACCTTCCCATGCTGCATCAGAACACAACCAAGCCCCTTATGGGACGCATCGCATAATACCTCAAGACCCTCGGTCCGCTCTGGAAGAGTCAAGATCGACGCAGATGTCAGCCTCTTCTTCAACTCCTGGAAGCACTGCTCACAAGCCTCGCTCCACTCAAACTTCACCTCCTTCTGGAGCAGACGAGTCAAAGGAATCACCAACTTGGAGAAGCCCTCCACAAACCTACGATAGTAGCCCGCTAGTCCGAGGAAGCTACGAATCTCGCCAACATTAGTCGGCCTGGCCCACTCAGTAATAGCTCTAACCTTCTCCGGGTCCACGGAGATACCATCCTTGGAGACCACATGTCCCAAGAACACCACCTGGTCCAACCATAACTCATACTTCTTCAGTTTCGCTACAGCTCCCTCTCCCTTAGAGTCTGGAGAACGGTCCTCAAATGCTCCTCGTGCTCCTCAACACTCTTGGAATACACCAAGATATCATCAATAAACACCACCACGAACTGGTCCAAGAACGGCTTAAAGACCCGGTTCATCATGTCCATAAATACAGAAGGCACATTCGTCAGACCGAATGACATCACTAGGAACTTGTAGTGTCCATAACGAGTCCTGAAGGTGGACTTAGGCATGTCGTCTGCCTTAATCTTCAGCTGATGATAACTTGACCTCAGATCGATCTTTGAAAACACCTTAGCTCCTACTAGCTGGTCGAACAGGTCATCTATGCGCGGGAGAGGATACCTATTCTTAATGGTAACCTTATTGAGCTCCCTGTAGTCAATGCACAAGTGCATGCTACCATCCTTCTTCTTGACAAACAAGACGGGCGCTCCCCAAGGCAACACACTCGGGCGGATAAAGCCCTTATCCAGCAGCTTCTGCAACTGGACCTTCAGCTCCTTAAGCTCAGCAGGCGCCATCCGGTATGGGGCCTTAGAAATCGGCTAAGTCTCAGGTGCGAGCTCGATCGAAAACTCCACCTCTCTGACAGGGGGAAGCCCAGGCACATCGTTCTGAAACACTTCGGGGAAGTCTCTAACCACCGGGATATCCTCCAACTTCGCATCCTTGCGAACCTCAGGGATGTAGCACAGAAATCCCTGGCATCCCTTCCTCAGAAAGCGAAACGCCTACATAGCTGAGATGACTGGCGGCGAGCACGGGATTCCATTCCCTGCTACAACTAGGCGGGGCTGACCCGGCTCCTCAAAAGTAACTCTCGATGCAGCACCATTAATATGGGCATGGTGGGCAGCAAGCCAATCCATACCCAGAATCACATCGAAACTAGTCATCTCCATAGGGATGATGTAAGCATACAAAGTCCTATCTCTGACTAACACAGGACTCCTACAAACACAGAATTCAAAAGAATTCAAAGCATAGAAGAGTTCTTAACCACAGGGCTATGCACACACAACTCAACACCCAAGGGCACAACAGGCAAACTGAGCTCACCCACCAACTCAGTAGAAATAAAAGAGTGGGTGGCTCCAGAGTCAAACAAACAGAAAACAGAACGAGAAGACAGCTGGAGAATACCTGTGACAACTCTGTCAGCGGATCGGTCTCTCTCCCCAGCCATCACGTAGACTCTGGCCTGGCCCTGGGGCTTCTTCTGCTCAGCCCGGTCTCGATCTCTGGACTCAGAACCAGATCCTCCAGTCCTCACCTCCTAGACCCTCTCACCCCTACGCGATCCTGAGGGCAGTCAGCGATCGCTATGTCCAAGGATCCACACTTGAAGCATGCTCTAGACTTCTTATAGCAATCCCGACCACGGTGAAAATTGCCACAAACCTGGCTCTACATAAACTAAAGTAACACCCCCAAACACTGGCCAAGAGTTAGGGGTATTACACGCCGCATATTATACTTAATAACGCAAGGCTCTAACTGAAGCGAACAAATAAACAGAGTAAAGGCCCAAAACGAATCTTATAAATAAGTATTAACAAAGTGTTGAAGATTCCAAAATTTAATACAATCCTTAATGTAAACAAAGCGGAAGCTAACAACAGGGGCCCAAAGACTACAAATCAAAATACAAGCGTCTTAAATGAACCAATCATATCAAAAGCTAAACTCCAGAAGCTGAACAAAGTGATCCTCGCTGATCAATCTGCAATGTTAGATAAAGTAGGGGAATGAACAAACAACCTCATGACCCAGATAGATGACTACTCATCAACTAGCATGCTCAAAACATTTATAAATGTTATCAAATCAGAAGTAGATAGATAAGATAGACAAAAAGCATAACATGCATAAGGGATTATGTTAATAGAAGATGATGTTTGAATAAAACTACTTGTGTGAAAATAGGAAGCAAGATGTAGTCCTGGCAGTGGAGCTCTCTTCCCTCTCCCCTTCTTCACATCCTTATCTTCTCATCCTACCTTCTCCTTCCCACCATTTTCTTCTCTTCACTTTTGCATAGTAGTCTTACTTCTACGGTCTAGATGTTATTTTGCTTCGTCATACTACTTTAGTTCCTAATAAACTATCCAGCGAGAGAGTTTTTATGTTTTAGCCAACTTGTTTTTGTTTGGGTTTTATGAATTTTGGGTATGGTTTGGGTACTAAGTTTTCCATCACTTGTGTTGCTACAAGAGCTCAAGAGTCTAATCCCTGCTCAGTGAAGCCAATGAATGCCACTCGGCTTTGATTGGTGACTGCTTGTAACACCCCTACCGCTAATACCGTCATTACGGTCTAACCTCCTCATACTTCCATACTCACGCAGCGGATACATACTTACGCAACGGTGGGTGATACAATACCGTCAGCCACCCACGTGACTAACAAGGCCTACTACTACTTACAACATCGGTCTGATGGACCGGAATACCGAGTACTACACAATTACAATACATACTCCAATTACCAACCAAGTACTACAATGCTCCATTCCATACAATACTCCATAATACATACTCCACAAGACAATACAATACAATACAATACAAGACAATACATACAAGACACTACAATACAATACAATCACATACAATACAATACAATACATACAATACAAGACAATACAATACCATAGACAATACATACAATACAATACAATACAAGATAACAATACAATACAATACAAGACAACAAGACAATCACACATACACAAGACAAGAATACCAAACAAGACAATACAATACAAATACAATACAATACAAGACAATACAATACATACAATACAAACAATACAATACAATACAATCAATACAATACAATACAATACAATACAATACAATCAACAAACAACAATACAATACCAATACACACAAGCATACAATGAAGACAATACAAGACCATAGACACAATACAATACAATACAATACACATACACAATACAATACAATACAATACAACTACATAACTACCAAGACAATACAATACATACAATACAATACATACAATACAATACAACAATACAATACAATACACCGACTTTACTAAGATCCAACCAATACAATTTCTTTCAAGTTTATACATACTCATTAAAGCCTAGCATCTACCCACTCCTCACAAACAACATACCACCAATACATTCCAAATACAAAAGGGTGTACTGCTTGGTACACTTCTACATCAAAGGCTACAAGCCTTATACAATTCACTACTATTTACAATTCTTTTCTAGCTATCTAAGCATAGCCGCTGGTCTCTTACCATGACCACTAACCGCTTCGTGTACCTGTACAATAAAAACAGTGCCCCAAGGGCTCAGCTTACGCTGCATATGACTTCCGCATACCCCGTGTACTAGCGAGGGTACGCCGACCACTTGGTTGAATACATGCAATTCATTTTACTCATACATACATACATGCTTCATTCATAATGTTACAATACTTCACAAGCACACATACATACATTTCAATACACACAAGGAAGACATTACAAGTCAACCATACATACTTACCTTACGGAATTACGCTTATACAATACATACACAATGTTTGTTAGCTTCTTTACCCACCCGGGTTAATCGGGTGGTCATTACTATTTTACTCAAGCTAGGTCAATGACTTACACTAGCCAAGACCATTACTCATACAATACTTTACTTACTTACTTACTTACTCAAGTCAAGTCGTGGTGACCTCCGGGCAGGGACTACACCGTCCCACCACCGGGCTTTAGGTGGCTCACTAATCCAGGATGCTACCCATTTAAGGGGTTTGGGCCGTGAAAAAGATTAAAGCCAGGAATCGGATCCAACCTCTTGTGTCTCCTCATCCCCATGCGTGGCCAAAACTATATCGGACTTCTACTCATTCCAATTTACTCATACTTAAGTTAGGAGTTAGGTAGTTAGGAATTAATAGAAGTCAACACATCCACACCACAACAATAAACATTACACAAGTACACTACAAGGTACACGTACACTTCATTCTCATCCATTCATTTCATGAATTATACAAACTAAATGTTCAAGACAGTATAACAAGAACAAATATAAAACAAGCACAAGTAAGTGCATTAAAGTCCGATTCATGTATTTATCTTATTAAGGTGATCAAATAAGCACACAAATCGGGGTAACCAGGTTAGGATACAGAACATGAAGAAATCATACCTTTCACCGGGATTTACTTTACCGGGTGTTCCCTTGTTCCTTGGTTTTGTTCCTAGAATCTTACTCTCGAACCACCGACTACATGCCAAATGGTTCTATTAACACTAAGCATTACGGTATATACATAATTGCTACTCCCGTACTTACCCCGTTGTCCCGTTATTTCGGTTTAACTTAATGCTCTTATACTCACAACTTTCTTAATCACTTCTCAAACTTTTTTACACTTCTTAGGGCCTTTAAAGGTCACCAAACAAGGCCTTAACAACTTCTAAAACCATTACCCATCAATCCACCATCATTTAAACCCTAAAAATCACTTTCGGCAAGAATTTGGGGGTGGTCCGAGACTTGGTCTGGACCCAAGGTCCCGGACCATTCATAGAAGTTACTCTCAGCTGATTTTTCATTGTGGTCTGGGACTTGGTCCTGGACCTAGGTCCCGGACCAATGCCAGTTTTTACTCTCGACTTAATTTTTGAAGCGGTCCGGGACTTGGTACATATCCTAGGTCCCGAACCCTGCTAAAAACTCTGCTACTAGGAGGATTTTTCAACCCAAAATCAACCCTTAATCCACCTCCAATCATTCCATAATCTTTCCACATGTTTCATACATGTTTAAACACATTAAAACGCTCACTAAAACTCCTTAAATCTATGGTCTAATACTTACTCAACTTCTTGCTCAATTTCAACAAATTTCCATTCTCATTTTCACACTTTGCACACTTGTGCATTCCTACACTTCTCTTTGCATTTTGCACTTTGTTCTAATTCCATTTTACCATTCCAATTCATTTCCAAGAAAATACAATATCTATACCCAAGTCTAACACTCATTTTACCAATCTTGCACACTAGTTTTTCCTAGACTTTCCAATGCATTACTACACTTCTTGTTACAGATTTTACACCCTTTTTATTCTCATCCTACAACTACTACTCCATAGTTACTAAACATCCGTACTCAATCCAATACACACCCTGGTTCTCCCATTCACCAAGTCATCCATAAATGCACATTTTCCTACTAAAATTTTGCCATAGTTCACCTACAATTCTCACTTATCCACATACATCCTTTCTCATCGAATTCATCCCTGAACTAGCCACACCCATACAAGGGTCCTACCAGCAATCAAACAATATCAATTCATCACTACTTCCTTAAACAACAATACTAATACACATACACAATTTATTTGGCTCTAAGGCCTACAATTCCAATACTAGCTCACAAATACTCAAACTTCCATACACTACGATACTAGTACAATATTTTGGGTTCTTTAATTGATTTACCCATTCCCATTACTCTAATGCATTACAATTTAGCATTAAGAAGGATTTCTTACCTTAAACTTATTATTCCTTCATTCTTTTCCAATTCTCCTCGATCTCTCTTTCTTGCACAAAATGGTCATATGGGGAATGGAGTTACCAAACTCCATCCCAACACCCAAATTACACAAAAAGGATTTAATTAAGCTTCTAACCCTTTAGAATAACACTAATCCAATGAAAGGTTTAAATTATCATAAGTTAGGGTTACCACAACCATTAGAAGGTTGGAATGATGCTCAAAAGAGAGAGAAAAATAGAGCATTACAAATGGGCAAAATCGGTTACAAAGAAGGATGGAGAAAACTTGAGTTTTACATGGAGATTTTTACCTTAATAGAGAGAGGAGATTCCAAGCTTTGATTTGGTACCATTTTCTCTTCAAATGGGGAAAACCCATGGAGATGAACTTTCTCATTTTGAAATTCTAAAAAGAGAGAATGGTGAAGAATGATGAGAGGAGCAAGAATATATACTTATTTTTGCATTTGAGTTCAAATGGAGCTTGAGCATGGAGAAGAAGAGGGGCTGCCATGGATGGTTGTTGAAGCTCCAAAAATCGCCAGCCACAAGGGAGAAGGAGAGAGAATCGGCTGGAAGAAAAGAAATGGGAGAGAAGAGAGAAATGAGAGGTGAGAGAAAAAGGTGAGTGCTTTTTGCTTTATTACTTTTCTTTCTCTTCTTTCTTTTTCTTTCTAGCTTATTTAACAAGAGAGGGGTGACTTATTTAAGTAGTAAACCGGCCCCCCTACAGTATTATTAGTTAGAGCGTTTTTTGTCTTTTACAGAAAACACTCGTTAATTTTCCCGGTTTTGGTACTATTCACTAACCGGGCTCGTTTTCCGGAATTTTCTCGTTTCTTTAATTTTATTGGTTATTAAGCTTCCATTAATGCTTAATTATTGTTATTTAATGATCTATAATTTTACGGGTTCGTTTGACCACTTAAAGTCACGTTTTCGTGTTTTCTCGAAAGACATACGCTAAAGCTCTATTTGCGTTTTAATACATTATTTGGATCCGTTTTCTTTGGGAATTGTTCCCGTACACTAATTAGGCATAAATAAGCCTTAGGAATCCACATAATACTCTAATCGAGGTCTCATACCTCCTACGGTTGTTTAACGCTTATTTAGCGTTTTTTGCTTTTTAAGCGTTTCTTCATTTCTTTTTGGATTTATTTTCCTTACTATGGAGGGTGATGTTTCGGTATGAGGGGGGTCTATCGAAATATGGTCTGACTAAGAAGCCTAGATCCTAGAAATTGCCATTCTGTGGAGGGTGAAACCCGTCATTTTGGCAGCCCTCAAATACCTACTTTATCGTCCGTCTTTTCAGAAAGCCTAAGGGGAGTGCCAATGAACACTACACCCGCTCTCAATGGGCTCCACGCGGACTTATGCCCTAAGGCGGAATGACTAGAGTCGCCACCTAGTTTGGCCTAAGATACTAGGAAGGAAAGGAATGAGGGTTCTAAGACCGTTGGTCGACTCTGAATTTGATGCCTATGGATAGGACTATATCTGGTCAGATCAGAGATCTATGGTGAGTTCGCACTAGGTTACACCCCTTAGAAGTGACAACGACCATGACTTCGGATTGGTGCCCGAGGAAACCTCGGTCTCCAATTGTCGAGACTGCATTCTTTCAAAACCTTTTACAAGAGATTCATTTAAAAGCCAAGGATAGGATTAGGACGAGAGGAGAGAAACGAGGTGGATGAGGCGAGATTTTCTGCCAAGCTAGCGCCATGTAGAGGATTGACGAATTCGAATGAGTATGAAATGACAGATTAGGAGTCTGATTTTGAGAGTTGAAGAAGTCGAGGATTTGTGGAGTCAAAGGAGATTTGAATGTTTGGCAGACATGAATACGCCTTGAAGTTGGGAAAAGGATTCTTTGGATTGGAATGGGGTCGCACCCTAGATGGGCTACCTACGTACTCAACTCCCAGTTGAGATCAGACCTTACGTCGTTCACATTATTAGGATATGCTTGAATCCTCCGGGATTTGAAGTATGGGATGTTTTAGTCTGTGAGACGCTCGGGTCTATGAGACGTTTGAAACCTTGAGATGTCGAAGTCTGTGAGACATTCGGATCTGTGAGACGCTCGGGTCTGTGAGATGCTCTGGTCTGTGAGATGTTCGAATCATTGGGATAACAAAGTCTGTGAGACAATACGGGGTTGTTTAGAGGTGAGATGGCTGTGTGAAAAATGGCATTTTGATTGATGTGGGGTCACACCCTGTGTAGGTGGCCTATGTACTCAATTCCCTGTTGAGATCAGACCTTACGTAGTTCAAAATTTCGGGATTTTGGAATTTGGAAAGTATTGAGATGTTTGAAATTTAGAAGGATTCAGAGTTTTGAGAAGTTTCGGGTTTGGGATGCTAGTCTGTGAGACACTCGGGTCTGTGAGACATTTGAAACCTTGAGATGTCGAAGTCTGCGAGACGCTTGGGTCGTGTGAGACACTCGAGTCTGTGAGACGCTCAGGTCTGTGAGACATTCGAATCATTAGGATGACAAAGTTTGTGAGACACTCGGGTCATGAGACGTTTAGAGTGTAGGGAAAATTGGAATGGATTTGAAATTGAATTGAAATCAAAGTTGAATTAGAATTGAATGAATTTGATTTGAATTGGAATTGAATTGAAATTGAGATCGAATTAGAGTCGAACAGAAATTGGATTGATTCATCAGAATTGGAATCGAAAACGACTGGAATGGGAGTTGAAATTGAATTGGAATTGAATTGGAATTGAATTTGGAATTAATTGAATTTAAAATAAGTTTGGATTGAATTGAATTGGAATTGAATGAAGTTTTGAATTGAATGAAGTTAGAATGAATTGGATTGAAATGAATTTTAAATTGAATGAGTTGAATGATATTTTGTATTGAAGTTAGAATGAATTGTAAATTGAATTGACTTAAGAATTGAATTTAGAATTGAATGAATTGGAATTGAATAATATTTGTCGAATTGGAATTGGATTGAATTTGAATTGAGATAAATTAGAAATGATTTGGAGTTGAGATGAATATTGAATTGAATGGGATTGATTTCGGGATTGAATTGAAATTGAGATGAATTGGAATGAAATTGAAGTTTAGGGCCATTTGAACCCTTGCGTCAGGATTGGACCTTGGAAATAGGCTGGATTGGGCCTTAGAGATGGACCAAAAGTGGGCCTTAGTGATTGGGCCGAAAGTGGGCCTTGAAAGTTGTGTCGGATGGGCCTTGGAAAGTGGGATGAATTGGGCCTTGAAAGTTGGCTGGAATGGGCCTTGGAAAGAGGGCTGATTGGGCTGGAAGTGGGCCTTAGAGATTGGGCCAAAAGTGGCCCTTGAAAGTTGGCCGGAATGGGCCTTGGAAATGAGCCAGGTTAGGCCTTAAAACATGGCCGGACCGGCCTTGGAAATTGGGCCGATTTGGCCTTGAATTGGATTTTGATTTTAGGCCGCAATTGGATTTGATTTTAAAGTAGAATTGACTTATTGATTTTATTATTGATTGTGAATTTTAATCTGACAATTTGGATGATTCAGAAAGTTTTTTTGTTTACTATGAGAGATTGACCACAATCAGGTACTACGACCCTCGGGTACTACGACCTTAATGTGAGTAATACCTACGAATAGTCCTAGAGCTTTTCTAAGCAGGCCCACAGAAAATTGGTGGGCCCAAACCCACATTTGGGTAGCCTAAGGGCTTCTAGGTGAACTGTTCTAGCCCAACGTCTGGTTAGCAGCGAATTGGGCTTAATTGTATTTGAACTAACATGCCCTAAACCAACAAATTACGAAATAATAAACAAGTTGAGCAGCCAAATGTAGTGATCTGATAGTAAGAAACAAACAAATGATGTGGTTAATAGATGATATTCGAACGATAAACCAACAAAGACATATAACTCAATCTTGAATTCCTTTTTTCTTTCTTTTTTAATCACCTAGAATAGCCTAGATTATGACTGAAGTCGAACTTATCATGCTAATCTCGGTTTTATTACAGCAGAATTGTTTCCAAGCTCTCTCCCCCCTTTTTTTAATTCAGAACAAAATATAATCATTGAACTCAGCCGAAACCTACCGAGAATAACCTAACAACAATATCCTAGAACATGATGGGAAGGAAATCAGAATCTAAGTTATTAGGAAGTTTCAAATTACATAAACCGAAGGATAGTGGGTTAAGCCCAGAATGAATCTCTTTCAAAGTTGTTGATACAAATCAAACACTAACACTCATATATACCAACCGGAAAGTAAACCTAAGTCTAGTGTGTTGGAGAATCCTAATCCAAGTCACTAATCCAAAATGTAACCATGAAAACAGACGAGCAGAAGATTAAATTCGGGACATCATTCTTTCAAAATTGTGGTTGGTTACTAGTTTACAACCTGTTATTTATACATGACAGCCGAAGTGCAATATCCTAAGTACATGGTCTTTACTCCATTTTTTTTGAGCTGAAAATATTCAAACGAGATAAAATCCCGATAAAATTAGCAACACATAATGTTAGACAAACGAATTGCATATATATACTGATTCGGCCCGTAAGTGCAGATTAAAGCAGATTAAAAGCAATCAGAAGTTAGCAAAGCACCAGCATAATAGAGATGTTTCTCAAACACAACATTTCAGCACATTATCTAAAGGAGCAAACAAGTGTTCCAGTTAGAATTAAATACCGGTTTCATAGGTAGCAGTTTCCTGCAAATGACATACAATAAATATCAACAGAGCAAACCAAATTAGACGACAAGCGTGAATCCAATGGATAGATAAAATAAAAATGAAAGAGTACGGCACAGCCAAAACGAGCACGCTCATTTCATCCTGAATAAAATCGGGATTCATGTACGTAGCTCCTTGCTCAGACCGAGACAAAGAGCAACTTCTCTTTTTCTGCAATGGAAATAGACTATAGAATGGGGCAAACAAAATGAGCAAACACATCAGATAGCAAGATATAATCGAACAGATGGAAAAATGAAATAAGAGGGATGGGATACGGGCAATTTGCAGTTGAAGGAGAACGCGTTGAAGACTCCTCACATGAGCAACCAATCTCGATTGCTGTGGAACCAGATGATAAACCGAAGCAACCCTGTTCTGGAATTTGCAGTCTAGCATCTCGCTTCTCATCCAAATTTTGCATTCCAGTTTAACATAACTTCTTGAACCCGAAAACTGATGGTGAGTTCGGTGTCTTCATGTTCCAGAATTGTTTACTCGAGACCGTGATTATTCCTCTGAGCCATCGCCGAATGAGAAGCGACCAGGGGTTTCTGCCTTCAAATCTGGGCAGATAGATGTGTGACTTCGACCTGCATCTGTGAGTACAGACAAAACTTTATGCTCAATTAAAAACCCTCAATTAATGATACTGTGTCAGGCTTCATTTCGAATGGCAAGGATTGGAGGCATGTGAGGAAGAAACTGGCGGTCGGTTCGAATTATTAGGGTTCGTTTTGATTTTTGGGGGTTTTGTGCTTCTGTTGTGATGTTGGGCGGAGATTGAATCTCAAACAATGTGATTCAGATATGGAAAGTGCTAGTGAAGATGACGGCCGCAGATATTCAATTCGATTCGGGGCATATTTTTGTTGAAGAAAACGAGTAATGTAGGAGATTGAAGCAGCGGAAGTAAATTATTGTTGTGGTTTTTTTGGAGGATTGACTGAGGAAGACAAAATTGAGGAAGAAGATGATAACGTGGGAGAGGCGGCTACAGTAGGGGCCATTTTTCCATAACAAAGAGATTCAGGGTTTCTTTCTGAGTGAAGAAGAGAGACTTGCTCGAATAGAGTGGAGGCGGGGTGAAGAAGACGATCGATGGTTACTGTTGCTTAAGAAGAAGAGAAATGAGTAGGGTTTCTCAGATGAAAATCGGGTATCCTGTCAGATCCGAGTTTGACCAGGTCTGTGGGTTTTATCTAGACAAAACAAAAAAATAACTTATATTCTCTCCTACCAGGATTCGAACTCGGGGCTAGTAATCTCCCTTACAGGGCCTAACCAGTCACACTCTGGAACAACTAAGTATTTTAACATGGAAATTATTAATTACACCCTAACCGGAGCTGAAAGAGAAAACAAAATGTTCCAATTGGGATTTGAACCAAGGACCCATTGACTCCCAAATGAAACATACTAACGAGCTATGCTAACTCAAAACTCATAACACAATGTGAGAAAATAAACTAGAGCTAATTCGAACTGAATAACTTTACAAAACACTAGTGTTTCAAAATATGAACATACAGTACGAAGAAATGGTTTTATCTACCAACATGAATTGGTTTTTTCCTAAGAGTTATGAAATCATGAAATTTAAATAAAAAGTACAAAACATAACGAAATATAAATGAATGAAATAACCTGATAATACGTACATGAAATAATGAAATAGTATTAGTACGATTGGAGTAAAATGCTAGTGAATGTCGTGAAGAATGAAAAATGGATTAGATATGTATGAGTGACGGTAAATAGGGCGGAATAAACAAGTAATAAAATGAAATAAGACGAGGAAGTTTATCACAAATTAGCGGCAAAACAAAATGTACTAGTATAGACAATAATTGTGAAAATGTAAATAAAATGATGAAAATAATTCTAAAACTAATAGTGATTAAGACAAAATAAAAACAAGTACTAATAAAGAAATGCAAGTAAAAGTATCAAAGAAATGAAATGAGATAAAATAAACAAGTAACAACATTGCATGAACCAAAATAAAACAAATATGCAAATAAATAAGTGAATACAACAGAGCTGACTAACATGAAATAAATCGAGAACAAGTTGGTAAAATAAGTAAGTAACAAAAATGGACGGGTTTGAAAATGGATGCTTCGAAAACGACAGTTTCATTTTGGTATGCACATGAATAAGTTTTGAAAAGAAAGGAGACGACCCTTTTATTTATTAGTCTGAATTTGCTTTTATGGGGTAAGAATTTTTGGTGTCTACAGATGGCTCCCCTTGATTCAATTTTGTAAGCACTTGCAGAATTGGATCAAGGTTGAGAGGGCACCAAAAATTCTCACTACGACTAGGTGGTGCATTAGGATGCGACCGCGAGGATGATAATGTATGAATGCGACAGGAAATGACATGATAGCTGAATGCCCGAGGACTTATTACGAGCCTCAGCTGGACCTCTTGACATCCAGTCCTAGGACTTATGACGAGCCTAGTATGCTAATAATAGATTAGTTTTGGTGCACGAGGACTTAGGAGAGCCTCAACTGGACCTCTTGATATCCAGTCCTAGGGTTTATGACGGGCCTAGAATGCAATTGACAGTACGAGGACTTAGAAGAGCCTCAACTAGACCTCTTGACATCTAGCTATAGGACTTATGACGAGCCTATAATAATTTTGAATGTGTACCGTACTAGTAGCGTAATAGCTGCCTAGCAGGTGAAAAAGATTGGGACCGCACTAGTAGCGTAATAGCTGCCTAGCGGGTTGTGAATTGAACGATCTCGCACTAGTAGCGTAATAGCTGCCTAGTGGAGGAAAAATGTTGGGACCGTACTAGTAGCGTAATAGCTGCCTAACAGGCGGATGTGCAACGATCTCGCACTAGTAGCGTAATAGCTGCCTAGCGGAGGAAAAACATTGGGACCGTACTAGTAGCGTAATAGCTGCCTAGTGGATTATGAAGTGAACGATCTCGCACTTGTAGCGTAATAGCTGCCTAGTGGAGGGAAAAACGCGAGACCGTATTAGTAGCGTAATAGCTGCCTAGCGGGTTATGAATTGGACGATTTCGCACTAGTAGCGTAATAGCTGCCTAGTGGAGGAAAAACGGCGGGACCACACTAGTAGCATAATAGCTACCTATTGGGTGTAAAATGAAAGGCGACCGTACTAGTAGCGCAATAGCTGTCTAGCAGGTGTAAAACGAAAGGTGACCGTACTAGTAGCGCAATAGCTGTCTAGCAGGTGTAAAACGAAAAATTCAACCACACTAGTCGTGCAATAGGTGTCTAGGGGGTGTAAAATGAAATGTGACCGCACTAGTAGCGCAATAGCTGCCTAGCAGGTTTAAAACGAAAGGCGACCATACTAGTAGCGCAATAGCTGCCTAGCAGGTGTAAAATGAAATGTGACCGCACTAGTAGCGCAATAGCTGTCTAGCGGGTGTAAAATGAAATGTGACCGCACTAGTAGCGCAATAGCTACCTAGCGGGTGTAAAACGAAAGGCGACCATACTAGTAGCGCAATAGTTGTCTAGCAGGTGTAAAACGAAAAATTCGACCGCACTAATAGTGCAATAGCTGTCTAGCGGGTGTAAAATGAAATGTGACCGCACTAGTAGCGCAATAGCTGCCTAGCGGGTGTAAAAATAAAGGCGACCATACTAGTAGCGCAATAGTTGTCTAGCAGGTGTAAAATGAAAAATTCGACTGCACTAGTAGCGCAATAGCTGTCTAGCGGGTGTAAAATGAAATGTGACCGCACTAGTAGCGCAATAGCTGTCTAACGGGTGTAAAACAAAAGGCGACCGTACTAATAGTGCAATAGCTGTCTAGCAGGTGTAAAACGAAAAATTCGACCGCACTAGTAGCGCAATAGCTGTCTAACGGGTGTAAAATGAAAGGTGACCATACTAGTAGCGCAATAGCTGTTTAGCAGGTGTAAAACGAATGTCGACCGTACTAGTAGCGCAATAGCTGTCTAGCAGGTGTAAAACGAAAAATTCGACCGCACTAGTAGCACAATAGCTGTCTAGCGGGTGTAAAATGAAATGTTACCGCACTAGTAGCGCAATAGCTGTCTAGCGGGTTTAAAACGAAAGACGACCATACTAGTAGCGCAATAGCTGCCTAGCAGGTGTAAAATGAAATGTGACCACACTAGTAGCACAATAGCTGTCTAGCGGGTGTAAAATGAAATGTAACCGCACTAGTAGCGCAATAGCTGCCTAGCGGGTGTAAAATGAAAGGCGACCATACTAGTAGTGCAATAGCTGTCTAACAGGTGTAAAACGAAAAATTCGACCCCACTAGTAGCGCAATAGCTGTCTAGTGGGTGTAAAATAAAATGTGACCGCACTAGTAGCGCAATAGCTGCCTAGCGGGTGTAAAACAAAAGGTGACCATACTAATAGCGCAATAGCTGTCTAGCAGGTGTAGAACAAAAAATTCGACCGCACTAGTAGTGCAATAGCTGTCTAACGGGTGTAAAATGAAAGGTGACCGTACTAGTAGCGCAATAGCTGTCTAGCAGGTGTAAAACAAATGACGACCGTACTAGTAGCGCAATAGCTGTCTAGCAGGTGTAAAATAAAAAATTCGACCACACTAGTAGCGCAATAGCTGTCTAGCGGGTGTAAAGTGAAATATGACCGCACTAGTAGCGCAATAGCTGCCTTGCGGGTGTACAACGAAAGACGACCATACTAGTAGCGCAATAGCTGTCTAGTAGGTGTAAAATGAGAAATCGACCGCACTAGTATCGCAATAGCTATCTAGCGGGTGTAAAATGAAATGCGACCGCACTAGTTGCGCAATAGCTGCTTAGCAGGTGTAAAACGAAAAATCGACCACACTAGTAGCGCAATAGCTGTCTAGCGGGTGTAAAATGAAATGCGACCGCACTAGTAGCGCAATAGCTCCCTAGCGGGTGTAAAGATGCGTTAGATAGTGAGCAAATTTTGTGGGTATATGCAGATGATATGTGATGTGAGGTGATTAACCAATATGTATTAATTGAATTAAACTCCCTGTTTGTGGATGTAAGTTTTTGTGTGAGCAGATGGCTCTATAGTAACATCAAAACCTCGGGATGGCTCTGGTATGGCTCCGTCATGGCTTCAAGGAACTGAGATGGCTCCAGCATGCATTGATGGCTCTAGTATGCACTGATGGCTCTGGTAGGCACTGATGGCTTCGGTGTGACCAATGGTCTCGGGGTGGTTGGTGGGTTTGACATGGTTGGTAATTTTGTGGCAAATTATGGGCTTTGATTTGCCTTGAGATTTTTTTTTCAGGGTGGTGTGATGGCTCCGATGATGGATTTGTTGTTGTTTGATGGGATTTGATGTGGACTTTGTAGTGAGTGAATGGTTTTTTACAAGTGAATGATGAAACAAAGTCGCATGACTTTGTTGGGAGTTCCCATCATGGTTCTAGGATTTCCATGGATGGCTCCGGGATGACCTTGTGCTGATTGAGCATGACGATGCTTTGGTTGGTTTACTTTAATGACATCGAGGGAAAAAGGGGAGTTTTCACCTTTGATGTGGCCGCACCCTGGACGGGCTGCCTACGTACTCAATTCCGTATTGAGATCAGACCATACGTAGTTCGATACTCTGTAGGCAAGGCCTTGGTGACAAAATGACTCTGACATGGATTTGAGGAGGCTCTGTATGGTTCTTAAACTGTCGGGGTGGCTCCTGTGTAGCTCTAGGGATGGTCTTAATGTTTGAGGTTTGCTCCCACATGGCTCCAGCTTGGCTTTGGGAGTGGTGTCGATGAGACTCGAGTATGACACTGGATGGCTCCGGGATGGCCTGCGCATGGCTCCGGACAGCTCTAGAATGGTTCGATGTGGCTTGGTGATAGCCCGTGATAGCTCCGAAAAGGCTTAGATATAGCTCGATGGCAGCCTGGGATGGTTCTAGTTGAAATCTTTTAATCAAAAGTTATGCTTCAACAGCTGCAACTGAAGTCAACTTTCAACTAGACTAGGTGGAGTTCTTACCAGTTCGATGTTGAAGATGAAATGATTATGATGCATGCAAATATTAAATGCTAGATACGATGTAAAATGTGTATGCAATTCTTGGAGAGAAGGTATGGCCCTATCTCTATTAATATGAAGTTTACGAATATAAGACATCTTCGGTTTGATCTTGAGTGATTGTTGAACTCGAGTGCGTGAATCACTTTCCTCTCATGGAGGTATATGGGTCAATCTCTCATGAGTATGGTCGTGTGTGCAAATGTTGTGATGATACTCTTGATGCTCAGAGCAGTATTTTCATAAAAATTTCTTTTGGGGGTTCGGGACTTTCCGACCCTCACAGATCCCTCACCTGCAATGGGGTAGGTTGTTTATGACTTAGTGGTTTAATCGGAGAGTCAACCGCACTCTAAGAACCTTGTGAGGTATGGTTGCGCTCATTCGCTCATGGTCCCTTTGGTATGACGGGACATGTTGATAACAAGTACAAAACTTATGATTCATGTTTCAGATCCAGTACTTTCAGTTAACACTCATTAACTTATGAGTCAGAGGTCTTTATTGGGTTGTAACGGGGCTGAAGGGTATGATGTATGTCACATGGGACTGGAGGATTTGATTGGGAATTGTGAAGCTTTGTGCAATAGAGGATATGTTTCACCTTCGCCATGGGTGGATTAATTAGACAAACGTTCTTTGAGAATCCTTGTTGGTTTCAGTTGGACATCATTGGTCCTTTTGCTTATTTTCTCCTTCTTCTTTGGGGTGTGATTTTCGCTTTCCTACTTCCTGCTTTTGGAATCGCATGGGCTCATCGACCTTCTTGGGATTTTTCTAGTTACTCCTTTGGCCTTCAGTTTTGCTTTCAGCTTTGAGTTTTCATTGACTCGCTGGTCTTCTTGAACATTTCGGTCTTCTTTTTAGGTGTTTGGCTTTGGAGTTACATTGACTCGCTGATTTCTTTGAACATTTTTATTGTTGTTTTTGTGAAATATGGTGGGGAGGGGCCATGGCTCCGGCTCCTTCGAGATCCTCTATTGCAAGGGTAAGTATGTGGGGCGGCATGTTGTGGAGTTTCTTCTTTGTAGAAAAAGTTTTTCATGAAAGGCTCAGCGGGGCTCACTAAGGGTTATGTAAAGGGCAGTCAAAGCTTTTTGGTTTTATGGGGATTTTTATTCCTAAGTGCCTCGTCATCCTCATTAGTCAATGATTGTTTTCTTACTATTCTCAGATCTTTGCATGAATCACAGTTCGTATCCTGTTTATTGACATTGATCTCGCTATGAATTGTGTCTCTCCATGTGCTGAAAGAAAGCACAAGTCGCTCGTGGTTTTACCTCTGTGGACTCGCTCTATCTTTCCTTATAACTCATTGGATTGTCCATAACATTCATTTGAAATTCAATGGAAAATACCATTCTTCGCACACTACTCACTTGGTTTGTGGTGCTGATTTTGATTGGACCCTTGTACTCATTGACGGGTCGAGAGTTAAGTGGTTCATGCACTCTGTTCAATCAATCTCTCGTGATTTTCCCGAAGATGCCGTTTTGATATGGGAGTATACAAATGTAATTATCTACCATGCGATGTATTGTGGTAATATGGAATTACCATGTATAGGATGCATGAAATGCTGAAAATGATGAATTGAGATAGTTGACTGAATGTTTTTTTTGTGTTTGTTTTGTTTTTGGATACAATGCATGAGTGGTAAGGTTATGACTAGTCTCGCTTGAGCCGAATTCAGCTTGCAGTTCATGAAGCTCATCCCGTCATTGTTGGCTCTGAAGGTGGTCGAGTTGTGGTGATTGTTGTCGAAGAAGTAATTCTCGAGTGAGGTCAGGTTGGTGATTGGCTCCTGAATCTTGGGACTTTTAGGGAGTGACAACTCTCGCATGGTGACCCACTAATATGACATGGCCTGCATTTTCTGGGATTTTTGAAGGTATGATTTTTTTTGGATTTTTGGATGTATGATTTTTTTGGATTTTTGGAGGTGTGATTTTTTGAATTTTTGGATGTATGATTTTTGTTTGGATTTTCGGATGTACAAATTTTTTTGGATTTTCAGATGTACGGTTTTTTTTTGTGTATACTTTTTTGTGGTTGTTGGTCTCTATGTACATGGTATGCTGAATGGGAAAAAGGCTTGAATGCCCGGTATTTCTTGCTATCACTTCGAAGATCATGTCGCCAGTCATAGGCTAAGACAATTATTCACCTGCAAACACGACCATCACCGTAGAAAGAATAATCTGACAAATGTTAGCATGCTTGAAAAATGGGATGAATGCCCGTGTGAGGTGTGTTGGAAATGTAACATATGATTATGCATTTTCCTGAGATGAGCGTGATTCATGCATGATTAATGAATTTGAAATGAATGAGAATGCATGCAACTCTTTTCCTTTTTGCCATGAATGTGTTGCATGCTTTTGTTTGTTGGTTGTTTTATTAGCTCGTTTCCAAAAGAAGCTACATTTTTGAAAAACGGTTTTGAAAAAACGTGTTTCCGAATTGGTGGATTTTCGCAGTAGAAATTTTGATGCTTGGTCATTCGCAAATAAAATAGGAAGTAGGGAAACCCTATACACAATGATCTAAATGAATTCAAAGGAAATGTATAACCTATACACAAAGTCTATTCAGAAATTGACAAGAGAGAAAAGAATGTTAGGGGAAAACCTATACATTAATTCTAAAAGTCATTAAATGGGGGGAGTTTGAGCTTAAAAGCTTCTCCCGAATTCTTCTACTTCGTCTTCGAGCTTCTGACTAACTGCTTACGCTCGGGCTCCTGATTGGCTCTTGACCGGCTACTCTTCGTCTTCGGACTCTTGACCGGCTGTTCATTCATTTTCAGACTCCTGCAACGGGGCAGTATTATGATCAAACAGAACGGGTTGGTGTTCTTCCGATTTTCAACAGTTTGAACTCGAACAGGTGTTCCTAATCTTCATATCGCTTTACCCGGGTTGGTACACCTCTGATTTTGTATTTAAACGGTTGGTGACAGTCTACATGTCACGCGGCTAGCTCCACGGGTTGGTGCGCTTCTAGCCTTAAGCTCGATCCGCGTAGTCGATCTTCATGCTGCTTCACTTGCTCCGACGAGAGGAATGGGGATATTTTGAGAAAGGAAAAGTGAATGATCGAGCACTAAATCTTCTGTGAAAATCCACCACTTTTGTGAAAACACAAAATGACAAGTACGCTCCACGGTAATGACCGCTGCTCTTGAAGGTGGGTTGAACTTCAAAAATAAAGGATCACAACATGGGGACTAAATCATTTATTTTGAAAAATATTTGTGGAAATCAACTTGAAAATTGTTTTCAAAAACAAGTTTGAGATAATATTCGTGAAAAAAGTTGTTTGAAATTTGTTTGTAAAAAGTAGGTTTTTGAAATCTGTTTTTGAGAATAGTTTTTGAAATGGCATTTGTGAGAAGTAATGTTCGAAATCATTTGTAAACAGTAGCTTTTTGAAATCTGTTCTTTGCAAACTGTTTGGTAATGTTTATTTTCTGGAAGACTTTGATTGAAACCAGTTTTGAAAACTGCTTTGAAATAACAATTTTGAAATCATTATATATTTTTTTCTGAAATCATTCGAGATGGACAACTTTGAAGATATTTCATTAGAGCGTTCGACATGATTCAATTTTGGATTTTTGCTAATTTTTAAAACGTGGTCACACATATATGTAAGCGCAAAATGAAAATCGTGGCTGATTTTATGTGGAGCTGAGTGCGAATGATTGGGATAATCACCTTCCAGGTCAATCAATGCTTCCATACCACCGGGGGAACCGTCGTTTCTTCACTGTTCATCTCTCGGGATTTATCTTTGTTATGCCTTATGGGGGCACGTCATCAAGAAAGTCCAGAGTGCTTAAGTTCGAAAGGTCAGGATACCTGAAGTGATACAGTCACACGAGCCACGGTTGAGGATTATCACAACATACTCACTTTTGGAGAACTTGGGGAAGTACTGCATGGGCACGGGTCTCCCCTCGTCTACACGATAAGGTGTTTCTAAAGTCCAAATTATTTGCTGACTACGCTATGTCATGTATAGGTATCCGTAAATACAGGATCCTCTATGAATTTGTAGCGCGACATTGGGCTTTAAAGACACCCGTGGTGCAGAGGAATCATGGAGAACTGAGCCCATGCAATCTTCAGGGTAAGGCAAAAGGGTGGTCAGACAGACGGGATACAAGGGGGTTGCTACCCATAAATCCATCTTAGACACGGGGCCAGGCAGCTGGACACTGAAGGCTCAGAGTTCACTATATGCTGGCTTTGACTCGAGAAGGTAAGTGTTGAAGGATTATGAGCTTTTCAAGGCGTAGATACTACGATCATACCGCCACATGTGCATAGTCCTTACTACGAAGGGCATCTGCTCATGGGGAATCAATTGTGGACCAATGTTTATCCCGACCGCAAATATCAAGGGTGACACAGAGGAATGCATGTCCTAAGCTACCCTATGAACCCCTCATCAGGACTATTCTTAACAGTTCAATAGTAAAGAGAAAAAACAGTAATGAATGCGCAAGCAAAGAGAGAGAAGAGGTTGGACCCCTAATGGGCCCACCTACCTGGGGGATCCTGCTGGTTAGTCTAGCATAATCACGCAATTGTGTAGCAAGCGAGGCACACATGGCAAGCAAAGTCGAGTATTAGCTACACACTCTCATCCTAGCTATCCTCACCAATAACACTCTAAGTGTGGAGTTGAGTAATCCTAATGGCTTTCGAAATGAATCTCTTGAAGGTTTTGAAAGAAGTGGGGAAGTCCCGACATTTTTTAATGGAGTTCAGTCTTCCTTGAGTTTGAGAAAAACTTACTCAAGTTTTCCCCAGCAGAGTCGCCATTCTGTGGAGGGTGATGTTTCGGTATGAAAGGGGTCTATCGAAATATGGTCTGACTAAGAAGCCTAGATCCTAGAAATTGCCATTCTGTGGAGGGTGAAACCTATCATTCTGGCAGCCCTCAAATACCTACTTTATCGTCCGTCTTTCCAGAAAGCCTAAGGGGAGTGCCAATGAACACTACACCCTCTCTCAATGGGCTCCACGCGGACTTATGCCCTAAGGGCGGAATTGACTAGAGTCGCCACCTAGTTTGGCCTAAGATACTAGGAAGGAAAGGAATGAGGGTTCTAAGAACCGTTGGTCGACTCTGAATTTGTTGCCTATGGATAGGACTTATCTGGTCAGATCGGAGATTCTATTGTGAGTTCGCACTGGGTTACACCCCTTAGAAGTGGCAACGACCACGACTTCGGATTGGTGCCCAAGGAAACCTCGGTCTCCAATTGTCGAGACTGCCTTCTTTCAAAACCTTTTAAAAGAGATTCATTTAAAAGCCAAGGATAGGATCAGGACGAGAGAAGAGAAAACGAGTGGATGAGGCGAGCTTTTCTGCCAAGATAGCGCCATGTCGAGGAATTGACGAATTCGAATGAGTATGAAATGACAGATTAGGAGTCTGATTTTGAGAGTTGAAGGAGTCGAGGATTTGTGGGAGTCAAAGGAGATTCGAATGTTTGGCAGACATGAATATCGCCTTGAAGTTGGGAAAAGGATTCTTTGGATTGGAATGGGGTCGCACCCTAGATGGGCTGCCTACGTACACAACTCCCTGTTGAGATCAGACCTTACGTAGTTCACGATTATTAGGAGACACTTGAATCCTCCTGGGATGTTTGAAGTATGAGATGTTTTAGTCTGTGAGACGCTCGGGTCTATGAGACGTTTGAAACCTTGAGATGTCGAAGTCTGTGAGACATTCGGATCTGTGAGACGCTTGGGTCTGTGAGATGCTCTGGTCTATGAGATATTCGAATCATTGGGATAACAAAGTCTGTGAGACGCTCGGGTCTGTGAGACAATACGGGGTTGTTTGGAGGTGAGATGACTGAGTGAAAAATGGCATTTTGATTGATGTGGGGTCACACCCTGTGTGGGTTGCCTACGTACTCAACTTCCTGTTGAGATCAGACCTTACGTAGTTCAAAATTTCAGGATTTTGGAGTTTGGAAGGTTTTGAGATGTTTATGATTTAGAAGGATTCAGAGTTTTGAGAAGTTTCGTGTTTGGGATGCTAGTCTGTGAGACGCTCGGGTTTGTGAGACGTTTGAAACCTTGAGATGTTGAAGTCTGTGAGATGCTCGGGTCTGTAAGACATTCGAATCATCGGGATGACAAAGTGTGAAATACCCCGAACTTAAATATAGGGATTTAAAATTAATCTCATATGTATTTAAGGGCCTAATGGTACCCAATTAATACTAGTAAGGAAAAATAAATCCAAAAGAAATAAAGAAACGCTTTAAAAGCGGAAAACGCTAAATAAGCGTTAAATAACCATAGGAGGTACGAGACCTCGGTTAGAGTATTATATGGATTTTGAAGGTTTAATAAGACCTAAATAATATATGGGAACAAATCCCGAAGAAAACGGATCCTTAAAACGGATTAAAATCACTAACGAACCTTAAAGCGCGTTTTTCGAGGTAACCGGGAAAACGTGTCTTTAAGCGGGTCAAATAGACTCGTAACAATTTTGGTCAACTAAATAATCATTAATAAATATTAGTGAAGCTTTAGAACCAATAAAATCAATAAAATGAGAAATTAGTAAAAACTGTCAAAAACGGGAACTTGTGGGGTAGAAATATAAATAACACAAACTTATGTGTCCAATATTGTAAAAAGAAATTCAAAACCCATGTGGGTTCTGTATGCTATCCGATTTTTGTCCCCTCTCTCACACTAGTAATTCCTTTTTCATTTGCAAGATGACAAAAACAATAAAAAGGAAAGCATAAAGTAACATACCTTATTTACTCTCACAATTCTCTCCTATCCCTCATTTCTTCACACACCCACGTACTCACTCCCCCTCATTCTCTGAATCTTCCTTTCTTCTTCTCCAAACCAGCGACAACCATGGAGAAATAAGAAAACAACACAAAACCTCACCTTTCTCCTTTGTAACTCCCTCAAATCTCTTCCAAAAATTACAAAAATTATACCATTGTCTTCCTCTCTTCAAGAGCAACAATTCTCTCTTTTCAAAATCCAGAAAAGAACATTTTCGTTTTTATGGGTATACCCCATTTGGAGCTTCAAGACCACCATTAGAACCACCTCCTTCTCCTTGTCATTTTAAGGTAAAAATCTTCTTGAAACTCCATCATTTTTCTAGCCTTAAGGTCAAAACGAAATATGGAGCTAAACCCTTGTTTGCTTCTTTGAATGCTAGCCGATTTTGGCATTTTTGGAGAGTGGGAAAGGTTGTCCTTGAGCTATCCCAAACAGCACTTGTGCCCTTACAAGGTAAAGAAATTCCTAAACCCTAGAAAATGTACCTTAAAAGCTTTAAGATAATTTAAGGGCTAGTATATTAATTATACTTGTTTTGTATGCTTTGGGGTGATGGGAATGGAGTTTGGCAACTCCATTCCCCACAAAACCGATTTGTGCAAGAAAGAGAGGAAGAGGAGAAGTGGAAAAAGGAATGAAGGAATTGTAAGCTCAAGGTAAGAGCTCTTTCTTGAATGATAAATTTAATGCATTAGAGTAATGGGAATGGGTAAACCAATTTAAAGAAACCAAAATAATGTATTCGAATTGTAGTTGTGAAAGTTTGGGTATTTGTGAAACAAGTATGTGGATTGTAGGCCTTAGAGCCAAAGAATTGTGTATGTGTATTGATATTGTGTTTTGAGAAATAATGAGGTATTGAGATTGCTTTGTACTGCTGGTAGGACCCTTGTATGGGTGTGGCTAGAATAGGAATGATTTTGATGATAATGGGTATGTGTGGATAAGTGAGAATTGTAGGTGAGCTATGGCGAAATTTTGATAGGAATTGTGTATTTAGGAATGACTTGGTGAATGGGAGAACCAAGGTGTATATTGGATTGAGTAGATATGTTTAGTAGTGATGAAGAGGTAGTTGTAGTATGAGAAACAAGAAGTGTAAAATCTGTAGCAAAGTGTATGGAAATGCATTGGAAAAGTTAGGAAAAAAAAATTAGTGCGTAAGAATTGGTAAAAAGAGTGTTGGACTTGGGTATAGATATTGTAGTTGCTTGGAAATGAATTGGAATGGTAAGTGGCATTGGAACAAAGTGCAAAATGCAAAAGAGGTGTAGGAATGCACAAGTGTGCAAAGTAAAAATGTGAATGGAAATTTGTGGAATTTGAGCAAGAAGTTGAGTAGGTATTGGACCATGGATTTAAGGAGTTTTAGTGAGTGTTTAAGTGTGTTTAATTATGTACAAAACATGTGGAAAGATTATGGAATGATTGGAGGTGGATTAAGGGTTGATTTGGGGTTGAAAAATCATCCTAGTAGCAGTTTTTAGCAGGGTCCGGGACCTAGGTTATGTACCAAGTCCCGGACCGCACCTAAAATTAATTCGAGAGTCACACCAGCAGGTGGTCCGGGACCTTAGTCCAGGACCAAGTCCCGGACCAATAACAAAATTCAGTCGAGAGTGTTTTCAGTGCATGGTCCGGGACCTTGGGTCAGGACCAAGTCCCGGACCACTTATAAAAACTTGTAAAATGTGATTTTTAGGGTTCTAACCATGGGGCATTGATGGGTAATGGTTTTAGATGTTGTTAAGGCCTTGTTTGGTGACCTTTAGAGGCCCTACGAAGTGTAAACAAGTTGAGGAAATATTTAAGAAAGTTGTAAGTATATGAATATTAAGTTAAACCGAAACAACGGGACAACGGGGTAAGTACGGGAGTAGTAACTACGTATGTATTGTAATGCTTAGTATTAATTGAACCATTTGGCATGTAGTCATTGGTTCAAGAATAAGACTCAAGGGACAAGTAAGGACTAAGGAACGAAGAGACACCGGTAAAGTAGATTTCGGGAAAAAGGTATGATTTCTTCATGCCCTGTATCCTAATCTGGTTACCCCGATTTGTGTGCTTATTTGACCACCTAAATAAGATAAATGCATGAATCGGACTATGTTGCACTTACCTGTGCTTGACTTATGTTGTGCTTGATATTTATTGTCTTGAGCACTAGTTTGTATAATTCATGAAATATATGAATTATGATGAATGGTATTCGAACCTCGTATTGTACTTGTGTAATGTATTGTACCTCGTATGTATGTGTATATGTGTATTGTATTATTGTGGCTTGGATGTTGACTTGTGCTAATTCCTAACTATCTAACTCCTAACTTAAGTGAGTAAATTGGAATGAGTACAAGTCCGATATAGCTTCGGCCACGCGTGAGGATGAGGAGACACAAGAGGTTGGATCCGATTCCTGGTTCGTAAGCTGGTCCACGGCCCAAATCCCTTAAGTGGGTAGCATCCTGGATTAGTGAACCAAGTAAAGCCTGGTGGTGGGACGGTGTAGTCCCTGCCCAGAGGCCATACCGGCTTAACATGAGTAAGAGTAAGAAGTAAGTATGTATGAGTATGAGTATGAGTATGAGTATGTATGCGTATGTATGGAATAATGAGTAAAAGAGTAATCTCCACCCGATTAACCCGGGTGGACCAATGAAGCTAACAAGAACTGTACTTGTGTATGTACTGAGTATGTGTATTCGGAAGAAGGTAAGTATGTGTTGGATGGTTATATTGTATTCCCTGTATGCAATGAAGTGTATGTATGTATGTTTGCGTAAGTATTCTTGTATTGTGTATAAGAGCATGTATGCATGTATGTTTGAATGAAATCAACCGCATGTATTCGACCAAGTGGTCGGCGTACCCTCACTAGTACGCGGGGTATGCGGTTATCATGCTCGGCGAAAGCTGACCCCTTCGGGGGACATTTTTTAGTGTGCAGGTACCCGAAGCGAATGTGGTCAAGGCACGAGACCGGTGACTACATTGGATAGTAGTAGCAGAATGTAGAGGTGCATTAACTAGCACACCCCTTGTATTTAGAAAGTAATGTAGTAGTGAGGAATGGGTAGTAAGTAGGCTCTTAGTGAGTATGTATGAACTGGAAGAGGTATTATACTTGTATAAGGAACCTAGTAAACTCGGTATGTAGATTATACTGTATTGTACTTGGAGTATTGTATTGAATGAAGATTGTAGTAGTATTTGGTAAACGGAGAACGTATTGTAGACTTGTAGTACTCGGGATTCCGGTCCATCAGACCGATGCTGTATGTAGAAGTAGTAGCCTTGTTAGTCACGTGGGTGACTAACGGCATTGTATCACCCATTGTATGTAAGCATATATCCGCTGCGTGTATCTGATATGTAAGGAAATTGGACGGTAAGCACTGTATTAATGGTAGGGGTGTTACAAAAAGTGGTATCAGAGCGAAGTATCGCTCTGATGACTGGAAATACCGAGCTTAGGAAATACCGAGTTGTGAATTAGAAGCTTAGGGCTAAGGGCTGAGTGTTAGCATTAGAGATATGCTAGTTAGGAACTACCGGTGAGTACCGGATACCTACAATACCAGTCCCGCCCGCCGCAAACCCCACTATATAACTTGGGAAAGGACGCCAGAGAGAAGAGAAGCCTTCTCATACTCGGGGAGAACCCGATCTGGCAGTTGTGAGCAATCACACGGTAACAAGAACCGACATATGGTAGATACCGAGAATTGGAAGACCCGGAGATGGATCCCGGTTGAACAACAATGCCCGCACTTAATAGCGGGGGAATAAGCACTCCAACCACAAGGAGGCTACAACTTACAACAGCATGGGGCGACATGCTTAGCAGTCGCAGAACCTAGCTAAACAACCAGCAACAGGAAGGGAAGCACTAACCGTGCAACGAAATGGAAACAGGAGCAGTAATGAAACCCGAGACACAAGCCTGCGGGACAACGGTAATGGCCAAGCAACACCACCAATGGTGAGCTAGCTGGCTAAGGACATAGTCGGGAGTGACTGACTCCAAAACTACAACGCCAAAAAGGTTACAAACCCGGCCAACATAGCTCAGACAGCTACAGGAATATTCACAAGATATAACCTGACATAACTACAACTGTAGTGCCTAAACCAAATCAGGCTCAGGAGCCACAGCCAAAGTGTGGGAGTAAGCAACAAGGAACAAACAACCAAATCAAAAGGGGAAGCTCCAAGAATTGGAGAAGTACCCTGATCAATGGCAGCTATGTCAGACTCACTGGGGAGTTACTCAGAAGAGTGATTAACCCAAGTAAATGATCAACAAGATCAATGGAAGAGTAAACAGGATTACCAATTATGCATGGGATCGGTATAGAATTACCCAAAAACCACCAGTACCGCGCACTTGCCACGGCAAGTGCAGCAAGAACATCAATATGTAAAGGAACACTAACATGTCACAAGTGCATAGCAATGTACGGTGACCGAAACGAAACAACTACAGGATCACACATCCTAACAACTAGAAGTATGGAACCTTAGAAAGGCCTAACGGCCGGATCACTATATTTAGAACATACCGGTCAGCGAGAAGCTCGACTTGGTCAAGACCTCAAACATGGCTACGCCATGAGAGACTTCTTTTAACACCGAACCATAATTTTTTAAACCCAAAATTCTTCTTTCAAAACCACAATCTTCCTTTAAACCTTGGATTTTAAAACCGAACCAACAGAATTACGGTGAGTATCATAGAATGATACAAGAGGAGTTGACAACAGAATACTTCACCTAGGCGTGCGACGAACACTACGAGTGTACCCAATTACGGGATGTGGGACAACCGCACTCCGAAGGAGCTTGTGGGCCTGACAAATAGTCGGGTAAGTGGCAACGTATCAATAAGGTACCCCACGTATGTATACATGTAGTGTACGAAACACGGGAAGTAGTCAACTCCGTTCTACGGACCATGAGTAAGCCAAACCAGAACAACTGGAACTCCAGTCGAACAAGGAGAAGGAACTCAGCTAAGAAATAAGTATGGAAGAACTCAGAGAATCCATCTGAGATAAGGAATAGGAACTAGGGAGTGCAAAGGGCACATACTAGTAAGTATAGACATTGGATATGTCTCAGGACATCAATAAATACATGGCAGCTGGAAAGTATACCCAGCCTAAACACAGTAAGGCAATCGCCTAACGTGGACACCATAATGCTCGACACATGGGATAGGACTCCCAAGAGCAATCATGAGATTACCATGGAGTAAAATCCATCATTGAAGGGAATATTAAACCTAGTCTCAAGTACTAGGAACAGGCATAAACAGTCTACCCAAGGACGGGAGACGTCATGACCCAAAAAGGGACAACTCAAGAACGATACCACAAGATGGTACAGTGGACAACATATCATAAACATCAACCGGAAGTAATGACATAATTTAACAACACCCAGGAGCAATCCTTGAGGGTGACTAGATGGACAACAGTCGAACAACAGCGACATGATAAAAGCACGAAAGTTAGAACGAACACTCGGTTGGGACCCGAAGGGATTTCACTTAACAGGAAACCCTAAGATATTGAGAGACACCTATTAACATCAGATTACCTAAAGGGTCTCCTATGAACGGAAGCGTGATGTCACGACTTACCATGGAGCCCAATAATACCTCCAACCTATGACGGTATACAAGGAGTGGAAACATGCATAAGCAGCTTGCAAAGAGCATAGCTCGCAGCAGTACGGCTTAAAAGCCATCAAACAACTACGTGTGTAACCTTAAACGGTTGCAAAACCCACACCATTACTAACAAGACTTGCAAGAAATATTGCCTCACACGACAAGAAATCAACAACTGGACCATCAATTCCAAACCCAACATCCTGAGTGGCTTGGAGTAATGGCCAACTCAATGTCACTGTCACTAGGGCACCAGCCTAGCATACAGTTGACAAGCTTTTAATTACCCTTCATGCCTACTGTAGCAACAATAACACGGAGGCATAAGAATCAGGATAACGCCAAATTGGCCTAGTCCACATTTGGACACTACAAGAAACCCAAGGGAAGGTACCCCTCGTTAGCCAAAGACCACCAATGTGGTGAAGATGTGAACCCTGGGAAAGGCTTCCATCTATTATAACAATAAGCCTACGCTTATAAATATTGTCAAGGGGCGATGGAAAAAGGAAATGAGATTTTCCAAACCATTACGACTTAAGGAGTAAGCATACTCCATATGCACTCAAGCATGTGGTGAACCGTTGTATAAACACCAATATGATAACCTGGACATGAGACCTATGAGTGGAGACAACCCCTCAACGAGAGCTTTCACTTGTCAGTGATAGAATACCCTCCAATTGGAGAACAGGACCAGAAAACCCTTGAAGTTTCGTGGGATGTCCTGGTAATATACATACAAGCAAAACTACACAGCCAGAGCCTAAACCAATGCTCAGCTTTGGGAGGACAGTAATTGTCAAAAACAATCAATGTGAGTGCACGTTGCACATCACGAATGACCAACGCTCAAGAGAGCTTGTAAACCGGTAAATTTCTTTATCCTTGGTCAACCAAATACTTGGTAAATTATATCACAAACGATGATAGAATGTGAGGTAAGATAACCTACACATAAAACCTAAGTGGAATAAGACACCTCCACATTGGGAAGATAATAAGATTACCGTATGCTACGACAACCGTCATACACACAAACACAGGAAACTCCTAGTGTATTTACACCTTAAGGAAATGGTGACAACGACAATGTCACTAAGTAAAAAGGAACTACCACAGTAACAGAAACAGTAAAAGCAATGTTGTACAATGAGTAAGAATACGGTGCGCAATAAGCGACCGCTATGAGGGAGTAGTTAAGCAATAACACAGAGTATAAGTATGAGATGACACCCAAAAATATTCCTTCCTATCACATAAGTGACTTACTGTCAAGCGTTTACGCCTCTGCACTCTGTATGACTGAGTGTTTTGGCATTGCACTTGTTCAGCTAATGATCTAATGAGATGGTTAGGGATATGGAGAATGTAAACCGTAGTAAATCCTTCCTTTCACCACAAACACGGCATAAGCCAGCTAAGCAAGCTTAGCAACAAACCGTGCGGCCTAAGGCCAAAGAAGCACGAAGAATGTAACACACACTAACAATCACAAGATGTGAATTCCATCGGAATAAAAGGTGAAAGAAGATGTAAGGAAGTCACTAGGACCGACGCATATCAATGCAAGGTCATACAAGTGAAGAACACTTATACTGAACCAGAAGAACTGGTATAAATTAGAAGCTAGTGGCAACAGAGGAAGCACTATAGTTAAGTGGTGACTTAACCTCGCCTGACAATAAGTCGGAGGAACTTAACGATAATACGTGGGAGCACGAACAACAGGTGCAGAAGATTTACCAGAGAGCTGGCTACAAATTTTAAATCATTGAGTTCAAACACGGTAAAAGAATACCGCATTTCTCTAGTAAACATTATTTCATAATAGATGGATAAAAAGGTGATGTTATAGCACATTTAATGATAACAAGAAGGGTGGAACCCAAATTATCGGGGTCGCCGCAGCAGAAGCGTGGGCCCTAGCTAGGAGATTAATGTACCAGTGAGCATAATACAAATGGCTATTGATGCCTTGAAGCCTAAAAGCTAGAACCGAATTAATGATGAGTTAAATAAAACTCATAAGGAAACTCTTGGTGCAAAGACTAAAAAACCTGGTATGGTTCTTAAGACCCTTTGACCCAGAGCATATTTTATAGTATACCGTAGTGAAGCTAAACGCTTCAGTTTGCCCAAACTGATAAACCAATGTTAAATAATAAAACATATGGTAGATTACGTGGGCGTAATCCCTTTTAAGGGGGGTAGAGCAAAAACCGCTTAATGCAAGTTTTATGAATAAAACACTTAAACCGTTATGTGCATAGCCACAAATGAGAATCAAATTGATGATGGTACTATGTTTTAACAAAACATAAGTTACTCATTCATATTGTAATTATGGGTAACTAGGCATTAAACATGCAAATACGACATAGGAGGAATGTACCTATCTTGTAACACCAGTGTAAGAGTATTAGTAAAAGAAAAGTAATGAGTAGTGGACGGAGCTCCACAAGTATTGTAAACCTTTTAGAGAGAAGTAGTACGAAATGAATGAGGATAATAGATGAATGAAGCTTATGAGTAGTGGAATCGTAAGTAAAATAGTTGAAACAATTGAAGTCAACTAAATCTTATAAGTGAGTATTCCTTAGTTAGAAATATAGGAGATGATGGTGAGTAATGGATGGAAGTAGTGAAGGTGATGAAATGAATGAGCATTAGGATTGAAACATGGAGTAAAACCATTTGGGAAGTGAGTGAGGACGATCGATGGACTGGTTCCATCCTTTGGAGATGTATGGATTTGTAATCACGACTAGAAAGAAGAATAAAAAAGATAGAAAATGAAAACAATTAATTATCGTTTGGTTGAACTGATGTGGGAAGTCGAACTTGATCCTGATCAGATCAAGGGAAACCGAAACAAATTGGAGTGGAAAGATAGTTCAACACTGATGCTGATCACATCAGGGTCGAATGATTCTTGAAGCCCCCCTCAAGTGGTCACAAGAATCACACATAGGATAGAAGTAATGAATATAAATTGGAATATGGAGTCGTATGCTTTAGAAATTTTAATTGGTAGTGGTGGAAGAATTTCTCTTCGTAGGGAGAACGAGGATGTGTCAGAAGTGAGTACCGAAGAAGATAGTAAGGTAGTATGTGGTATAATTCCAAGGGCAGCGGGACATAGAGGAGTCCCGTGTCTAGAGGACCTGAGCGCCTGCGGGATTGGAATGTGTATTGCATCGCTTTGGGGATAGCCTTGCATTGTATGTATGTATAAATTGGTAGTGAGGAACCGGATGGTCGGTAGTAATGCGGATTGGAGGATTATTATGCATTAGTATGGTATGGTATGGTATATTATGTAGGAACCGTGGGTAACGGATTGGGGATGGTAAGAGGAAGAAGGTATGGGTGGTATTAGACACGTAAGAATGAGTAAACATTATAAACCCATAACCTCGAACAACTTTGAGGACAAAGTCTCTAAGGGGGGTAGATGAAATACCCGAACTTAAATATAGGGATTTAAAATTAATCTCATATGTATTTAAGGGCCTAATGGTACCCAATAATAATACTAGTAAGGAAAAATAAATCCAAAAGAAATAAAGAAACACTTTAAAAGCGGAAAACGCTAAATAAGCGTAAAAACCATAGAGGTACGAGACCTCAGTTAGAGTATTATATGGATTTTGAAGGTTTAATAAGACCTAAATAATATATGGGAACAAATCCCGAAAAACGGATCCTTAAAACGGATTAAAAATCACTAACGAACCTTAAAGCGCGTTTTTCGAGGTAACCGGGAAAACGTGTCTTTAAGCGGGTCAAATAGACTCGTAACAATTTTGGTCAACTAAATAATCATTAATAAATATTAGTGAAGCTTAGAACCAATAAAATCAATAAAATGAGAAATTAGTAAAAAACTGTCAAAAACGGGAACTTGGTGGGTAGAAATATAAATAACACAAACTTATGTGTCCAATATTGTAAAAAGAAATTCAAAACCCATGTGGGTTCTGTATGCTATCCGATTTGTCCCCTCTCTCACCACTAGTAATTCCTTTTTCATTGCAAGATGACAAAAAAATAAAAAGGAAAGCATAAAGTAACATACCTTATTTACTCTCACAATTCTCTCCTATCCCTATTTCTTACACACCCACGTACTCACTCCCCCTCATTCTCTGAATCTTCCTTTCTTCTTCTCCAAACCAGCGAAACCATGGAGAAATAAGAAAAACAACACAAAACCTCACCTTCTCTCCTTTGTAACTCCCTCAAATCTCTTCCAAAAATTACAAAATTATACCATTGTCTTCCTCTCTTCAAGAGCAACAATTCTCTCTTTTCAAAATCCAGAAAAGAACATTTTCGTTTTTATGGGTATACCCCATTGGAGCTTCAAGACCACCATTAGAACCACCTCCTTCTCCTTGTCATTTTAAGGTAAAAGTTCTTGAAACTCCATCATTTTTCTAGCCTTAAGGTCAAAACGAAATATGGAGCTAAACCCTTGTTTGCTTCTTTGAATGCTAGCCGATTTTGGCATTTTTGGAGAGTGGGAAAGGTTGTCCTTGAGCTATCCCAAACAGCACTTGTGCCCTTACAAGGTAAAGAAATTCCTAAACCTAGAAAATGTACCTTAAAAGCTTTAAGATAATTTAAGGGCTAGTATATTAATTATACTTGTTTGTATGCTTTGGGGTGATGGGAATGGAGTTGGCAACTCCATTCCCCACTAAACCGATTTGTGCAAGAAAGAGAGGAAGAGGAGAAGTGGAAAAGGAATGAAGGAATTGTAAGCTCAAGGTAAGAGCTCTTTCTTGAATGATAAATTTAATGCATTAGAGTAATGGGAATGGGTAAACCAATTTAAAGAAACCAAAATAATGTATTCGAATGTAGTTGTGAAAGTTTGGGTATTTGTGAAACAAGTATGTGGATTGTAGGCCTTAGGGCAAAGAATTGTGTATGTGTATTGATATTGTGTTTGAGGAATAATGAGGTATTGAGATTGCTTTGTACTGCTGGTAGGACCCTGTATGGTGTTGTGGCTAGAATAGGAATGATTTTGATGATAATGGGTATGTGTGGATAAGTGAGAATTGTAGGTGAGCTATGGCGAATTTTGATAGGAATTGTGTATTTAGGAATGACTTGGTGAATGGGAGAACCAAGGTGTATATTGGATTGAGATATGTTTAGTAGTGATGAAGAGGTAGTTGTAGTATGAGAAACAAGAAGTGTAAAATCTGTAGCAAGTGTATGGAAATGCATTGGAAAGTTAGGAAAAAAATTAGTGCGTAAGAATTGGTAAAAAGAGTGTTGGACTTGGGTATAGATATTGTAGTTGCTTGGAAATGAATTGGAATGGTAAGGTGGCATTGGAACAAAGTGCAAAATGCAAAGAGAGGTGTAGGAATGCACAAGTGTGCAAAGTAAGAAAATGTGAATGGAAGTTTGTGGAATTTGAGCAAGAAGTTGAGTAGGTATTGGACCATGGATTTAAGGAGTTTAGTGAGTGTTTAAGTGTGTTTAATTATGTACAAAACATGTGGAAAGATTATGGAATGATTGGAGGTGGATTAAGGGTTGATTTGGGGTTGAAAAATCATCTAGTAGCAGTTTTAGCAGGGTCCGGGACCTAGGTTATGTACCAAGTCCCGGACCGCACCTAAAATTAATTCGAGAGTCACACAGCAGGGTCCGGGACCTTAGTCCAGGACCAAGTCCCGGACCAATAACCAAAATTCAGTCGAGAGTGTTTTCAGTGCATGGTCCGGGACCTTGGGTCAGGACCAAGTCCCGGACCACTTAAAAAACTTGTAAAATGTGATTTTTAGGGTTCTAACCATGGGGCATTGATGGGTAATGGTTTTAGATGTTGTTAAGGCTTGTTTGGTGACCTTTAGAGGCCCTACGAAGTGTAAACAAGTTGAGGAAATATTTAAGAAAGTTGTAAGTATATGAATATTAAGTTAAACCGAAACAACGGGACAACGGGGTAAGTACGGGAGTAGTAACTACGTATGTATTGTAATGCTTAGTATTAATTGAACCATTGGCATGTAGTCATTGGTTCAAGAATAAGACTCAAGGGCAAGTAAGGACTAAGGAACGAAGAGACACCGGTAAAGTAGATTTCGGGAAAAAGGTATGATTTCTTCATGCCCTGTATCCTAATCTGGTTACCCCGATTTGGTGCTTATTTGACCACCTAAATAAGATAAATGCAGAATCGGACTATGTTGCACTTACCTGTGCTTGACTTATGTTGTGCTTGATATTTATTGTCTTGAGCACTAGTTTGTATAATTCATGAAATATATGAATTATGATGAATGGTATTCGAACCTCGTATTGTACTTGTGTAATGTATTGTACCTCGTATGTATGTTATGTGTATGTATTGTATTATTGTGGCTTGGATGTTGACTTGTGCTAATTCCTAACTATAACTCCTAACTTAAGTGAGTAAATTGGAATGAGTTACAAGTCCGATATAGCTTCGGCCACGCGTGAGGATGAGGAGACACAAGAGGTTGGATCCGATTCCTGGTTCGTAAGCTGGTCCACGGCCCAAATCCTTAAGTGGGTAGCATCCTGGATTAGTGAACCAAGTAAAGCCTGGTGGTGGGACGGTGTCCCTGCCCAGAGGCCATACCGGCTTAACATGAGTAAGAGTAAGAAGTAAGTAGTATGAGTATGAGTATGAGTATGAGTATGTATGCGTATGTATGGAATAATGAGTAAAAGAGTAATCTCCACCCGATTAACCCGGGTGGACCAATGAAGCTAACAAGAACTGTACTTGTGTATGTACTGAGTATGTGTATTCGGAGAAGGTAAGTAGTGTTGGATGGTTATATTGTATTCCTGTATGCAATGAAGTGTATGTATGTATGTTTGCGTAAGTATTCTTGTATTGTGTATAAGAGCTGTATGCATGTATGTTTGAATGAAATCAACCGCATGTATTCGACCAAGTGGTCGGCGTACCCTCACTAGTAGCGGGGTATGCGGTTATCATGCTCGGCGAAAGCTGACCCTTCGGGGGACATTTTTTAGTGTGCAGGTACCTGAAGCGAATGTGGTCAAGGCACGAGACCGGTGACTACATTGGATAGTAGTAGCAGAATGTAGAGGTGCATTAACTAGCACACCCCTTGTATTTAGAAAGTAATGTAGTAGTGAGGAATGGGTATAAGTAGGCTCTTAGTGAGTATGTATGAACTGGAAGAGGTATTACTTGTATAAGGAACCTAGTAAACTCGGTATGTAGACTATACTGTATTGTACTTGGAGTATTGTATTGAATGAAGATTGTAGTAGTATTTGGTAGACGGAGAAACGTATTGTAGAATTGTAGTACTCGGGATTCCGGTCCATCAGACCGATGCTGTATGTAGAAGTAGTAGCCTTGTTAGTCACGTGGGTGACTAACGGCATTGTATCACCCATTGTATGTAAGCATGTATCCGCTGCGTGTATCTGATATGTAAGGAAATTGGACGGTAAGCACTGTATTAATGGTAGGGGTGTTACAAGTGTGTGAGACACTCGGGTCCATAACACGTTTAGAGTGTAGGGAAAATTGGAATGGATTGGAAATTGAATTGAAATCAAAGTTGAATTGGAATTGAATGAATTTTGATTTGAATTGGAATTGAATTGAAATTGAGATCGAATTAGAGTCGAACAGAAATTGGATTGATTTTTCATTAGAATTGGAATCGAAAATGAACTGGAATGGGAGTTCAAATTGAATTGGAATTGATTTGGAATTGAATTTGGAATTAAATTGAATTTAAATAAGTTTGGGATTGAATTGAATTGGAATTGAATGAAGTTTTGAATTGAATTGGATTGAAATGAATTTTTAATTGAATTGAGTTGAATGATGTTTTGAATTGAAGTTAGAATGAATTGTAAATTGAATCGACTTAAGAATTGAATTTAGAATTGAATGAATTGGAATTGAATGAATTTTTGTCGAATTAGAATTGGATTGAATTTGAATTGAGATAAATTTAGAAATGATTTGGAGTTGAGATGAATGTTGAATTGAATTGGGATTGATTTCGGGATTGAATTGAAATTGAGATGAATTGGAATGAAATTGAAGTTTAGGGCCAAATTTGAACCCTTGGGTCAGGATTGGACCTTGGAAATAGGCTGGATTGGGACTTAGAGATTGGGCCAAAAGTGGGCCTTAGAGATTGGGCCGAAAGTGGGCCTTGAAAGTTGGGTCAGAATGGGCCTTGGAAAGTGGGCTGAATTGGGCCTTGAAAGTTGGGCTAGAATAGGCTTTGGAAAGTGGGCTGAATTGGGCTGGAAGTGGGCCTTAGAGATTGGGCGGAAAGTGGACCTTGAAAGTTGGGCCGGAATGGGCCTTGGAAAATGAGCCAGGTTAGGCCTCAAAACATGGGCCGGATCGGCCTTGGAAATTGGGCCGAATTGGGCCTTGAAATTGGATTTGATTTTAGGCCGCAATTGGATTTGATTTTAAAGTAGAATTTGACTTATTGATTTTATTATTGATTGTGAATTTTAATCTGACAATTATGGATGATTCGGAAAGCTTTTTTGTTTACTAGGAGAGATATTGACCACAATCAGGTACTACGACCCTCGGGTACTATGACCTTAATGTGAGTAACACCTACGAATAGTCCTAGAGCTTTTCTAAGCAGGCCCATAGAAAATTGCGGGCCCAAACAGCATTTGGGTAGCTTAAGGGCTTCTAGGGTGAACTGTTCTAGCCCAACTGGTTAGCAGCGAATTGGGCTTAAATTGTATTTGAACTAACATGCCCTAAACCAACAAATTACGAAATAATAAACAAGTGCAGCAGCCAAATGTAGTGATCTGATAGTAAGAAACAAACAAATGATGTGGTTAATAGATGATATTCGAACGATTCACCAACAAAGACATATAACTTAATCTTGAATTCCTTTTTTCTTTCTTTTTTTTAATCACCTAGAATAGCCTAGATTATGACTGAAGTCGAACTTATCATGCTAATCTCGGTTTTATTACAGCAGAATTGTTTCCCAAGCTCTCTCCCCCTTTTTTTTAATTCAGAAAAAAAATATAATCATTGAACTCAGCCGAAACCTACCGAGAATAAGCTTACAGCAATATCCTAGAACATGATGGGAAGGAAATCAGAATCTAAGTTATTAGGTAGTTTCAAATTACATAAACCGAAGGACAATGGGTTAAGCCCAGAATGAATCTCTTTCAAAGTTTTTGATACAAATCAAACACTAATACTCATATATACCAACCGGAAAGTAAACCTAAGTCTAGTGTGTTGGAGAATCCTAATCCAAGTCGCTAATCCAAAATGTAACCATGAAAACAAACGTGCAGAAGATTAAATTCGGGACATCATTCTTTCAAAATTGTGGTTGGTTACTAGTTTAGAACCTGTTATTTATACATGACAGCCGAAGTGCAATATCCTAAGTCCACGGTCTTTACTCCATTTTTTGCTGAGCTGAAAATATTCAAACGAGCTAAAATCCCGATAAAATTAGCAACACATGATGTTAGACAAACGAATTGCATATATATACTGATTCGGCCCGTAAGTGCAGATTAAAGCAGATTAAAAGCAATCAGAAGTTAGCAAAGCACCAGCATAATAGAGATATTTCTCAAACACAACATTTCAGCACATTATCTAAAGGAGCAAACAAGTGTTCCAGTTAGAATTAAATACCGGTTTCATAGGTAGCAGTTTCCTGCAAATGGCATACAATAAATATCAACAGAGCAAACCAAATTAGACGACAAGCGTGAATCCAATGGATAGATAAAACCAAAATGAAAGAGTACGTCACAGCCAAAACGAGCACGCTCATTTCATCCTGAATAAAATCAGGATTCATGTACATAGCTCCTTGCTCAGACCGAGACAAAGAGCAACTTCTCTTTTTCTGCAAAGGAAATAGACTATAGAGTGGGGCAAACAAAATGAGCAAACAAATCAGTTAGCAAGATATAATCGAACGGATGGAAAAATGAAATAAGAGGGATGGGCTACGGGCAATTTGCAGTTGAAGGAGAACGCGTTGAAGACTCCTCACATGAGCAACCAATCTCGATTGCTGTGGAACTAAATGATAAACCGAAGCAACCCTGTTCTGGAATTTACACTCTCGCATCTCGCTTCTCGTCCAAATTTTGCATTCCAGTTTAACATAACTTCTTGTACCCGAAAACTGATGGTGAGTTTGGTGTCTTCATGTTCCGGAATTGTTTACTCGAGACCGTGATTATTCCTCTGAGTCATCACTGAATGAGAAGCGACCAGGGGTTACTGCCTTCAAATCTGGGCAGATAGATGTGTGACTTCGACCCGCATCTGTGAGTACAGACAAAACTTTATGCTCAGTTAAAAACCCTCAATTAATGATACTGTGTCTGGCTTCATTTCGAATGGCAAGGATTGGAGGCATGTGAGGAAGAAACTGGTGGTCGGTTCGAATTTTTAGGGTTCATTTTGATTTTTGGGGGTTTTGTGCTTCTGTTGTGATGTTGGGCGGAGATTGAATCTCAAGCAATGTGATTTAGATATGGAAAGTGCTAGTGAAGATGACGGCCGCAGATATTCAATTCGATTCGGGGCATATTTTTGTTGAAGAAAACGAGTAATGCAGGGGAGATTGAAGCAGCGGAAGTAAATGAATGTTGTGGTTTTTTTTTTGGAGGATTGAATGAGGAAGATAAAATTGAGGAAGAAGATGATAACGTGGGAGAGGCGGTTACAGTAGAGGCCATTTTTCCATAACAAAGAGATTCAGGGTTTTTTTCTGAGTGAATAAGAAAGACTTGCTCGAACAGAGTGGAGGCAAGGTGAAGAAGACGATCGGTGGTTACTGTTGCTTAAGACGAAGAAATGAGTAGGGTTTTCTCAAATGAAATCGGGTATCCTGTCGGATCCGGGTTTGACCGGGTCTGTGGGGTTTTATCTAGATATGGAAAGTGTAAACACCCCCAAACACTGGCCTAGGAGTTAGGGGTATTACACGCCGCGTATTATTACATAATAACGCAAGGCTCTAATAAACGAACTTAAACAGATAGTCAAATAAGGCCCAAACGGAATACTTAAATAAAGTATAAAACAAGAGATGTTAAAACATCCCCAAAAGTCATTACAGAACCCACCAAACTAATATCAGAAGCGGAAACTAACAAAGAGGCCCAAAGGCTCAAATCTAAATACAAAGTCTCAAGAGAAACTAAAACAAAGCAACAAAACTCCAGAAGCTGAGGGGAGACGATCCTCGCTAATCAATCTGCAAAAGCGTTAGAAGTAGGGGAATGAGCACACAACTATGCCCAGTAGATGACCAACTTCATCAACCAGCATGCTCAAAACATTTACAGAAAATTACAAATCAGAAGGAGTCAAAGAGCCACAAATATATCAGAAATCAGAAACAGAAGTCCAATCATTAAGGACTAAACAGAGCAGAAGTGACAGAAGCAGAAAACAGAGTGGGACACTAGCGATCACAGCATACAGACAGAACGAGCAACCAGCTCGTGAACAGAACGAGGAAACCTCACTCGTAAACAGAACAGGTGTAAACACCCGTGAACAGAACGGGGAACATCACCCGTGAACAGAAGGATCCTACATAGCGCGCTACGAGACAGCGTAACCAGCCATCCAAAGGCTCAGACACAGAGATAACTAGGTCCCAAAACAGAAGCTTAAATACAGATAAGCGTATGTGCACCAAAGGCACCAGAAAGCCCATAGATAGCTTGGAAATCAGAAGGGGAATCCAACCCCGCAAACAGAAGTCAAAACGGAGCTCAAACGAGCAAGTTATGGTCAAAACAGTAGCCTGTCCGAACTTGTGTCCGGACATCAATGTTCGGACACAAGTCGAGACTCAGAAGGCAAAACCAGACAGATGTCCGAACTTGTGTCCGGACTTCAAAGTTCGGACACAAGTCGAACCTTAAAACAGATGGAGAGTCAGAGGTGTCCGAACATCCAAGTTCGGACGGATGTTCGGACATTCTTCGGAAAACAGAACGTGGAGAGTCCGAACTTGTGTCCGGACATCAATGTTCGGACACAAGTCGAAGCCAAAATCAGAGAATGCAGAAGGCTGTGTCCGAACTTCAAAGCTCGGACAGAAGTTCGGACACAGCGAAAACTTCAGAAAGTTTAAGCGCAGAAGGGCATGTCCGAACTTCAACGGTCGGACAGAAGTTCGGACATGCCGAAAAATACAGAGAACAGAGGCGATTTTCACACAGAACAGAAGCATCAAAACACTGTCAAAACAATATAGGTTTTCAGAAAACAACCTTGGGGGTTTGTAAGCATTAAAACACCATCAAACAGACAAATCGCAACCACAATTGCAAGACAAAACACATTTAAACTCAGAACCGGAATGAAACTCCCCAAGGTCGAACACACAAGTCGAATCCATAAGCCACCTACCTCAATTACAGCAGAGAAGTTTCTGAATCCGAATAGCAGACGATCCAACCCCGACACAGCAGTAACGCAGACCCGAAATGCAAACCCAACAGCCACTGAATTCTCATAACAACGCAGAAGAACAACCCTCAATCAGAAACTGATAACAACACCAATGCTGAAACTGAAACGAAGAACAGGATTGAACCCCTCACCTGAATCGGTCTACAGATTGCAGAGCACGTCAACAGTAGAAGAAATTGACGGGGCAACGGAACACAATCGGATTCCTAATCAGATTGTAGAGAAGGATTCAGACAAGAAGAACTTCCCAAATTCAGAATCGAAGATTGAACAACGGGGATTACCTTACTCAGAACCTGATTCCGCCACAGCACACAATCTTCAGCGAGAATCGATGAAGAACCACAAACAGCCAAACTAGAAGGGATTGAACAGAACGAGGTTTTGAGAGAGAGAAAAGAGAAGGGTTGAGGGTTTCCAACTGAGAGAAGAGGAGCGTAAACGATCGTGAGAACGTGTTTAGAAAATAGGTGAATTAAGAATATGGAATAAAATAGGTTAAGGAATTTAATATGAGGTTAACTCACCATAAAATAGAACGGATGGGAAAAGACCTCCTCGTCCCCGGCTTCTCTAATAAAGACTTCTGTGTCCTAAATTCAGAATAGACCATCTTAATGAACCATAGTAACGAAATAAAATTATAACCAAATCTTGGGTTATAACATCACCTCCCCCTTAAAAGAATTTCGTCCTCGAAATTAAAACATACCTACTGCTCGAAAAGGGCGGGAAACTTAGAACGCACATCACTTTCGACCTCCCAGGTCGCCTCTTCCTCTGACTGACCCGACCACTGCACCTTCACCAAGGGCATGGTCTTACTCCTGAGCTTACGAACATCTCGGGCTAGAATCCTCGAAGGAACTGCCTCAAACGTGAAGTCCTCCCTCAACTGAAGCGGACTGAAGTCGATCACATGAGATGGGTCCGGAATGTACTTCCTCAGCATCGAAACATGGAAAACACTGTGCACTGCTGCTAAAGACGGAGGCAGAGCCAAGCGATAGGCAACCGGTCCGATCCTCTCTAGGATCTCAAAAGGACCCACAAAACGAGGGCTAAGCTTGCCTCTCTTCCCAAAACGAACGACTCCTCACACAGGAGAAACCTTCAGATACACATGGTCGCCCACCTCAAACTCTAGAGGTCGTCTCCTCTGATCGGCGTAACTCTTCTGACGACTCTGAGCCACAAGCAGACGCTCTCTGATAGACTGAATCTTGCCCACAGCATCCTGAACCAAGTCTGGACCAATCACAGCTCTCTCCTTCAGATCATCCCAACAGATGGGTGATCTGCACCTCCTGCCATACAAGGCCTCAAAGGGAGCCATCCCGATACTGGTCTGAAAGCTGTTATTGTACGCGAACTCTATCAGTGCCACGTGATGATCCCAGCTGCCCCCAAAGTCGAGCACACATGCCCTGAGCATGTCCTCAAGGACCTGATTCGTCCTCTCTGTCTGACCATCTGACTGAGGATGGTAAGCTGAACTGAAAGACAACTTCGTCCCCAAAGCCTGATGCAAACTCTGCCAGAACCTGGACACAAACCTCGGATCTCTGTCAGACACAATCGAAGCCGGAACCCCATGCAGACGTACTATCTCATCAATGTACAACTGGGCTAAACGGTGCAAACTGAAAGTCTTCCTGACAGGCAAGAAGTGAGCGCTCTTCGTGAGCCGGTCCACAATGACCCAAACTGCATCGAAACCCCTCGGAGTCTTAGGCAGTCCCATAACAAAGTCCATACCGACGCTCTCCCACTTCCACTCCGGAACGGGAAGAGGCTGAAGCAAACCAGCTGGTCTCTGATGCTCGGCCTTGACCTGCTGACAGGTCCTACATCTGGATACAAAGTCGGAGATGTCCCTCTTCATATTGCTCCACCAGAAAGTCTCCCGCAGATCCCGGTACATCTTCACCCCTCCTGGGTGTACCGAGTAAGGAGCTCCATGGGCCTCCTGCATGATCTCACGCCTCAACGCATCGTCTGCCGGCACACAAACACGGCCTCTGAACCTCAGGCAGCCATCCTCTGCAACCCGGAACTCGGACTCCTGACCAGCAGACCAACTCTCTCTGATCTTACACAGACTGACATCAAGCTCCTGACTGGCCTTGATCCGGTCGATCAAGGTAGGCTGAACCTGCAGTGCTGCTAACATCCCAGACCTCTCTGGACGGACAACCCAGATACCCATGCGCTGCAACTCCTGAGCAGACCTCTCCACACCGGACAAGGCACAAACAGTCCCAGACGGACCCCTCCTACTGAGCGCATCAGCAACCACATTCGCCCTACCCGGATGGTAGAGGATCTCTAAATCATAATCGTGCAACAACTCCAGCCATCTCCTCTGCCTCAAGTTCAACTCCTTCTGAGTGAACAGATACTTGAGGCTCTTATGGTCCGTATACACCTTGCACGCTGCCCCATACAAGTAGTGCCTCCAAATCTTCAACGCAAAGACCACCGCAGCCAGCTCCAGATCGTGGGTCGGATAGTTCTTCTCATATGGCTTAAGCTGACGAGAGCCATATGCAACTACCTTCCCCTGCTGCATCAGAACACATCCAAGTCCCCTATGGGACGCATCACAGAAAACCTCAAGACCCTCGGTCCCCTCCGGAAGAGTCAAGATCGGCGCAGTAGTCAACCTCTTCTTCAGCTCCAGAAAACACTGCTCACAGGCATCGCTCCACTCGAACTTCACATCCTTCTGCAGCAGACGAGTCAACGGAATCACCAACTTGGAGAAGCCCTCCACAAACTTACGATAGTAGCCCGCTAGTCCAAGGAAGCTACGAATATCTCCGACATTAGTAGGCCTGGCCCACTCAGTAATAGCTCGAATCTTCTCCGGGTCCACGGAGATACCATCCTTGGAGACCACATGTCCCAAGAATACCACCTGATCTAGCCAGAACTCGCACTTCTTCAGCTTCGCATACAACTCGTTCTCCCTCAGAGTCTGGAGAACGGTCCTCAAATGCTCCTCGTGCTCCTCAGCACTCTTGGAATACACCAAGATGTCATCGATGAAAACTACAACGAACTGGTCCAAAAACGGCTTGAAGACTCTGTTCATCATATCCATAAATACTGACGGCGCATTCGTCAACCCGAATGGCATCACTAGGAACTCGTAGTGTCCATAACGAGTCCTGAAAGCGGACTTAGGCACGTCATCTGCCTTAATCCTCAGCTGATGATATCCCGACCTCAGATCGATCTTCGAAAACACCTTAGCTCCTGCTAACTGGTCGAACAAGTCGTCTATGCGCGGGAGAGGATACCTATTCTTAATGGTAACCTTGTTGAGCTCCCTGTAGTCAATGCACAACCGCATACTACCGTCCTTCTTCTTTACAAATAGCACTGGCGCTCCCCAAGGCGACACACTCGGGCGAATGAAGCCCTTATCCAGCAGCTCCTGCAACTGGACCTTCAACTCCTTGAGCTCAGCAGGCGCCATCCGGTATGGGGCCTTCGAAATCGGCTGAGTCTCAGGTGCGAGCTCGATCGAGAACTCCACCTCTCTGACAGGGGGAAGCCCAGGTACATCATCCTGGAACACATCGGGGAAGTCTCTGACCACTGGAATCTCCTCCAACTTCGCATCCTTGCGAACCTCAGGGATGTAGCACAGATATCCCTGGCATCCCTTCCTCAGAAAACGGAACGCCTGCATCGCAGATATGACTGGCGGCGAGCACGGGAGTCCATTCCCTGCTACAACTAGACGGGGCTGACCCGGCTCCTCAAAAGTGACTCTCGAAGCAGCACAATCAATATGGGCATGGTGCGCAGCAAGCCAATCCATGCCCAGAATCACATCAAAAGAAGTCATCTCCATCGGGATGAGGTTAGCACACAGAGTCCTATCTCTGACTAACACAGGACTATCTTTGCAAACAGAATTCAACAGCATAGAAGAGTCCCTAACTAATGGACTATGCACACATAACTCAACACCCAGAGGCAAACAGGCAAACCGAGCTCACCCACTAACTCAGCAGAAATAAAAGAGTGGGTGGCTCCAGAGTCAAACAAACAGAAAACAGAACGAGATGACAGCTGGAGAATACCTGTGACAACTCTGTCAGTCGATCGGTCTCTCTCTCCAGCCATCGCGTACACTCTGGCCTGGCCCTGGGGCTTCTTCTGCTCACCCGGTCTCGATCTCTAGACCCAGATGTAGATCCTCCAGCTCCACCTCCAGAGCTACCTCTGCTCCTCTCAGCCTGAGGGCAATCAGCAATCCTATGCCCATGGACCCACACTTGAAGCAGGCCCAGACTTCCTGTAGCAGTCCTGACCTCTGTGAAACTTGCCACAGACCTGGCACTTCGGAGCGGGAGCTGATGAAGACGAACCACCTCTGTCTCGCGAACGGTCCCCAGAGCGGTCTCCAGTAGACTGCTTCTTCTGAGAAGCAGACTGATCCCTCCTATCACTGTCATCGGACCTCTGCTTCCTCTTCTGGTCCTTCCCTCCAGACTGGCGACCTCTCAAGTCGGCCTCTACCAGCAGGGCGACATCAGCAACGTCCCTGAAGGTCTTGTGACGCAGCGGCGTCACAGCAGATCGGATGTCCGGCCTCAGGCCACTCTCAAACTTCCTGGCCTTCCTATGCTCGTCAGGCTCAGGTGCAAACTTAGACAGGCTGATAAACTTGCGGACGTACTCCTCAACGCTCATGTCCCGGCCCTGGCGTAGCCGGTTATACTCCAGGATGCGCTGATCCTTGTAGACGTCGGGGTAGAACTGTTTGTTGAACTCCCCAGTGAACTGCTCCCACGTCCAAGGCTGTGGGAACTTCCCCATCACTGACCTCCACCACTCCTTGGCTTCGGCCTTGAACAGAAAGGTGGCGAAGTCGACCTTCTGCTCCTCCTCAGAGCCCATCACCCGAAGTAAATCCTCCACCTCTGACAACCAGTGGCTGGCCTCCTGGGGATCTCCTGCCCCATCGAACGATGGCGGCTTCAGCTTCATGAACTCCTGAAGCGCCTTCACATTCCTCCCTCCAGCATCTGCCCCAGCCGGGCCTGCTCCGCCAGCTGGTCCTCCTCCAGCTGGACCGCCCCCTGCAGCCATGGTCTGCATGAGCTGCGTCATGAATTGCTGAACAGCATCAGCAACATTCCCTGGAGGGTTATTCGCTCTCCTTGGCGGCATTCTGAAAGTCCAACAGCAGACAGTTAGACTCCGACACTAACACTGACATTTCTTGACTGACTGGCTAACTTAAAATCCCAGCAGATTAGAACCCAGAGCTCTGATACCACTAAATGTAACACCCCCAAACACTGGCCTAGGAGTTAGGGGTATTACACGCCGCGTATTATTACATAATAACACAAGGCTCTAATAAACGAACTTAAACAGATAGTCAAATAAGGCCCAAACGGAATACTTAAATAAAGTATAAAACAAGAGATGTTAAAACATCCCCAAAAGTCATTACAGAACCCACCAAACTAATATCAGAAGCGGAAACTAACAAAGAGGCCCAAAGGCTCAAATCTAAATACAAAGTCTCAAGAGAAACTAAAAACAAAGCAACAAAACTCCAGAAGCTGAGGGGAGACGATCCTCGCTAATCAATCTGCAAAAGCGTTAGAAGTAGGGGAATGAGCACACAACTATGCCCAGTAGATGACCAACTTCATCAACCAGCATGCTCAAAACATTTACAGAATGTTATCAAATCAGAAGGAGTCAAAGAGCCCACAAATATATCAGAAATCAGAAACAGAAGTCCAATCATTAAAGGACTAAACAGAGCAGAAGCTGACAGAGCAGAAAACAGAGTGGGACACTAGCGATCACAGCATACAGACAGAACGAGCAACCAGCTCGTGAACAGAACGAGGAAACCTCACTCGTAAACAGAACAGGCGTAAACACCCGTGAACAGAACGGGGAACATCACCCGTGAACAGAAGGATCCTACATAGCGCGCTACGAGACAGCGTAACCAGCCATCCAAAGGCTCAGACACAGAGATAACTAGGTCCCAAAACAGAAGCTTAAATACAGATAAGCGTATGTGCACCAAGGCACCAGAAAGCCCATAGATAGCTTGGAAATCAGAAGGGGAATCCCAACCCCGCAAACAGAAGTCAAAACGGAGCTCAAACGAGCAAGTTATGGTCAAAACAGTAGCCTGTCCGAACTTGTGTCCGGACATCAATGTTCGGACACAAGTCGAGACTCAGAAGGCAAAACCAGACAGATGTCCGAACTTGTGTCCGGACTTCAAAGTTCGGACACAAGTCGAACCTTAAAACAGATGGAGAGTCAGAGGTGTCCGAACATCCAAGTTCGGACGGATGTTCGGACATTCTTCGGAAAACAGAACGTGGAGAGTCCGAACTTGTGTCCGAACATCAATGTTCGGACACAAGTCGAAGCCAAAATCAGAGAATGCAGAAGGCTGTGTCCGAACTTCAAAGCTCGGACAGAAGTTCGGACACAGCGAAAACTTCAGAAAGTTTAAGCGCAGAAGGGCATGTCCGAACTTCAACGGTCGGACAGAAGTTCGGACATGCCGAAAATATAGAGAACAGAGGCGATTTTCACACAGAACAGAAGCATCAAAACTGTCAAAACAATATAGGTTTTCAGAAAACAACCTTGGGGGTTTGTAAGCATTAAAACACCATCAAACAGACAAATCGCAACCACAATTGCAAGACAAAACACATTTAAACTCAGAACCGGAATGAAACTCCCCAAGGTCGAACACACAAGTCGAATCCATAAGCCACCTACCTCAATTACAGCAGAGAAGTTTCTGAATCCGAATAGCAGACGATCCAACCCCGACACAGCAGTAACGCAGACCCGAAATGCAAACCCAACAGCCACTGAATTCTCATAACAACGCAGAAGAACAACCCTCAATCAGAAACTGATAACAACACCAATGCTGAACTGAAACGAAGAACAGGATTGAACCCCCACCTGAATCAGTCTACAGATTGCAGAGCACGTCAACAGCAGAAGAAATTGACGGGGCAACGGAACACAATCGAATTCCTAATCAGATTGTAGAGAAGGATTCAGACAAGAAGAACTTCCCAAATTCAGAATCGAAGATTGAACAACGGGGATTACCTTACTCAGAACCTGATTCCGCCACAGCACACAATCTTCAGCGAGAATCGAGGAAGAACCACAAACAGCCAAACTAGAAGGGATTGAACAGAACAGGTTTTGAAGAGAGAAAAGAAAGGGTTGAGGGTTTCCAACTGAGAGAAGAGGAGCGTAAACGATCGTGAGAACGTGTTTAGAAAATAGGTGAATTAAGAATATGGAATAAATAGGTTAGGAATTTAATCTGAGGTTAACTCACCATAAATGAACGGAATGGGAAAGACCTCCTCGTCCCCGGCTTCTCTAATAAAGACTTCTGTGTCCTAATTCAGAATAGACCATCTTAATGAACCATAGTAACGAAATAAAATTATAACCAAATCTTGGGTTATAACAGAAGTGCTAGTGAAGATGACGGCCGCAGATATTCAATTCGATTCGGGGCATATTTTTGTTGAAGAAAATGAGTAATGCAGGGGAGATTGAAGCAGCGGAAGTAAATGAATGTTGTGGTTTTTTTGGAGGATCGACTGAGGAAGATAAAATTGAGGAAGAAGATGATAATGTGGGAGATGCGGTTACAGTAGAGGCCATTTTTCCATAACAAAGAGATTCAGGGTTTCTTTCTTAGTGAATAAGAGAGACTTGCTCGAACAGAGTGGAGGCAAGGTGAAGAAGACGATCGGTGGTTACTGTTGCTTAAGACGAAGAGAAATGAGTAGGGTTTCTCAGATGAAAAGCGGGTATCCTGTCGGATCCAAGTTTGACCGGGTCTGTGGGTTTTATCTAGACAAAACAAATAAATAACTTATATTCACTCCTACCAGGATTCGAACCCGAGGCTAGTAATCTCCCTTGCAGGCCCTAACCAGTCACACTATGGAACAACTCAGTATTTTAACATGGAAATTATTAATTACACCCTAACCTGAGCTGAAATAGAAAACATAATGTTCCAATTGGGATTTGAACCAAGGACCCATTGACTCCCAAATGAAACATACTAACCAGCTATGCTAACTCAAAACTCATTACACAATGTGAGAAAATAAACTAGAGCTAATTCGAACTGAATAACTTTACAAAACACTAGTGTTTCAAAATATGAACATACAATACGAAGAAATGGTTTTATCTACCAAATGATTTGGTTTTTTCCTAAGAGTTATGAAATCATGAAATGTAAATAAAAAGTACAAAACATAACGAAATATAAATGAATGAAATAACCTGATAATACGTACATGAAATAATGAAATAGTATTAGTACGATTGGAGTAAAATGCTAGTGGATGTCATGAATAATGGAAAATGGATTAGATATGTATGAGTGACGGTAAATAGGGTGGAATAAACAAGTAATAAAATGAAATAAGACGAGGAAGCTTAATCAAATTAGTGGCAAAACAAAATGTACTAGTATAGACAATAATTGTGAAAATGTACATAAAATGATGAAAAGAATTCTAAAACTAATAGTGATTAAGACAAAATAAAAACAAGTACTAATAAAGAAATGCAAGTAAAAGTATCAAAGAAATGAAATGAGATAAAATAAACAAGTAACAACATAGCATGAACCAAAATAAAACAAATATGAAAATAAATAAGTGAATACAATAGAGCTGACTAACATGAAATAAATCGAGAACAAGTTGGTAAAATAAGTAAGTAACGAAAAGGGATGGGTTTGAAAATGGATGCTTCGAAAACGACAGTTTCATTTTGGTATGCACATGAATAAGTTTTGAAAAGAAAGGAGACGACCCTTTTATTTATTAGTCTGAATTTTGCTTTTATGGGGTGAGAATTTTTGGTGTCTGCAGATGCCTCCCCTTGATTCAATTTTGCAAGCACTTGTAGAATTGGATCAAGGTAGAGAGGGCACCAAAAATTCTCACTACGACTTGGTGGTGCATTAGGATGCGACCGTGAGGATGATAATGTATTAATGCGACATGAAATGACATGATAGCTGAATGCCCGAGGACTTATTACGAGCCTCAACTGGACCTCTTGACATCCAGTCCTAGGACTTATGACGAGCCTAGTATGCTAACAATAGATTAGTTTTGGTGCACGAGGACTTAGGAGAGCCTCAACTGGACCTCTTGATATCCAGTCCTAGGGCTTATGACGGGCCTAAAATGCAATTGACAGTACGAGGACTTAGGAGAGCCTCAACTAGACCTCTTGACATCTAGCTATAGGACTTATGACGAGCCTATAATAATTTTGAATGTGTACCATACTAGTAGCGTAATAGCTGCCTAGCAGGTGGAAAAGATTGGGACCGCACTAGTAGCGTAATAGCTGCCTAGCGGGTTGTGAATTGAACGATCTCGCACTAGTAGCGTAATAGCTGCCTAGTGGAGGAAAAATGTTGGGACCGTAATAGTAGCGTAATAGCCGCCTAGCAGGCGGATGTGCAACGATCTCGCACTAGTAGCGTAATAGCTGCCTAGCGGAGGAAAAAAATTGGGATCGTACTAGTAGCGTAATAGCTGCCTAGTGGGTTATGAAGTGAACGATCTCGCACTAGTAGCGTAATAGCTGCCTAGTGGAGGGAAAAAAGCGAGACCGCACTAGTAGCGTAATAGCTGCCTAGCGGGTAATGAATTGGACGATTTCGCACTAGTAGCGTAATAGCTGCCTTGTGGAGGAAAAACGGCGGGACCACACTAGTAGCGTTATCGCTGCCTAGCGGGTGTAAAATGAAAGGTGACCGTACTAGTAGCACAATAGCTGTCTAGCAGGTGTAAAACGAAAGGCGACCGTACTAGTAGCGCAATAGCTGTCTAGCAGATGTAAAACAAAAGGCGACCGTACTAGTAGCGCAATAGCTGTCTAGCAGGTGTAAAACAAAAAATTCAACACGCACTAGTAGCCCAATAGCTGTCTAGGGGGTGTAAAATGAAATGTGACCGCACTAGTAGCGCAATAGCTGCCTAGCGGGTGTAAAACGAAAGGCTGCCATACTAGTAGCGCAATAGCTGCCTAGCAGGTGTAAAATGAAATGTGACCGCACTAGTAGCGCAATGGCTGTCTAGCGGGTGTAAAATGAAATGTGACCGCACTAGTAGCGCAATAGCTGCCTAGTGGGTGTAAAACGAAAGGCGACCATACTAGTAGCGCAATAACTGTCTAGCAGGTGTAAAACGAAAAATTCAACCGCACTAGTAGCGCAATAGCTGTCTAACGGGTGTAAAATGAAATGAGACTGCACTAGTAGTGCAATAGCTGCCTAGCGGGTGTAAAACGACAGACGACCATACTAGTAGCGCAATAGTTGTCTAGTAGGTGTAAAATGAAAAATTCGACCGCACTAGTAGTGCAATAGCTGTCTAGCGGGTGTAAAATGAAATGTGACCGCACTAGTAGCGCAATAGCTGCCTAGCGGGTGTAAAACAAAAGGCGACCATACTAATAGCGCAATAGGTGTCTAGCAGGTGTAAAACGAAAAATTCGACCGCACTAGTAGCGCAATAGCTGTTTAACGGGTGTAAAAATGAAAGATGACCGTACTAGTAGCGCAATAGCTGTCTAGCAGGTGAAAAACGAAAAATTCGACCGCACTAGTAGCGCAATAGCTGTCTAACGGGTGTAAAATGAAAGGTGACCGTACTAGTAGCGCAATAGCTGTCTAGCAGGTGTAAAACGAATGTCGACCGTACTAGTAGCGCAATAGCTGTCTAGCAGGTGTAAAACGAAATATTCAACCGCACTAGTAGCGCAATAGCTGTCTAGCGGGTGTAAAATGAAATATGACCGCACTAGTACCACAATAGCTGCCTAGCGGGTGTAAAACGAAAGGCGACCATACTAGTAGCGCAATAGCTGTCCAGCAGGTGTAAAACAAGAAATTGACCGCACTAGTAGCGCAATAGCTGTCTAGTGGGTGTAAAATGAAATGTGACCGCACTAGTAGCGCAATAGCTGCCTAGCGGGTGTAAAACAAATAATCGACCACACTAGTAGCGCAATAGCTGTCTAGCGGGTGTAAAATGAAATGCGACCGCACTAGTAGCGCAATAGCTGCCTAGCGGGTGTGAAGATGCGTCAGATAGTGAGCAAATTTTGTGGGTATATGCAGATGATATGTGATGTGAGGTGATTAACCAATATGTATTAATTGAATTAAACTCCCTGTTTGTGGATGTAGGTTTTTGTGTGAGCAGATGGATCTATAGTAACATCAAAACCTCGGGATGGCTCCGATATGGCACCGGCATGGCTTCAAGGATCTGAGATGGCTCCAGCATGCGTTGATGGCTCCAGTATGCACTAATGGCTCTGGTAGGCACTGATGGCTCCGGTGTGACCAATGGTCTCGGGGTGGTTAGTGGGTTTGACATGGTTAGTAATTTTATGGCAAATTGTGGGTTTTGATTTGCCTTGAGATTTTTTTTTCAGGGTGGTTTGATGGCTCCGATGATGGATTTGTTGTTGTTTGACGGGATTTGTTATGGACTTTGTAGTGAGTGAATGGTTTTTTACAAGTGAATGATGAAACAAAGTCGCATGACTTTGTTGGGAGTTCCCATCATGGTTCTCGGATTTCCATGGATGGCTCCGGGATGACCTTGTGCTGATTGAGCATGATGATGCTTTGGTTGGTGTACTTTAATGACATCGAGGGAAAAAAGGGGAGTTTTCACCTTTGATGTGGTCGCACCCTGGACGGGCTGCCTACGTACTCAATTCCGTATTGAGATCAGACCATACGTAGTTCGATACTCCGTAGGCAAGGCCTTGGTGACAAAATGACTCTGACATGGATTTGAGGTGGCTCTGTATGGTTCTCAAACTGTCGAGGTAGCTCCTGTGTAGCTCTAGGGATGGTCTCAATGTTTGAGGTTTGCTCCCACATGGCTTCAGCTTGGCTTTGGGAGTGGTGTCGATGAGACTCGAGTATGACACTGGATGGCTCCGGGATGGCCAGCGCATAGCTCCGGACAGCTCTAGAATGGTTCGATGTGGCTTGGTGATAGCCCGTGATAGCTTCGAAAAGGCTTAGATATAGCTTGATGACAGCCTAAGATGGCTCTAGTTAACATCTTTTAATCAAAAGTTATGCTTCAACAGCTGCAACTGAAGTCAACTTTCAATGAGACTAGGTGGAGTTCTTACCAGTCGGATGTTGAAGATGAAATGATTATGATGCATGCAAATATTAAATGCTAGATACGATGCAAAATGTGTATGCAATTTTTGGAGAGAAGGTATGACCCTATCTCTATTAATATGAAGTTTACAAAAATAAGACATCTTCTGTTCGATCTTGAGTGATTGTTGAACTCGAGTGCGTGAATCACTTTCCTCTCATGGAGGTATATGGGTCAATCTCTCGTGTGTATGGTCGTGTGTGCAAATGTTGTGATGATACTCTTGATGCTCAGAGCAGTATTTTCCTAAGAATTCCTTTTGGGGGTTCTGGACTTTCCGACCCTCACCTGCAATGGGGTAGGTTGCTTATGATTTGGTGGTTTAATCGGAGAGTGACCCACACTCTAAGAACCTTGTGAGGTAAGGTTGCGCTCATTCGCTCATGGTCCCTTTGGTATGACAGGACATGTTGATAACAAGTACCAAACTTATGATTCATGTTTCAGATCCAGTACTTTTAGTTAACGCTCATTAACTTATGAGTCAGAGGTCTTTATTGGGTTGTAACGGGGCTGAAGGGTATGATGTATGTCACATGGGACTGGAGGATTTGATTGGGAATTGTGAAGCTTTGTGCAATAGAGGATACATTTCACCTTCGCCATGGGTGGATTAATTAGACAAACGTTCTTTGAGAATCCTTGTTGGTTTCAGTTGGACATCATTGGTCCTTTTGCTTATTTTCTCCTTCTTCTTTGGGGTGTGATTTTCGCTTTCCTACTTCCTGCTTTTGGAATCGCATGGGCTCATCGACCTTCTTGGGATTTTTCTACTTACACCTTTGGCCTTCAGTTTTACTTTCAGCTTTGAGTTTTCATTGACTCGCTGGTCTTCTTAAACATTTCAGTGTTCTTTTGTGGAGTTTGGCTTTGGAGTTACATTGACTCGTTGATTTCTTTGAACATTTTTATTATTGTTTTTGTGAGATATGGTGGGGAGGGGCCATGGCCCCGTCTCCTTCGAGATCCTCTATTGCAAGGGTAAGTATGGCCCCATTCTTTTGCATAGCTGATAATCCAGCTGATGTCAGTTGTCAGCTGAAAGTTAGAAAAAGTAGAGGGAAAAATAGTTGATATGACAATTGATGTATGTGACATACAGAGACAATAAACTAGCTGATCAAATAAACTCGGTGCAAAAAAATGGGGCCTATGTATATGTGAGGCGGCATGTTGTGGAGTTTCGTCTTTGTAGAAAAAGTTTTTCATGAAAGGTCAGCGGGGCTCACTAAGGGTTATGTAAAGGGCAGTCAAAGCTTTTTGGTTTTGTGGGGATTTTTATTCCTAAGTGCCTCTTCATCCTCATTAGTCAATGATTGTTTTCTTACTATTCTCAGATTTTTGCATGAATCGCAGTTCGTATCCTGTTTATCGACATTGATCTCGCTATGAATTGTGCCTCTCCATGTGCTGAAAGAAAGCACAAGTCGCTCGTGGTTTTACCTCTGTGGACTCGCTTTATCTTTCCTCATCACTCATTGGATTGTCCAAAGC